>NW_026844366.1:214367976-214427563 GCF_025583915.1 Anolis sagrei ordinatus
GCGAAACGTCAGGAGAGAATGCCTCTAGACCATGGCCATATAGCCCGAAAAAACCTACAACAACCCAATAGTAATTCCCCAGGTAACGTAGTGTGGGAATCCATAATTCTACAAAATACTGTAGTAGGAATAGTTAATGACACTAAATTAAGGCACTAATGAGACCTTTTCCTTGAGGTTTGTGTGGTTTGCGGGTATCGGGTCGCATTTGGTTCCTGTGCTCGAAAGGAAATGTCTTCCGTATTGTTGAAAGCTTCCATGGCCGGAATCACTGGGTTGCTGTGAGTTTTCCGGGCTGCACGGCCATGTTCCAGAAGCATTCTCTTCTGATGTTTCGCCTGCATCCATGGCAGGCATCTTCATAATCTCTGAAGATGGCTGTCATAGATGCAGGTGAAACGTCAGGAGAGAATACTTCTGGAACATGGCCATACAGCCCGAAAAACTCACAGCAACCCATAAAAATGTCCTCCATTTTTCTCCTTTCTTCCTTTTAATACCTCGATGTGCCCAGCGGTCCAAATGGGGGGAGAAAACACTGAATTCTTTCTCTTTTTGGAATAGAATTCCTATTGTGTTAACAGGTCAATCTTCCGCCTTTTCTTTCCTGATCTTGTATTGGCTGCAGTGGCAAAATCTGTTATGAATCCTGACTGTTTGCACTACTTTCTGAACGAAAAGAGAAAAAAAAGAGCGGATTGAATTAAAGTCAATTCACTTGGAAGCAGAGAAGGAAGCCCTGCCTTGTCCTTCCAGGGTATTGGACTGCAACTCCCATGATGTGCTTTTAGTCCAGCCTGTGTCCTGGTTCAAGGAAGATGTGCTTGGTTGGCAATTTTCCTCTTTTTGGGAGGAAAAAAAAACTTTTTAGTTGTGGATTACAACTTCCAACATACTGGCCTTTAGCCAGGAATGCTGGGAGTTGTAGTCCAACCGCATTAAAAAGGGCCCCAATTGGCTTCAGAGGTCGGTTGAGGTTTGGGCAACATTTGGAAAACTTTTTTAAAAGTTCTTGATATTATAAATCTTACATATTTCAATCTGAAAATATCTTTCCAAATAGTTTGTGATACTTCCTTGTGAGTTTTAGGATGGCCTTGCAAAATAGCAAAATACCCTTTCTTTGGGTTGCTGTGAGTTTGCCATATTCCAGAAGCATTCTCTCCTGACATTTCGCCCACATCTATGGCAGGCATCCTCAGAGGTTGTGAGGTCTGTTGGAAACTAGGCAAGTGAGATTTATATATCTGTTGAATAATGTTAGCATTTAATGGCCTTGCAGCTTCAAAACCTGGCTGCTTCCTGCCTAGGGAATTCTTTATTGAGAGGTGTTAGCTGGCCCTGATTGTTTCCTGTCTGGAATTCCTTTTCCAGTTCTAAGAAGTGATCCCCCTGCAGGAAGCAGCCAGGCTTTGGAGCTGCAGCACCATTCAGTGCTAATGAAGCTGGCCAATTGCAACGTTCACACTTGCCTCAAGCAGACAAGAGTTCTTTCTCCTACCCTAGACATTATTCCATAAATAAACCCCACTTGCCTAGTTTACTACAGACCTCACAACCTCTGAGGATGCCTGCCATAGATGTGGGTGAAAAGTCAGGAGGGAATGCTTCTTGAACATGGCCGGACAGCCTGGAAAACTCACAGCAATCCATTGATGAAAACCTTCGACAACATACTTTTTTATTTTTAATGTTCTGATATAGAGTCCACACACTTTTGAATTATTTTTTATTAGATTTTCAAACCCTCTATTTACAGCTTATATCCTTTTTCAGCATAATTACCCACTTCCCAAATAGATTCTTAATTAATTTAATTTTAATTATTTTTTAAAAAAACAATTACCATTTATATCCTCCAACTTGAAACTATCCACTTCCCAAATAATTTTTAAATAAATTTTAAAACCAGCTTAAGTCCCCCGATTCCTTCTCTAGATTAGGATGTACTACAAATCCCGGCATCCCTTACCACTGGCTGAGGCTGATGGGACTTGGAGTCCGAAATCAAGTGAAGTCTTATGCATAAAAAAAGAGAGAGGGGGAGAGAATTGCAAAAACCAGGCACAGCTTCCATGAACCAGGAATGGAAAAATAACACATTATGGGAGTTGTAGTCCTTAAATGGGATTTATAGTTATCTAATAGATATCCCTTCTGTATTATGGTACTTACAACCATGCATTGGCATTCCTAATCCATTAAAAAAAGCAAACCTTCCTATAGAATATCTTATTTTAAATATATAAATATATATACATTTTAAAACATCACAATATGCTCTTTTTTCCCCCCTTCTGCTGTTACATCCCCTTGAACCCGCGTCTTCGAATATCCCTCTGTATATTTAAGTGAGAAGTGGAGAATATTTATTTCCTGAAAATGTGTGTTTTTTGGGGTGCCGGGAAAGGGAATTAACTTCTTTTTTTAATGTAAAGACCGCTCTGTATAAATAATAATAATAATAATAATAATAATAATAATAATAATAATAATAATAATAATTGTTCAATGCCTTCACAACTGTCCCGGGTCTCTCTCTCCATCTCTCTCTTTCTCTCTTTTAGATGTTCTTCAATGTATGGAGAAAAAGGAAGTCCCTTTGGTGTGTGGTTTTCCCTTTTTATTATTATGTGTTAACAAACCTTGCCGTCGTTTTAACTCTTCATCCTTCTGTGTGTCTTTCTCTGTACATTTTTTTCCTGTTCTTGCATGTGGAAATAAAAAACACACACTAAGAATATTCCAATAATAAAACAAACGTTAGTCGCAAGCTGTCAAAACGACTCCCATTTGCCTCTCGGGAACTGAAATGGTTTGTAGGACTGTTGGGCATCCCTTCTGGCAAAGGTTTTCCAGCCCAAAAGGGGATCTTTATTTATTATTTACGAAAGGGCGTTCATTGAAGTTTCCCCTTGACCCACTTCTATTTATCACAGGATGCTGAAACTGCACATGTGTTCTGTCGCGTGCTGGGCCTGTAACAGCTGTACATTTCTATAGGACATATACTTTAAGCCCAGCGGGAAGCCAGGGGTGCCTCAAAGAGAGATTCTCAAGGATTTTTCTGAAGTGATGGTCTTTAGAGTCTTTAGAGTCTTTAATGATACAACAAAGTCTTTATTATGGAACAAACAACAAATCTTTTTTCGATAATTACAAGCTGGATAGATGCGGGGAATGCCGTGGATGTGGCGTACCTGGATTTCAGTAAGGCCTTCGACAAGGTCCCCCATGACCTTCTGGCAAGGAAACTATTCCAATGTGGGCTAGGCAAAACTACGGTGAGGTGGATCTGTAATTGGTTAAATGGACGAACCCAGAGGGTGATTCTCCCCAAGGCTTCCTCTTCATCCTGGAAAGAAGTGACAAGTGGAGTGCCGCAGGGTTCCGTCCTGGGCCTGGTCCTGTTCATCATTTTTATTAATGACTTAGATGAAGGGTTAGAAGGCAGGATCATCAAGTTTGCAGACGACACCAAATTGTGAGGGATAGCCAATACTCCAGAGGACAGGAGCAGGATTCAAGACGATCTTGACAGATTAGAGAGATTGGCCAAAACTGAGGAGTACAAGGTATTAGCGTTCGCGGATGACCTTGTTTGCATAATGGAGAGCCCAGCCCAAAATATTCAAAAATGGATAAGCAAAATAGAAGACTTCGGACAATTTGCAGGCCTCAAAATAAACAGGGAAAAAACAAAAATGTTAACCAAAAATGTTAAAATAGAAGGGAAGGACAAAATCCATAAAGACTCTGGGATAGAGGTAGTTAAAAAGGTCAAGTATTTAGGCATCATAATCTCCACCTCAAACAGACATCTTTTCAAAGATAACTACGAAAAGATATGGGATACTCTACAAAAAAAGCTTAAAAACTGGAAGTACCTAAACCTCTCAATTCTAGGTAAAATCTCAGTTATTAAAATGAATATCCTACCCAAAATGACTTTTTTATTTCAAATGATTCCTATTATAAAGACAGGAGCGTGCTTTAAGAAATGGAACAAGGATATCATGAATTTTATATGGGATGGGAAAAAACCTAGGATTAAGTTCAAAAATCTTATAGACGCCAAAAACAGGGGAGGACTGGCTTTACCGGACATACAATTATATTACGAGGCAAGTGCCCTATCCTGGGTAAAAACATGGGCGACCCTTGAACAAAAGAAAATACTAACCCTAGAGGGACATGACATCAGAAGGGGGTGGCACGCCTATCTATGGCACGGGAAAGCTGGAATAGAAAGAAACTTCACCAATCATTACATAAGGTCATCCCTACTAAAAATCTGGAATAAATATAAAAATTTCTTTTATAAAAAAACACCTATGTGGTTATCCCCAGTAGAGGCATATCATAAAAGAGAAATCCCTAGGAACAGATGGCTTAATTATAAACAAATACTTGTAAAGACCAATAACGAATGGAAATTGAAGCCCATAGAAGAACTCAAAGAGGAAGATAAAGAAATAGGCTGGTTCCAATATCAACAAATAAAAGCATGCTTTAAGGAAGACCAGTTGGGATATTATAATGAAAAAAGAAAGAAAACTGATTAAAATATTGTACCAAACTTTATTAGAGTGGAGCACCGAGAAAGAACTTATTAAAGACAATATGATCAAGTGGGCCAGAGATATAGGCCACTCAATAATGCTAAAAGAATGGGAGCAAGTCTGGAAAGTCAAGCTAAAATATACAAGAGCTAGTAGCACTACAGAAAACTGGTACAAAATCTTTTATCGATGGCACCTAACACCTGTGCAACTCGCCAAATTCAATAAGAATTGCAATGGAACTTGCTGGAAGTGTAGAAAAGAGGCCGGAACATACTACCATTTATTTTGGCAATGCAAGAAAATAAAAAAAAATTGGCTGCAAGTTCACAAACATACACAAAACATAATTAAGGTAAAATTCCATATGAAACCGGAATACTACTTACTGAATATAATAGATCTAGACCTCAAAAGAAATGAAGAACAAATTTTCTTCTACCTTTCCACGGCGGCGAGAATATTAATTGCGCAAAAATGGAAAGATAAAGAAACCCCAACAAAGGAGGAATGGATTAAAAAAATAATGGAATTTAGAGATCTGGACAAGCTCTCATACATGTTAGAGGAGCAGAAGAAAATAAAACAGATAAACTGGAAATCTCTAGGAGATTATTTTAGAGAAAAAATTAAGTTAGATATTTAAAGTGCTATGATCCAACTAATAAGGACAGATATAACCAACAAAAGAAGAACTACATAATCAGATGAACATCTCTCTGCGGACTGAACGGAAGACCAATTCACCGCCCCCACCTCCTCCCCATGCCTTGTTCCCTGATCTTTTCCTGGCCCCCTCACCAATCCCCTACCCTTTCCTACCCCCCCAATCCCCCTCACCTCACTCACACCCCCCTTCTCTACTATACGACATACCTACCTATCCTTTCCAATCTTTCTATCTGACTGATTGTTCCCCCTCTTTCATTGTAAAAGGAAAATTAATAAATAACTAATAAAAAAAAGAAATATGTGATTACTGATGGTATTTGGTGACCCTTCTGAAACCCCCTCATGACCCTCCCAGAGGTCCCGACTCCCAGGTTGAGAACTGCTGCTCTACAACCTAATTCTTTTAACTGAACTAGGAACTGAACCTGGATTTTTCTATGTGCACATCATGAGCTCTTTCACCAAGTCATAGAATCATGGAGTTGGAAGAGACCACATGAGCCGTCCAGCCTAACCCCCTGCCATGCAGGAAAAGCACAAAGTACGCCGACAGGTGGCCATCCGGACTCTGTTTAAAAGTAAACATACTATTCATATTATAAGTCTGATCCTTCTAAGTAGCGTTTTATTTTTAAAAATCCTGAGTGGAAATGGTCTACTGGATCTGAATTTTCCTTCCCACTTGTTGAAGAAAGATCTTAGATATGTGAGTTTCTTTAAGAACAGTTATGTTAATTCAGTGGACATCCTTGCAATTTCTCAAGTCGCTCCTGACACAGGAAAAAAAGCAGACATCCTTCAACTTTATAATATGTAACACCTTATTTTTCTGTATATTTTACCATTTTCTGTGTGTTTATGTCATTTGCAGCAAATGCAATGTATATGGGGAGCAAAGAGATGAGGATGATCATAGAGAAGGACAGCAGTACCGTAAGAAAACATTTAAAAAAGGTAATGCTCATTTTCAAATGTGCTTTTCATATTCTAATCTCTATTTATTATTTATTTGCGGTATTTGTATACCACTCTTCTCAACCCTGAGGGGGGCTCAGGGCAGTTCACAGTGTTGACAACAATTCAATGCCATCAATAAAAAACAGTATAAAACATCAAAGTTGACACTCCCGTGATAAAACATTAAACATTGTTAAAAACAACACATAAAATAACATCACATATCACACAAAGACATAGCTGTTGTCTGTAAACAGTCCTGCTTGTCAGTGTGTATTTACTTGAAAGATGTTATACGCCTTCTCCCATGTTGTAACATTCTGGATGACTTATAGCAGAATGTTTAGATATTTCTATATATTGCATTTTATTTCATTTGCCTGATTGATATACCATCATAAAAATCTTATTGGTTCTTCACAATAAAAAAAGTTTCAAACATTCAATATGAAAGTTTCAAACATTCAGTATGAAAGTATCTAATGTTGACTAACATAGCATCAGAATAAAATTAAGATAGACTCTATACATCCAAGGAAGTAGACTATGGTCTTGTCTACTCTGGCCAAAAACTCCAGACTCTCCTCACAATTTCAGATAGAAGACTGGCAGTCTTCACAATACACAAAGAACAGTTGGGGCAGTGATGTTCTGAAGGATCTGAAAAGATAAGGGAAGTGCTCATATGAGAAAAGATGATCTTAGAAATCAGCAAGGCCACAGTTGAGAAGGAATATAGGTTCAGTCCAGAACTTTGAGCTGGGTATAGAAGGCAATATGGTGGAGGATCCTTCTTTGAAGGCTTTTAAGCAGAGGCTGGATGGTCATCTGCCAGGGTGCTCTGAATGTGATTTTCCTGCTTCTTTTATATTGTGTATCTAAATCAGGGTTTCTGTCAAAGAATCTTCATCCAGGAACAGTTTTTTTTTTTTTGTGAAACTGTTTCTTTGGTTTGGGATGGAGTTGTACTCTGTGTTTTATACTAATCTGTTACACATTTTATTTATTTTTTAATGTTACCTAAGGTTAAATGTGTAAACCTCATTGGGTTTATTTATTTATCTTGTATCAAAAGCATTGCATAAATAAATTAGTGTAAAATTGATAAAATAGAGGGAACACAATCAGCTAAATAATTTTAGACTAAAACCGAGCAACAGCAACCATATTGCCTGTAGCTTTAAGCAGTTCTTCCTCTGTGCATGAGGCAGGGCATTGTGGACAAGCATACAGATGCGGAGTTGTTTGTTCTGCTCCACAGTCGCACAAGGTGGAGGATTCTTCTAGATAGTGTCATTTTGCCAGGTTGTCTTTTGATCTGCCACTCCACTACTGAGTCTGTTGAGGGACTTCCAAGTTGCTCATTCTTGGTTTTCCCATGGAGGATGACCCTCATGGGAGGCGATCTAGTTGGGATTTCCTGGTTTAGCTGCCCAGAGGGATACTCTTGCTGTTGCTGGGGGAACATTGTTTTACAACCACATTGGGTCAAAAGGTGATTATTATTATTATTATTATTATTATTATTAACAACAACAACAACAACAACAACAATAAATTTATTTATACCCTACCACCATCTCCCTGAAGGGACTCAGAGCAGCTCACAAAAGCACTTCAGGGTGCTACACATTAAATAAACAATACATAAGCATAAAAATATTAACATAAAATTAACACATCAAACACATCAAATACACATAACATCACATAATAACATTTTAAAATTTAGAAAACACAGTAGTGCCTGCGGTAAAACTGTCTGTCTTCAATTAACAAGCTAAAGTTCCGGAGTGAACAATCAGTCCTCACATGCAACCACTGAAACTACTCAAGGTCAAAGGCCCCTTTAAAAAGCCATGTTTTTAGGCTAGACCGGAAGGTTTGGAGAGTGGGGTCTAATCTAATCTCTCTAGAAAGGGCATTCCAGAGCCATGGAGCCACCACCAAGAAGGCCCTCTCTCTCATCCTCACCAACCGTGCTTGGGATAGTGGTGAGACCAAGAGGAGGGCCTCCCCGGCAGATCTCAGAGCCCGCACTGGTTCACAGAATTTATTTGAATGAGTAAAATCAACAGTGATTGCAAATCATGGAGAATATTTTGGTTTCACTGGGTTTGGTCTAAATTGGGAGAGGGAATAGGTTGTTATGAATATTGCAAAACATTGTTCTGATATGATTGGAGTAGCATTTATTCCCTGGTGTCACTACATCACTGATAATATTATTCTAATGCCTTCTATATATCATGATATAGGCGTTGTCTATATAATGATATTAATTTTTGTGAATTTCATTCTCACAAATGTGGATGAAAAGTTTCCAAGTTTTTGCCCATTTTTCTGACAATCTTCCAAATATTGGGGAGTAGGGTAAAAAGATTTTGCAAAAATTGCTCCTCCCCAAAAATTCTTTTTAGTTTGCACAAAATACAACTTGAATTGCTCTCATTCCCACTACAGCATAAAGAAGGCTCACTTCCCTTTCCAAATTAAGGACTATGGCAAGCGGCAAGTGTCTTGCAGGTGCTTTCCTGTGTACCCGTCTGTTTTTCTTGACTACGTCAGTCCACAGAGTGCTTTGGCACCTGGGAACCTTCTTTGAAAACCTGTGTTTTATTGTTTCCTCTGTGTCATTGCACTTTTAAAGTGGCAAACTGTACCCAGGGAAACAAAATAAGTGGAGGCCAAATTTTAGAAAGCTGGCGTGGCCACAGAAAAGCAGATGTGAACATAAAGTTAAATACCTCTCTCTCTTTTTCCTCTCTTTTAATTCTTTCTTTTTTAAATGTAGTCTTCCTTCTAATAATTTCTGGGAATGTGAAAATTAGGGGAGAAATCTGACTTGGCATGAAGTTCAACCTGAAGAGTACTGACAGTAAAAGTAGTTTCAACTAATAAAGGGCTGGAAGTTAACAAGAACAGGAACTAAAGTCCAAGTTGCTATAGCATTGGCACGTTGTCACTTTGAAAAATTTATACTGCTTAGTAGTCAGTGTGATCATAAGTGTAAAGCCAATCTTAACACCTGAGAGTGCCAGCCGCTGTGGAAGAGAAAAGTTATTTCTGGATCCCATTTGCATGTTGTGTGCTGAAGGAGGTGAGAGAAGAGAGACTAAATTATTCCTGTATTTTCAAGCCCAGTTTTACAACATAATTAATACAAGTCAAGAAGTCAGATGAAATATGGCTCTTTTCAGAGCTCAGTGCCCCAAATACACCAAGGTTGACAGGTAGGGGAACGGGGACTATTCTTAATCGCATTAACAGAAAGAGATCTCTGATTTTAAAATGCTAAATTATTCACATCGAAGAATACACAACATTATTGTCTTCCAGTTTTTAGCACAAAGTAAACAAGTAAACAAGAACTACCTTTGACATGGTGTAGTGATTTCAATGTTGAACTACAACTCTGGAGACCAGGGTTTGAATCCCTACTCAGCCACGAAAACCCACTGGGTCCCCATGAGCAAGTCACAATCTCTTAGCCTTCAGAGAAAAGAAAGGCAAACCTCTCTGAACATATATTGTGAAGAAAAGCACTTGATCAATTAGGTTTGCCATCTGTTGAGAATGACTTGAAGGCATAAAACAAAACACAAGAAGTTTTAAAAAAATATTTGATTTTGTGTTATCGAAGACTTTTATGACCAGAATCACTGGGTTGCTGTGAGTTTTCCAGGTTGTATGGCCATTTTCCAGAAGCATTCTCTCCTGATGTTTCACCCACATCTATGACAAGCATCCTCAAAGGTTGTGAAGCATATTGGAAACTAAGCAAGAGAAGGCCCAGGATGGAAGGTCCAGGATGGAAGAAATAACTCTTGTCTGTTAGAGGCAAGTGTGAATGTTGCAGTGAATCACCTTGATTATCACTGAATGGCCTTGTAGCTTTAAAGTCTGTCTGATTCCTGCCTGGGGAATCCTTTGTTGGGAGGTATCACCTGGCCCTGATTGTTTCCTGTCTGGAATTCCCCTGTTTTCAGAGTGTTGTTCTTTGTTTACTGTCCTAATTTCAGAATTTTTTAAAATACTGGTAGACAGATTTTTTTTCATTTTCATTGGTTCATCCTTTCTATTGAAATTGTCCACATGCTTGTGGATTTCAATGGCTTCTCTATGTAGCCTGACATGGTAGTTGCTAGAGTAGTCCAGCACTTCTGAGTTCTCAAATAATATGTTGTGTCCCGGTTGGTTTATCAGGTGCTCTGCTATGGCTGACTTCTATGGTTGAGTTAGTCTGCAGTGCCTTTCATGTTCTTTAATGTGTGTTTGGGCAATGCTGCATTTGGTAGTCTCTATGTAGATTTGTCCACAGTTGCATGGTATAAGGCAGACTCCTGCAGAGGTGAGAGGATCCTTCTTGTCCTTTGCTAAATGTACCATTTGTTGGATTTTCTTAGTGGGTCTGTAGAAAGTTTGTAGGTTGTGTTTCCTCATCAGCTTCCCTATGTGGTCAGTAGTTCCCTTGATGTATGGCAAGAACACTTTTCCTCTGGGTGGATCTTTGTCTTTACTCTCGTGGCTTGTTTTTGGCCATGCTGGTCTTCTGATGTCTGAGGTGGAGTCTCCATTGGCCTGTAGAGCCCAGTCTAGGTGGTTCAGTACACCTTGGAGGAGGTGGAGTTCACAGATTCTTTTTGCACGGTCTGCCAGGGCTTTAATTGTGATTCTTATTTGACTTGGGTGATAGTTGGAATTTTTATGTAGGTATCTATCTATGTGTGTAGGTTTTCTGTAAATTGTGTGACCCAACTGTTGATCTGGTTTGCAGATGACTAGGACATCTAGAAATGGCAGTTTTCCTTCATTTCCTTTTCTGTGGTGAATTGGATGCTTGTGTGGATGCTGTTAAGATGGTTCAGGAACTTGTTTAGTTCTTCTTCTCCACGGCTTCAAATGGTGAAGGTGTCGTCCACATATCTGAACCATATAGTGGGCTTTTTTCTTGCTGTTTCTAGGGATTGTTTTTCAAAGTGTTCCATATAGAAATTTGATATGACCGGGCTGAGAGGAAACTCCACCACCACTTACCAGCCTTTTTTGTGAGTTGTTTTGGGTCCCATTTTGTGAGAAGTGCGAGGTATAAATAAAATAAAGACATACAGTAAAAGTGAATAGATAAAATCAGTGGTCAGCACCAAATTTAAAGCAAATAGTGTGAAGTAGGTCCAGTGCAAATGTTGCAAAATCATAGTAACTGTTGTGTTCAAACATATATGGATGCATGCTGTGATATGCACATTGTGGAAGCTCCACCTTGTTTTACAGCTGGGTGTGTATAGCCCTGGGTGTGAAATGAAGATTTTTTTTCTTAGATACCAGGCATTTGTCTAGCATATTTAGTATCCAGTAGGTTCATTATTTTGTCAATTGTGTAAAGTAATGAAAATATTATGTCATGATCCACAGTTCATCACAGTTGGATTTGTTCTCAGATATGAGCTTCTGGGTTATTTTTTTCCAGATTCCTTCTTGCAGCAACATGTTGTTGTTGTTATTGTTGTTGTTGTTGTTGTTGTTGTTGTTGTGTGGATTCAAGTCATTTCTGACTTATGGCCATTCTAAGATATGTCATGTTTTCTTTTCTTGACCAGACTTGTTCAGAGAGGATTTGTCAATGGGAAGAGTTTGGCTTGTCTAAGTTTTTAATGACCAACTGGGCATTCATACCTTGGTCTTTCAGAGTCCTGGTGTGTACTTTAGCCTTCGCTGTCAAATACAGCTCACACAATTCTGTAACTTTGAGCCATGACAGTTAAAGTGGTGTCAAACTGTATTCATCCTACATATAGATGCATCCTCAATCAACTCTCAAACCACTGCACCATGCTGGTTCTGCAGTAGCATTAAGAGTTGAGTTAACATCCACAAGTCTCCAATGTAACCCAATGGGCTACAGTACTGTGCTAACATACAGTTATTGATCTATTAATCTATTGGGGTCTAGTATAGTTGGGGTCTAGTATAGTATATAGGGCTGTACGGCTGTGTTCTAGCAGCATTTTCTCCTGATGTTTCATCTGAATTTATGGCTGGCATCTTCAGAGAATCTTGATGGCAGTAAAATGTCAGGAGAAAATGCTGCTAGATCACAGCCCTACAGCCCGGAAACCACACAACACCCCATGAAAGCTTTCGACAATACATTATTACACAGAGAAGCCATTGAAATTCACAAGCATGTGAATAATTTTAACAGAAGGGAGGAAATATTGGAAAAAAAAGAACAAAATCCGGCTACCAGTATTTTAAAAGCTCTAAAATCAGGACAGTAAATGAAGGGAATTCCAGACAGGAAACAATCAGGGCCAGCTAATCACTTTCCAACAAAAGATTCCCCCAGACAGTAAGCAGCCAGGCCTTATGCTGCAAGGCTTTTAAATACTAACCAAGGTCATCAATTGCAATATTCACACTTGCCTCAAGCAGACAAGAGTTCTTTCTCCCACCTTGGACTTTCCACAGATATATAAACCTCACTTTCCTAGTTTCCAACAGACCTCACAACCTCTGAGGATGCCTGCCATAGATTCAGGCAAAACGTCAGGAGAGAATGCTTCTGCAACATGGCCATACAGCCGAGAAAACTCACAGCAACCAACTATTACTCTTTTGTTTCGCCATTTTATTGATCACAATAGCAAAGTATTGAAAGTATTTGGAAATCAGCTCATGCATAGGGAGTCTTGCCTTCAATGCCTCTTTTTTTCAGTGAGCTGCTAATGGAAGAGCCCACCTGCAATATCTGGAAGCAACTGAAAGATTCTTTTGGATCACAGCCTGGGTAGGTAGTGGATCCATTTTGCAATGCAAAATGGAGTGAAAATGGATTTCAATAAATCCCCTTCCCTGTTTTTGTTTTTTTTTTCAAATTAAAATTTCACTTTTTAAGACACAAGCTCATTTTCTCTTAAATCATGGGGAGGAGGGGGGAATTCAGCTGAAACAGCCAACCCAATTTTAAACTACTTTTATTGAAACAGCTGGTCTAGTCCTGCCCAGTTTTCTTGACCTAGTGTCCAAACCTGTCCATAGCTGTTTAATAGTTATTGCCCTTGAAAGGTTCCTAATCTGGAAAGCAGGAGGACGGAAGACACCGCAGATGCAGACTCTGTGCCCGCAGCCAGAGTAAATTACTTCCCTCCAGTTGTGGAAAATCTTCCACTGTATGAATAGGTCTAAAATGCTCTCCGAAGCCAGGAACACCTTTAAGTTTGGCAGACCCTTTATGCTTTTTGGACCACATACTGCTGAAATCCAGAATGGAAGCTGCACACGAGGATTTTGCTACATGTAACATTGAAGCATGCTCTGGCACATGGAGCCCTACCCAAATTTTCTCTCGCGGGCTCAAATTAGTCCTTTTGTGACATGCCCAAGACTGGAAAGGTTTGAACTGAAAATTGAGCAGAAATAAAGCTGGTGGAAAATGGAAGATGAAGAAAGTGTCTGCTCTGAATCGCAAAGTAAACATTGGTTCATACATTACCTTAATCCACTTAAACATACATTTCACAGCTGTTTGGTGATTTATTCATAGGAGTAATTTCAGATACAAAGAGGGAAATTGCACAATACCAAAGATCACCTTCGAAGAGCAAAGAAGTTTGTGTTTTGATTTGAGATGCTAAAGGCAAACGAGCAGGCATATGTTCATACTCTAGATTTTTTATTTATTTCATATCAAAAGCATTGCATAAATTAGTATAAAACTGATAAAAATAAAAGGAGCACAAGCAGCTAAACATATTTTGACCAAAAACGGGCCACAGTGACTGTGTTGTCTATAGCCTCCAACAATTCTTCCTCTGTACATGAGGCAGGACATTGTGGACAGGCATACAGATGCGGAGTTGTCTGTTCTGCTCCATGGTCACACAAGGTGGAGGTTTCTTTTAACTAGTGCCATTTTGCCAGGTTGTCAAACTATAGATAAATTTAATACACACTTTTGCCCCAATTGTATGGAATTGCTTTGTATCACAGCACACAAGGAACCAAGAAGGGTGTATGTGTGACCACATTTCTGTGTACGAACCCACACGATCTCTTCGATCATCTGGAGAGGCCCTGCTCGCGCTCCCACCTCCATCGCAGGCGCGATTGGTGGGGACGAGGGAGAGGGCCTTCTCGGTAGTAGCCCCTTGACATGCCCCAACTTTGGCAGTCTTTAGGAGGAGCCTGAAAACGTGGTTGTTCCAGTGTGCCTTCCCAGAATAAGGAAATATTCCCAGCAATAGGCCTCTAAATGCACTTTATCATTGATTTAGGATTGTTTGCTTACCTCATCTCTCACCGAAAATTCTATCCCAGTATATTACCTTGTTCATGCCCAGCATTATTTTTTAATTTTTAATTATCACATTTGGCCCAGCCATAGGTTTTTAAATGCTTGTTGTTACTGTTACTCTTTATTGTTTTTTTTTTGTTTATGAGATTTATTTTCATTGTTTTGTATTGATGTTTTGTTATTGCTTCTATTATTGTTGTTCTATGGGCTCGGCCTCATGTAAGCCGCACCGAGTCCCTTGGGGAGATGGTAGCGGGGTATAAATAAAGTTATTATTATTATTATTATTATTATTATTATTATTATTATTATTATGTGTTGGTTTATTTTAAAGAATTTCCACTAAATGGAATTATAATGTAGAGCACGGCTTCTTAAACTGTGGGTCTCTTTAGCTCAAAGTTAGGGTCGTAAAAAGAACTGACACCATTAAAAGGTTTTTGAATGGCATCTAGACATTTATAGAAATCTGTTAGCAAGAGCATGCAGTGTTTACAGTCGTTTCTGCAGAAAATGCTTCAGCTGACCTTCATAAAAAGGAGAATCAGCCTGTTTAGCAAGCCTTGTAAATGCTGATTTATTATCAGGAAATGTTTGATTTGTATACCTATTTTATATACCCATATATCCAGGGACAAATAAACATTTCTTGAGGGGAAAGGGGTCACAAGTGGAAAAAGTTTAAGAAGCCATCATGTAGAGCACTTTTAATATATTTTCTTTCCAGTAACTGCTCAAGACAGTATGCTCCCCAAAGCACTTCCAATGTGATTAAAAGCCTCTTTGGGTCCCAGTCTTGAGAGAAAAGTGGGGTACAAATAAATATAATAGTGATAAAATAACAATAAATTGTTTCATGATGCAATTCTTACCTAACAGTTTGGTCATCCCTGATTTTGGAGGTGATTGGAGAAATTATTTATTTATTTCAAACATTTGTATCCCATCCTTCTCAGGGTGGCTCACAACCGACAACCATTACATACCGACAGCCAAACATAACAATTATAATAAGAATTACAATTAAAATAATTAGTTAAAACACCCAATGTAAAGCATCTATTTAAAAATGCACAAATCCAAAGTCACAATCCGAGGTCTGTCCATTGTCAGTCACATAAGTCATTTACGTTATTATCGCTGCATCTGCTGCTTAAATGCTTGGTACCACAACCATGTTTTAAGTGTTTTCCTAAAGAATAGGAGGGAGGGGGCTGACCTGATTTCATTAGGGATGGAGTTCCACAGATGGGGGGGGGACACCATTGGAAAGGCCCTGTCTCTCATCCCCACCAGTCATGCTTGTGAGGGTGGTAGCTTCAAGAGCAGGCCTCCACTTTAACTGCCATGGCTCAGTGCTGTGCAATCATGGTAGCTGTAATTTGGTGAGTCACCAGCATTTTTTGGCAGAGAATGCTATAGAGTTTAAATCTTAGGACTCCATAGCATTGTGTCATGGCAGTTAGTGATGTCCAACTGCATTCATTCTTCGGTGTTGTGTGTGTTGTGTTCCTTGCACAAACAAAGATTGTGATGCTGTGGTTGTCTCTATTATCCACTATTAAACATTTAACATTACTCTTGTGTGGTTCAAGAAGTACAAGAAGTTACAGATCAACAACAGGAGATTATTGTCCTGTGTTCATTGGAAGTAGATACAGCATGCAGTGTTCAGTGAACCCACAATAGTGTAGATATACCTGACATAAATCCAGTGCTCAAGCCAATGATCCAGAGCAGTAGTTACTCACTTTTCAAATCAGGATTCATGGTAATTGTACATTTTAAAATATGTTTGTACTGATTTACAAGATTTGTATGTAATTCAAACATATAGTGCTATGTAGTCCCAGCTACTATTCACAACTCATATTCTGGCTATTGTACCTGTCGTGACCATTGTGAACCATATTTTAAATCTGCTTGGAAAATGCATGAAGTTAAGTTGTGAATTTGATTGCATGCATTACATTTATTTTAGTCATGATCTCTGGGAAATTAACAAACTCTAGACTTGGCAGATTAAGAAGGGAGAGTGGCCTATGGAAAAGGCATTTTAGGAGAGTGTTGCTTCGTGTGAAGTGTTATGGGGTTAAAGCCAGCCTTTCGGTTTACATTCAGCCAGTTAAGCCAGAAAATACTAAGTGCAAAACACAAAGCAGAATCTCCAAAATCAACAGATTTAGTTCCTTTTCATTATTTTATTGAAGCGGGAGGATGAATTCCATTATAAAAAGTATACTTAATGCCACTTTATTAAATAAAGGCAAAGCTGTTTCTAACACAAAGCTTCAGGAATTAGATTTTAACCAACTCTGGATAAGATTTTTGGTTGATATTCACAGCTGTTCCTGTTTACTACCTGTGAGAACCAAGGGCACTTCTACACATACTCTAAAATCCGAAGCCAGTCTGGGGTAGCAATACGTCAGTCTGGCCCCAGTGTCAGCTACACTCTCTCAATTCTGTAGTGGTGGTGGAGTGGAGTCCAGACTGTCCAGCAGGATGAAAACATTAGCTTTGTTGTACCTAGCACCACTGCCAGATGTCCAAGGAACTCCAGGAATACCCTGGCTGTTGTGAGGGGCCTTTGCTGATATCAGCAAAGGTGCCAATTCAGCCAGGACCATCTTCAGCAATGGCCAGGAGCTCTCTGAAATCCCGAGGCCATCTGCCATGACAACAAGAGGATGACATAGGCCCAACCTATCCCCATTTTCCTGTTCTGCTAAGCACAGGGAAGGGGGGATAGTAGTGCCAGCCCGTCTGGACAATGGAGTTGTTCAGATTATAGCCAGTCCTGCTGATCACATTCAATCTGATGTCCAGACCTATTCATGAAACTATAGAGCATTTCCAGACTTAGGACGTCATCCCATGGGGTGAAGGAAACACGGGGGGGGGGGGGGAATCATCTTCTTACCATAGCATTTCATTCAATTCCATTCCATTTATAAGGAAAATATATATTTACCCAAACTGAATGCGATGTACTTTTGCCTGTTTATACTGTAATCCTCCACATTTGAAACTATTGCATCGGCAGGTGTAGTCTCACAATACCGCTTTCTTTTTTCTTTTTTTTCYTTTTTTTTTAAAGGGRGAACTTTACAATTGTGGAAGTCCAAAATCTAAGTCTTTGAAAAGAGGCAAATATAGYGAAAGCTAAGTGGTGATGATGTATCAAAATTGCGCAATTTCTGRAAAATAAAWTATTTTTWAAAATTACAGTAAARGTTTCATACAARAGTATTACGKGTGAGAAAAAGAGTGTTGAGGCTCATTTYGAGACCACCCACAGGAATACCTCCTCTTAAACATCATAAATACAATCTCACATGGAGGACTCCAACTGTTCCCATTCCACATATAAATAAGCGTATTTACCTGTTTCTGCAGGAATTGAGAGCTTTGAAGATAATTGCTCTCTGACTCCTAAAACCTCAGTTTCTACACACGTTAAACACATTTTAGGATAGAGTCCCACAGGGAACGGCCGGAAGTAGTTATGCAGCATGATGGGCTCTGTCTTTAAACTGTTTTTAAAGTGTGTAGAAATGAAGGAGGAGGTATCCTTGTTTGGAGGTGATTTTTTACCCAGTAACAAGCCCAGTCACAACAAATGCAACTGTTTCCTTTCTTCTCCTCAAAAGAAAACATTGAAAAAATGCAAATTGGCCGAAATGAAAGTTATGTAATATCTCTCCGGACATGCCAAGACACAATAATAAGATACAGAAGGGACACAGAGAGAAAAATGGCCTCTACTTCCTCCGTAGTTGCCCACCTTCCTATAAAGTATCGCATCTCAACCAAATGCACTGAGAATTTGATGTTTAGCATTTAAGCCATTGGTTTTTCTTGTGATCTTGGATTTAAGGCACACACCAACAAAGAGAAGAAATAAAAATCCTACTTACATTTCTCTAAGCTATCATCATTCTAATGCCAATTGAATGAACTGTCGGAAATCTTCATTATTTTCCTAGAAACCCTTTAAATGTAAACATCCTGTTGATAGCAATCTCAAATTCTTCTAGTGTTTTCACAGCTTCTGTTAGAATGTGTGTATGATTCCTCAGCCCATATTTTATGGGAAGTGTGTTTGATTATAGGTTCACTACCAAGCGCGAAATACTTGAAATTGGGTTCAGCAGAAAGTACATAGAAATACCTATGATTAAAAATTACGTTTTATTTGATATCAGTGGCACTGAATTATGAGCTATTGTACAAACTATGAATATTTCTGGTTTTTCCCACTTGAATCATGCAATCTCATGAATTAAATACATATCCATAGAACTAGAGTTGTGGGCTAACATAGTACATACCTTGAAGATTTTGCTTTGATTCATTTATTTCATTTATCACCGATGATATCATATCTCAATAAAATACATTTAGGTCAGAAGTAAATTATTACTGTTTTCTCATCTCACAATTCAGAGTACCGAGGTATGCGGAGAAGTTGTATTTGTTTAAGTAACCCCTGTGAAGAATGATTGAATGTAGTCCAAAAGTTTCTGGATAGCCAGTTTTCCCACTCCAGCCCTAGAGAGAGAATTTCCAACAAAATAAATCTTTTTCTATATAAAGGTTATATTTATTTTTTTATTTATCTTCTGTTAAAAGCACTGCATAAAAATACGTTTAAAACTGATAAAATAAAGGGATCACAGGCAACTAAATAGTTTTAGACCAAAAACAGGCAACAGCGACTGCATTGTCTGTAGCTTTAAACAGTTCTTCCTCTGTGCATGAGGCAGGGCATTGTGGGCAAGCATACAGATGCTGAGTTGTTTGTTCGGCACCACAGTTGCACAAGGTGGAGGATTCTTCTAGGTAGTGTCATTTTGCCAGGTTATCTTTTGATCTGCCCACTCCACTTCTGAGTCTGTTCAGGGACTTCCGATTTCCCCATTCTTGGTTTGCCACTGGAGGAAGACCCTTGTGCGGAACCATCCAGTTGGAATTGGCTGGTTTCGCTGCCCACAGGGATATTCTTGCTGTTGCTGGTGGAACATTAAGAGGATTTCCTTGATTTAAGTCTATTGGGAAAAGGCTGATAGCGATACAGTGGGTGGCTTTCACTGTCTTTAGTCTTCTTTCTCTCACAATTGGCAGCAACTTCCCATCACACATCAAGAGAGGAGGGAAATGCCAGCTAGCTTATAGAGTCTATCAACAGGTGTAGGTTTAAGACATCCTGTGATTATTCTACATGTCTCTTTCAGTGCTATATTCACCTGCTTCGCATGGGCAGATTTATGCCAGACGGGGCAGACATAGCAGTTGAGTAAGACAATGCCAGGGCTGATGTTCTTATCAATTTTGGGTCTCCACCATATTTGCTATTAGGTTATATGACTTACAGTTATAGACATTTTTAAAAAGAGAAGTAGGTGTAGGGGCCTTTGCAATTGACATAATAACACGTTAAGAGGGATATATTTCCCTACAAAAATTACACCAGCTTTGGTAGTTTTGACTCAGGGACTACTTCTGTCAGAATCAGAAGAGGAATTGGTCACCTGCCTCCCCTTCCAAATGCCGTACCCAACATTAAGCCTCTAAACTAGAAGCACTGAAATCTCTTAGTGTTACATATCAGCCCCAAACATCTTTCCCCGAAAACAGGAATCTCCTTTATCTCAAAGGGATGATGATGATGATGATTATTATTATTATTATTATTATGCTTAAGAATACAGTCTTCTGTCCCAATCCAGCAAGAGAGATATTCATGAAGGTATGCGATTCCTCTGAATAGAGGCTGGAAGTTCAATTAAATAAAGATATCTGGAGGAACTCCTATTTGTTGTGCATGCTCTAGAAACTTGTGTTGTCAGATTTCAACATCTGGCCCTGAGTCTCCAGTTTTCATGTGCTATTTCCAGGCAGGATATAAGAGGGCAAATTCTATTGAACAAAAAGAAAGGGCTGAGTGCAAATCTCAAGCTCATTGTGGTGGCGCAATAAGTTAAATCCCTATGCTGCTGAACTGAAGGTTGGTGGTTCAAATCCGCAAGACGGGATGAGCTCCCATCTGTCAGCTCCAGTTCCTGCCAACCTAGCAGTTCAAAAACATGCAAATGTTAGTAGATAACTAGATACTGCTTTGGCGGGAAAAGGCAAGAGACACTTCAAGCAATCTTACTGGCCACACAATCTGGAGGTGGCAATGCAGGCTCCTCAGCTTGAAAATGGAGAAAAGCTCCACCTCCAGAAGCTGGAAATGAAAGGATAAGCCTCTGCCTTTGTTTGTGTTTGTGTGTCTCATTGTATCTGATTGTAAAGGCATTGAATGTTTGCCTATGTATATAAATGCTGTAATCCATTCTGAGTCCCCTAAGAGAGAAGGGCAGGATATAAATAAAGTGTATAAAACATCAACTTTCTACAGTTTCCAGTAATTAATAATTTGAAACTTGAAAAGATTATGAAAGGTTCTATGTATTTACATGGCATGCCACCAAGTGCTGTCTGAATTGGCAATCTTGAGCTGGCAATCCTAATGGAGAGGAATATGCATTTATTACTATCTTGCAATTCAGATCTGATAATGGTGATGGTGAAGACAATTTCATTTATACCTAGTCCTGGGAGTCAAGGTTGTTGACCTAATGAAAGCAAACACGAGCCAAATTGATGGGTTATTACTAGACTGGGACTTTTCATTTGTTGGAAATGCTGCAAAGCTTAGCACTCCTCCTCCTATCGTGTCAGGAGCGACTTGAGAAACTGCAAGTCGCTTCTGGTGTGAGAGAATTGGCTGTCTGCAAGGATGTTGCCCAGGGGATGCCTGGATGATTTGATGTTTTTATCATCCTTGTGGGAGGCTTGTCTCATGTCCCCACATGAGGAGCTGGAGTTGATAGAGGGAGCTCATCCGCCTCTCCCTGGATTCGAACCTCCGACCTGTCCGTCTTCAGTCCTGCCGGCACAGGGGTTTAACCCACTGTGCCACCGGGGGCTCCTTAGCACTGAAGACTCAAGAATGTCTCACAATACTAAATGGGGGATACAAAGTGCCCCTCCCCAATTATCTCCCAAAGCTGCCCCCTCTGTGATGTAAAGTTATCCTCAGAATGGTTTCTCTACCTCTTCTCTTCCCGCCAGTCCCCTATCTGCTCTTCTCTAGAACAGAGCTAGATTAGAGCAACACCCCCAAGTTACTATCTATTTTAGACTGGAATTCCTATGATAAAACCATTATTTTTATTAAGGGGGTGATGCTCTTCCTTTTTACTCAAGATCTTTTACCCCTGAATGCACTCTATCATCATTAAGCAACATATCATCTTAGTATTAAAAAATTTGAACATCATTACTGCTTATTATCTGTAGTTCTTTTAATGTGTAAAATGCTCTAACTGTGATATAGGCCATGGTTATTTCTGTCATGCAGTCAGAAGTGAAATAGGAGGAATCTCATGGGTCCAAATGTGTTCAATCTAGAGCAAAGCTTTTGTTGTTGTTATTGTTGTTGTTGTTGTTTATTTTCTTCTGACAATTGGATTTATTTTGTCTTTTCCCCTAATTTTCATTCTGAGACATTTTTATGTATATTTTTTAGCTGACGTTTTATTATGGAGCGACAGATCCATGGTGCCCTGTGCAGTACTATGAAGAGATGAAGATGGAGTTTCCAGATGGAGACATCCGATTGTGCGAAAAAGGATTCCGACATGCTTTTGTCCTTGAAACACCCAAAGAGATGGCAGAAATGGTTATAGCTTGGTTAGAGGATGATATAGCTGGATTGTAGATGGAAACACACCAGTCTAAGTGGGAAATTACATGGGGAGGGGCCTTTTTTGGATGTTTAACTGTACTTGAAAACGTGGTTTTGTCTGTGTTTTGTGAATAGTTTTCTTGGGAAATGTGGCATAGTTTTGTGGACTAAACAGAACTTGGAGTTTTGGGGAAACTTCTTTCAGAAATCCCTGCTAACCTGGCCACTACACAAAATGAAGTCCTATCGTTAGAAACTTAGTGAATGCCCAGTAATGTGAGTTATGGGCCCAAAGGCCAGTATAAAAGTATTCCAACATCCAAAACATTTCTGGTCCCGAAATAGTTTGGATAATGGGTATTCTACCTGAACTAGCAAAGAAACCTCTGTGAAGCAAATGTGATATTGTTCACCTTTGGTCAATACTAAAAGCCAGTGTGGCCTAGGTTTTAGAGCAGGAATATACAAAATGTAATGATTCAGTACTGCTTTATGACCTTCAACCCTTCCAGGCTCCCTGGACTTCCCAACTCACACCCACAATAATAATAATAATAATAATAATAATAATAATAATAATAATAATACTTTATTTCTAGACTACCCTCTCTCCCTGAAAGGACTCAAGGCGGTTTATACACATAAAAAGATAATTAATTGCTGTTCCTGGGAGCTTAACTTATAAAAAAATATTATATTTGGCAAATTGGGGGGAGGGGTAGCAATCTGCATATCTATGTGTTACTCACTGCTGGGTTATAGAACTGGCTGAGACTTGAAGATCCAAGTAGATCCATACAACATCCTAAGTACCCATTTACACAGTCCATATGAGCTGGCCTGGGGTGAATAGATTCCATGGCATCCATTCGATGCACAGGTCCATTCAGTATTCCACATTAAGAAAATGATGCTCCGAAGCTTTCCCCAAACCCTGGAGTTTGCCACTTCCTATTTGCAAAGCAACTGCAGCTATTTACTTCACCATCCCACATCTCCTGGACTTGGGCAGCGCAGGAATAGAGGATGGCACCTACATTGCCCAATCATTTTTGGCTTCGTCTTTCCCATTGTGTTTGTCACCTGGCACCTAGAGTGACAGTAGCCAGAGCAGCAAACCAATTGGAAAAGCAAGAGGGGAAAGGTGGGAGTGATTCCTCCTTCCCTCTTGCGTCCCTCCACATGTCATTTAATCACTGTGGCTATCGTCATTACAAGTGTGATGTGGTGGCCACCGCCATTTTCATGCCGGGAGGGGGGGGGGGGTACAAAGCTGAAAATAATGGGGGAAAGATAAGGATGGCAATCCAGTAGCACTGAACAATTTTTGTTGCTGCTAGCTATGCAGACACCATCTAGCCATTGAGCGAGCTCAACAGCTAGCTGTGTGGACCATTGCAATGCGGATATAGAGTTCCCTGCTTCAGATCAGTATCACTGTTTGTGGCCTGTATAGATGCCCCCTAAGTGACCTTGAACCAGTCATTAACTTTCTTAGCTTAGATAAAGTGGGGAAGGAACCATTTATGCTGCTTTGAATTGATTGGAGGGGAGGTGATATAAATGTAGTGAATAACTAGGATTATTTCTTTCAAAGCAATATTATTTCTTTGTTTCCAAGTATCTATGTCATTCCAGAAAGGAGCCTGGAAAAGGCACAGTTCCTCAACAGGTGTGCACATGGTATCAGCTGTTCCTTTGAGACTGTGTTTGTGAGAAACACCCCTTGGATGCATTTTTAAATAAATTAACAAAATAGTGGGTTGTTGTAGGTTTTTCAGGCTATATGGCCATGTTCTAGAAGCATTCTCTCCTGATGTTTTACCTGCATCTATGGCAGGCATCCTCAGAGGTTGTGACCTCACAGGGGATAATAATAATAATAATAATAATAATAATAATAATAATAATAATAATAATGGGTTGTTGTAGGTTTTTTCAGGCTATATGGCCATGGTCTAGAGGCATTCTCTCCTGGCGTTTCACCTCTAGACCATGGCCATATATCCCGAAAAAACCTACAACAACCCAGTGATTCTGGCCATGAAAGCCTTCGACAATACAATAATAATTATTATTATTATTATAATAACAACAACAACTTTATTTTTATACCCTGCCTCCATCTCCCCGAAAGGACACAGCAGGGCAGCTTACATGGGGCCAAGCCCAACAGAACAGGTTTTTTTTTTTGTTGTGTCAGGAGCAACTTGAGAAACTGCAAGTTGCTTCTGGTGTGAGAGAATTGGCTATCTGCAAGGATGTTGCCCAGGGGATGCCCGGATGATTTGATGTTTTATCATCTTTATGGGAGGCTTCTCTCATGTCTGCGCATGAGGAGCTGGAGCTGATAGAGGGAGCTCATCCACACTTTCCCCGTATTCGAACCTGCGACCTGTCGGTCTTCAGTCCTGCCAGCACAAGGGTTTAACCCACTGCGCCACCGGGGGCTCCAACAGAACAGTTAAAACATAATACAGTAAAATGCATATCAACAAAAGCAATATAACAAAATAAAGCAACAACATTAAACAGAATATAAAACGAACATCAAAACCAAACAACCAATAACAAAGTTGGACTGGATGGCCCACGAAGTCTCTTTCAACTCTATGATTCTATGATTCAATGATATGTGTTATGTTCAGTGTGACCACATTGGACATAAGTGTTGATCAGCCCTTTTAAAACAAAAAGGAAAAAACAACATTCCTGCTAAATGTCTCTATGTCAGATGTGGTTGGCAAGAGAGAAAAAAGTGTGTATTCATAGCAACCAGCTGCCTACTGTCAGTACCACAAGCGGGAAAATCCAGTCTTCCAGTGTCCAAGAATTATATGAAAACATCCTGCCTGTGCAGATTTCACTAAAATCTTTCCCGTTTGCAGGAATGACTAAAAAGTTCATTTCTTGCACGCACTTCTCTAGAATGTCGTTGAAATCTTTCACTGCTTTATCATCTCACAGCTGAGCAATTATTTTGAAATATACCCTTATATGTAAATGAATGTGAAATACGTATCATTAAATTGATTGTAATATGATGCTGACTTTCCTATAAACCAATGTTTCTCAGAGTTGTGGTTCATGGATGAGTGACTGACCACAGCGATCTGCTGCCAGTCCAGGAAAGAAAGAAACACAGATATGGTGCTGGTTTTTGGTACTTTGTTTCAAAAGATAGTTTGCCCCAACATACAGCCTGAGAAGCACTAGTATAATGTACTGATCCAGGAATATAAAAAAACTAAATTAATTATGGTACTGACTTCCCATTGAATAAGGTGCATTTAATTCTCAATGTGGTGCATTTGATGGATTGCTATTAAATTTTGGAAGCAAAGCATCATCCCTTTTGGAAGGCGAGATATAAATTAAATAAATTGATTAACAATACATTTAAAAATTAAAATTAAAATTATACTGAGAGGGATGCACAAAATATTTGTGAGGGTTCCTTCACTCTTGGTTTAGATCAGTGGATCCCAACCTTTTTGTTTTGTTTGGTTTGGTTTTCTCTCACCTCTGATTATACCAAGGGAATTGAATTCCTCCTGACCAAACTAATAATAACAACAGCAACAATAAAAATAATGGTGGCAGCAGTAGCAATAATAATATTAATAATATTTAGAGGCATCCTTGCTTTAAAAGGATGGCTTGCTGATAGCACCAAGAATTTTGACAAATGCTTGAATTAATCCTTCCATGAGTGTAGAATGAATGCAGTTTGACCACATTTTAATTGCCATGATTCAATGCTATGGAATCCTGGGAGCTAAAGTTTGGTGAGGCCCCAGAACACTCTGGTAGAGAAGGCTTAAAAGCCTTGCAAAAGTACAATTTCCATGATCCCATGACATTGAGCCAATGCAGTTAAAGTGGTGTCAAATTTGCACTGTGTTGTCGAATGCTTTCATGGCCAGAATCACTGCTGTGAGTTTTTCTGGCCGTATGGCCATGTGCCAGAAGCGTTCTCTCCTGACGTTTCACCCACATCTATGGCAGGCATCCTCAGAGGTTGAGGGTCTGCTGGAACCTAAGCAAGTGAATTTTATATATCTGTGGAATATCCAGGGTGGGCGAAAGAACTCTTGTCTGCTTGAGTTAAGTGCGAATGTTGCAAATTGGCACTTTGATAAGCATTTAATGGCCTTGCAGCTTCAAACTCTGGCTGGTTCCTGCCTGGGGAATCCTTTGTTGCGAGGTGTTAAGCTGGCCCTGATTCTTGCCTGGAACTCCCCTGCATTTTGAGTGTTGCTCTTTATTTACTTTCCCGATTTTCAAGGTTTTGAATACTGTTAACCAAATTTTGTTCATTTTCATGATTTCCTCCTTTCTTTTGAAATTGTCCATATGCTTGTGGATTTCAATGGCTTCTCTGTGTAGTCTGACATGGTAGTTGTTAGAGTGGTCCAGCATTTCTGAGTCCTCAAATAATATGCTGTGTCCAGGTTGGTTCACCAAGTGCTCTGCTATGGCTGACTTCCCTACAGTGCCTTTCATGTTCCTTGATTCCTATTTGAGCAATGCTGCATTTGGTGGTCACTATGTAGACTTGTCCACAGCTGCATGGTATACGGAAGACTCCTGCAGAAGTGAGAGGATCCTTCTTGTCCTTTGCTAAACGTAGCATTTGTTGGATTTTCTTAGTGGCTCTGTAGATAGTTTGTAGGTTGTGTTTCTTCATCAGCTTCCCTATGTGGTCAGTGGTTCCCTTGATGTATGGCAAGAACACTTTTCCTCTGGGTAGATCTTTGTTTTTACTGTCATGGCTTGTTCTCGGTCTTGCAGCTCTTCTGATGTCTGTGGTGGAGTATCCATTGGCCTGCAAAGCCCAATTTAGGTTGTTCAGTTCATCTTGGAGGAGGTGAGGTTCACAGATTCTTTTTGCATAGTCTCCCAGGGCTTTAACTGTGCTTTTTTAACTTCATTTGGATTTATTCTACAGTATAGCTGCACCCAAGCTTGTGTGGGAAAGCTAGGGATTCTGCACTAGATTTACCAATGTTCACACTCTTATGTCAGATACAATCTTATGTAGCTTTCGAAACAGCTGATTACAGGTCATGCTGTCAGTGTAGTATGCCCAGGAGATATAACCAAGATATTGTTCTTCACAGCAAAACAAAAATCCTTGCCTGGGAAGGACAAATCCAACAGATAATTTACGGTTTCCAATTGTTCCCATGTACCTGTTTCATTTTGCATCACATTTTGGATTCAGATCTTTCTCCCCTCCCCACCTTCAGGAGACGGATTTGTTTACCAAGAAACAAGGGAAGAACTTTATTTCAGCAAGAGTTGCTTAAAACTTTATTTGGAATGATATAAACCTGCTCTGCCCTGGAGACTGTCATTTTACTCTTAGTGTCACGGGGTCAAGTCAAGACTTGCAATTACCAGGATGCCTTGAGCCCTTTTCTTGGAGCTTAGACAAAATAAGTGTCCATGGAGAGCTTCCTAGTGACCAAGAATTATTAAGCCAGTACATAAGTCTGAAAGAGAAAGCTGTACTGTGAAACTATGGTGTAGCTGCCAGAAGTAGCTATAGCTCAAAGCCACACTCAGCCAAAATTTATTGAACAGGTCAGCATATGTGTATGGAAAGAACAAGGGAGAGAAAATGTCATTGTCTTGCCTTTTTTTTTTTTTTTTTTTTTAGAAAGACGTACTTTAAAAAAATAGCATTAAGCATGGCTGCTATCTTGATTTGTAAGAATCTCTAGTTCCTCCAGCACAAATCTCTGGTCAGCTTCCATTGAGAATCATCCAGGAGACTCAGAAATGTTAAACCAGGGGTCCTCAAACTAAGGCCCGGGGGCTGGATACAGCCCTCCAAGGTCGTTTACCCGGCCCTCGCTCAGGGTCAACCTAAGTCTGAAACGACTTGAAAGAACACAACAACAACAATCTTATCTCATCAACCAAAAGCAGACCCACACTTCCCATTGAAATACTAATAAGTTTATATTTGTTAAATTGTTCTTCATTTTAATTATTGTATTGTTTTAAAGTGTTTTTGCACTACAAATAAGATATGTGCAGTGTGCATAGGAATTCATTCAATTTTTTTTTTCAAATTATAATCCAGCCCTCCCAACAGTTTGAGGGACTGTGGCCTGGCCCTCTGTTTAAAAAGTTTGAGGACCCTGTGTTAAACTCACAAATGTGAACTATAGTATTTCATATTTGACTAATTTCTTAATGTTAATGTGTGGTGGAATGCTAATGGACTAGAAAGATGCAATCCTGCCTTATCTGGTGAAGAGTCAGAGTAGTACCTCAATTCATGTTGTTACACTTGGATTGGCCCTGTTCATTCTGATTTGTCCCATTATGTCAGAATGTTCTTCTGAAATGCTGAGTTTTCCTAGAACTAGCTAATGTCTGAAGACATGTTAGGAAATACCCACTGGAGATTGAGTTGGGCTTCTTTATTGCAAAAGACGGACACTTTTTTTAGAAATTCTTCTTGTGGTGCATCTGTTGATCTCACATTTGCTTCTGATAAATAGCTTCCGTTGCACATTGCATTGTTTTCAAAATCTTGTTTTATGGCAGCAAACAAGACTAATAATAGGACAGCACACATTAAGATTTAAAGCATTCCACAGAGCACTTTCATTGATTTGTAGAAACTAATGCCTTAGAACGAATTTAGAAATTGTTGCTCAAGAATTATCAACACAGGCTGGATCTACACTGCCATATAAACCAGTTCAAAGCAGATAATATGGGATTGGAAACTGGATTATATGGCAGTGTAGAAGGGGCCCCAGCTTCTCTTACAAGTCTCTATGCCAAGCATCCTCAAACTGCGGCCCTCCAGCTGTTTGGGCCTTCAACTCCCAGAAACCCTAACAAGTTTGTCCAATTGTCAGGAATTCTAGGAGTTGAAGGCCTAAACAGCTGGAGGGCCGCAGTTTGAGGATGCCTGCTCTATGCTATGCCTTGAATTCTGTGTTGGACTGCCTTCAGAAACAACCAGAGAAGTCAGCCATAGCAGAGCACCTGATGAACCAACCGGGACACAGCACATTATTTGAGAACACAGAAATGCTGGACTACTCTAACATCTTGGAAATTCAGATCCTGTAAACATTAGTTTGGATCCTGAGTAGGCGACTGCATACTCACATCCAGTCTACTCAAAAACAGTTGGGCAAGTGGTCTGCCCAGGTGGGCAAGTACATGGGCAGCTAGCCCAACCTGGCCTATGTATCCCGACAATACCCATACATTACTCTGTTCACATGAAACAAGTTATTTCTGCTGCCTGGCAACATTTCTTTAAGGTGTTGGAAAGCCTTCTACCATTCAGACTGTCCAACTTGACTTGCTTTACTTGGATGGACTCCAGGACTTGAAACTGAAATTGCTTACAATGAAGCACATCCCAGCCACAGCTGCACTCAGTGACATTTTCTTATAGTGAATCTACATGGTTGAATGAATGCAGTTTGATATCACTTGAATTGCCGTGGCTCAATGCTGAGGCATATTAAATATGGTTTTCTGTGGGTGAGCTGATGGCGATTACTTGATGGCATATGTTCTGTATCAGAAACTAGAGCTGATGTGGTCTATCCAATGCAATTTTCTGAATCAGCACCCCAAATAACCAAACTGAATTTAAAGTTGACCAAAAACTGATTCGTAACCTTTTTGATACTAATGTTGGAGAGTGGTCCCTGGTCAAAGTTGTCACTGGTCAATAAAGGTGCAGCCCATGTAGCCAGGCATGTAGCCGGGGGGGGGGCTTTAGCCCCCCCCCCCCGAAATTCTCATGGTGGTCCGCGAGAAGGCCTTACTGGTACATTATTTAAACTGTTATGTTTATTCATATCATGATTGATCACCATGCTCAATATATCCCATATGCATGGGGGTATTGGGGTAACGATACAAAAGGTTTGCTAGGGTAGACCCTCTTTCACTCAGACTCAGCCCCCCTGAATCAAACTCAGCTCCCCCCAAAACAAAACAAAATCCTGGCTACAGGCCTGCATGTAGCAGTAGTAAAGCATGTGAAAAGTGACAAGGAAACCAACTAGTGGTGGAAAGTCAGTATCACTTCTGTTTAAACCCTCCAATGCTTGATGACACGAATCCCAAGGGAGAAATAAATAAATGAAGCACATATCAATAAAATATTTAATAAACTTATCTGTACAAAATATTTAAAGGGCTAATTAAGAGTATACAAGATTGCTTATTTAACAAATATATACCACTATATAATATGTTCAAGAAAATATATATTGCTTGTTTACAGTTCATTTACAATCCATATGTACAATCTATTTAAATTTTCGAATACACACACGCATTGCATTTACACCATCACTTACAGAACTATCTTCCATTGAACATTTCACACACTCAAACCCAGACATTTTTTTTCCAATCCAAAAAAACAAATCCCACAAAAATTGACATTTTCCCCTCTATACAAACAAGTGGAAAATACAGTAAATGATAGTTTTGGGGAATGAAAAAAGAAACAGTAGGAGAGAAAGGGAGAATGATTTCTGCTTTTCAATGCAACATGTGGAAAACTATAAATTATGTGGATTTGTGTGCATGGAGTGTTGTTGTCTTGGTAAAACTGCAAAAGCTTTTTTGGGGAGTCTTTCAGGACAGGGCAACAGTAAATGCATTCGCTTTGCTAGTTGGACAAACATATCTGGGGTCATTAAAAACATGAAACGGTAAGAATGTAACCTGCTTCCTGCAAAAACGTTTCTTGATAACAATGAAAGAAAAACTAAGAAATAACAGTTTAGATATTCAGATGCAAGTGTTGCCAACAGCTTTGGATCCTAAGCCTACATTTCAGGACCTAATGGTCAGCTGCTTGATTTGCAAACATTCTTCCTACAGCTTTCGAGGAAAACAGTAGCTGCACTTTGCAGAAATACACCACTGATAAAAAGCTACAGGAGAAAATACCTATGATTTTTTTAAAAAAAAGATAAGCACAGTGCAAGGCTTTTAAACAGAACTTCTTAACTATGGGGGCATTCCTGAGGTCTGGCCAAGGTTAGAGGAAAAGTATTTGGAACAAGACAATGTTAAAAAAGTGTCAAGATGTGCAGCTCTATTTTTAAACACTAGGTATTTTTGCACTCTTCCCTCTGGTTATATTTCGAGAGAAGTTACAAGATTGTTTATTTAACAACACATCCATGGGATCTCATTCCAATCCCACAGTAAATCAGGCATATCTCCGCTAAAGTCAATACAATTATGGTGAATTCCAACCAATGTGTGTTAAGGGGCTGGGAGCAGGGAGAGGACACCAAGCGAGGCATAGGTTTTTACATACTGGGTTAAGCTAGGATGCTGTTATTATCTTGACCTTCACAATGTTGTATTGAAAATTTGGCAAGGGTTCAAGAACTCAGTGAATTTGGCAAAATGTATGGGTTACATTCCTGTACCTCCATTTATTTCAAAAAGGCTTCTTTAGACATGCCTAAAGGTTTGCATATGGATCCGGTAGCAGCTTTATCTGAATAACAGTTCTCCAAAACAACTGTTTATTTATTTGTTTGTTTATATGATCTAGCAAGTCCTGGTCTACCATAGACATGACTACAGTCTAGACACCTCTAGACTATAGTCATAGAGATCATAGAACCATAGAGTTGGAAGAGACCTCGTGTGCCATCGAGTCCAACCCTCACCAAGCAGGAAAATTGCATTCAAAGCACCCCTGACAAATGGCCATCCAGACTCTGCTTAAAAGCCTCCAAAGAGAGCCTCCAGCACAGTCTGAGGCAGAGAGTTCCACTGCTGAACAGCTCTCAGGAAGTTCTCCTAATGTTCGGGTGGAATCTCCTTTCCTGCTGTTTGAAGCCATTGTCCCAGTCTCCAGGGCAGCAGAAAACAACCTTGTTCCCTCCTCCCTATGACTTCCCCTCACATATTTATATATGGCTAAATGATAAAGGAGTACATCTCTTCTGGTGTTTTCAACTGCAAATCCCAGCATTCCTCCCACTGGTTCTGTTGAGTAGACCTTTGCTCACCTCTGCCCTAGAAGACCTACCATCCTACAGGACAGTTGATAAAACATTAAGCATTAAATTCCATTGATTCCAATGAGTCACACATAGAACATTACATAAAAACTGCATATTGTTCGCTTTGAGTTTAGGATATATCATACAAGTTTGTGTGCCTAAAGTGGCAAACGACAAACATGCAAGAAACTCAAATAGTGTGAAGTAGCTTTCTTCCGAGGTAGATTTGTGGGCTGTGTGTTATTGAGACACACCTAACCATGTCCTAGGCCATTTAGGACTAACTGGCGACTCTATCATTAATCAGGCTTTGCCTTTCAACAACTAAATCTTTGTACAGCTGTAACACTTGTGACAAAATGTCATAGAGCTTTCTCCAAGAATTCTTTTCCTATTATGTCCTTTTCCTTATCAAATGTACTCATATGGACTTAATTATTCCACTGACATGTTATTAATTAACACTTCTCCATGGGTTGTAGTACCATTTGCAAAGCATGGGACAGCAGCAAAAACAGTAACTTCCGATCTCTTTTCCGAATTGTTTCATCCCCAGTCAAATCAATTTAATGTGGGTGCTAACCTATATTCTCTTTTTTTTGTGTCAGAAGCAACTTGAGAAACTGCAAGTTGCTTCTGGTGTGAGAGAATTGGCCATCTGCAGGGACCCTTCCCAGAGAGTGCCCAGATGTTTTACCATCCTGTGGGAGGCTTCTCTCATGTCCCCGCATGGGAAGCTGAAACTGCCAGATGAGACCATGTCAGCAGTTCAGCCGGCACAAGGGTTTAACCCATTGCGCCACCGTGGCTCCTGATATTCTGCTGTTGTTGTGTTGGAAAAAACTTAAAGGCATACAAATAACAACAGCAAATATTATGCTGTTGTTGTTTGTGTGCCTTTAAGTTATTTCCAACTTTTGGTGACCCTAAGAGGAACCTATCATGGGGTATCCTGGGCCTGAGAGTGTGTGGCTCACCTAAGGTCACCCAATGGGTTTTCATGGCTGAGGAGAGATTCAAACCCTGGTCTCCAGAGTCTAAGGCTCGAACCACCAAACCACGCTGTTCTCCAAGACAAGATGATACTGTGAAATTATATCATAGAATCAAAGAGTTGGAAGAGACCTCATGAGCCATCCAGTTCAACCCCCTGCCAAGAAGCAGGAATATTGCATTCAAATCACCCCTGACAGATCAGGAGCATACATTCATGGAAATGGAGTCCAACTTCTCTCAAAATCAAAAGGTGCTTTGCCTCAATTATGGTAAGTAGGTTGCACTGATAATCCGGTTCAATATAAATCTGCTGATCTTACGTGAGCATCAAAGTCAGCAAGATCAGACACATAGCACCCAAGCCCTTTCCATATTCTTACAATGTACGTAAGCCTTAAACGAATCCTATGATCATAACTGGGGTGGGGAGGGAAAGAAAACATTTTCCCCCTGTATTATGCTGCAACACAGAAGGTATTTTGATCTTGTCAGAAGCAACTTGAGAAAGTACAAGTCGCTTCTGGTTTGAGAGAATCAGCCATCTGCAGAGACGTTGCCCAGGGGACACCTGGATGTGATACCATCCTGTGGGAGGCTTCTCTCATGTCCCTGCATGGGAGCTGGGGCTGACAGACGGGAGCTCACCCCATCTCGTGGATTTGAACTGCCGACTTCCAGGTCAGCAGTTCAACCAGCACAAGGATATTGGAAGGGAAGAGGTAAAATAAAAGGCATGCTTGCACAGGATTTAACCTAATACTTTTAGAGTGGGCAAATGGTAGATTTATTTATTGATAAAATGTATGGGGTCACAATTTCCTATTCTGTGAAAAGGTAATTTCTTAAATTAGATTACAACCATGAAACATTGTTAATGGAAAAGAGGAGTCTTGAATATCCTATATTTTCTTAACCCGTAGTTCTTAAAATTTGCCATTAGTAGTTTGGTGAGACAGTAACATTATTTGGCAGAGAAGGTTAAAAACTTTGTAAAACTACAACTCCCATGATTCCACAACATTAAGCCATAGCAGTTAAAGTGGTGTCAAACTGCTTTAATTCTACGGTGTAGAAAATTTTCAGTTCTCTTCCAAAATATCTGTTTTAGGGAATTTTCAATGGGCCTTACAGTTTCATTCCACCTTCCTTTCAATGTTGTTTCTGTTCGAGCAGACAGAGAAATGGAGGACCAGATTAGAATCTCTGCACTCCATTTAGAATGATTAATTATGCAAAGTTTTGGCAAGAACAAAGTCTCTGGATAATTTGCCCTGAAGTGAGTATGAATCCAGATCCAGTTTAATTATGTTCAACCAGCTATACATTTCACGCCACAAATAAAAAGGATGTATGTCCCCAACTCCAGATCCAGTGATTCACTGAGGCAGTTTAGTGAGGACAGGAGCAACAGAATGGTGGGCATAGATCCACATCCAGAAAGGATCATCGGCAATGGCCACATATGCCAGTATCAACATATATTTTAATGGATATTAATTCTAGGTCCTTCCTTGAGGTTCTCTGGTATTCTTGGGCTAGAAGTCCTCAATTCCAATAACATTTTTATTATCTAGTTTATAGAACAAGACGAAGTCCAGGAATGTATCCCTCACAAATACTGGACTCATACTATACACTGAAGACTGGAATATCAATTTGACATAACTATGATTTTTAATGCCTCCAGACCACCAATTAAATATTTAAACATATTAGTTACAACATATGGCTTGGGCATTTGGATGTGATCCCTTTTCATTTCAGTGGAACCCAACTCAGTTGAAAATTGTGCATCAAGGAAAGACAGCCAACATACTGTCCAACACAAAGAGACACATAGAGTACTTATAAAAGGTAAAGGTCTTCCTTGACATTAAGTCCAGTCATATCCGACTCTGCGGGTTGGTGCTCATCTCCATTTCTAAGACAAAGAGCCAGCATTGTCCACTTAATGTCAAGGGGAAACCTTTACCTTAACCCATGACTGTTGATTTTAAGGAAATGAGCAAGGAAAGATGTTCAGAATTATGGCCTAACAGTCTGACTTTGCTTATGCTCAAGTCTCATATTTCCTATTGAATATACTTTAGGTGTTCAGCCTTGGGCCCAATCTACTTAAAGAACAAATCCTGTCTAAAATTCTATAGGATAACAGTTCAGATTATAGAAGGTGAAATATCTGCCACTGGATGCTCATCAAACATTTTTTTAAAATGTTCTGCAACAGAAACATGCATTCACAAGAAAATACAGTCCTTTTTGCTTGACATCTATTCTTTTAAGTGAAAGTTACATTTCTTAAAAAAAAATCACATGATCATGCAATAATTGCACTCGGTTATACCAAATTCAAACAGCCCTTTCAATTAGCAAATGTCCTGCTCTAATAATGCATCTACACTGTGGATTGAATGCAGTTTGGCACCACTTTAATTGCCATGGGTTCAAAGCTTGGGATCTGTAGTTTTACAAGTTCTTTAGCTTTCTCTGCTTCTCTCACCAAACTACAACTCCCTTTATTCCATAGCATTGAAACAGGGCAGTTAAAGTGGTGTTAAGCTGCATTCAAACCCAAAGGAAGAGAAAGATCTTAATGGTAGCCTTGCATGTATAACATCTGGGTTTTGTTTAACTTTCATCTTTTCCAGCTGAGACTAGAAGGCCATTGTGTTTACAAACCTGGAGAGCTACTGCCAGTCAGTGTAGGGGGTAATATGTACCAATGGTCTTGCTTGGTATAAAGCAGTTTCCTATATTCCTAAATAAATTAGGAATTTGCCCACTGACCCACTCCCCTGGGGAGCAATGTTGCTTTCAGATCAAAACCTCTCCAAATCCAACCATGAATAGCTCAGACACATCAATGTCAAGGATAACATGCATAATCTTATGTAGATTTGGACTATGGCTTCATCTAGCTCGTCCGATTTATCAACATTGATTGGCACAGGGTTTTCCAAGTTTGAAAAAAAAACACTTTCCCAGTCTTACATGAAGATTACTTGAGACCTTCTGCATATGAAACATACTCCCTACCACAAAGTTATGGATGAGGCAAGGATTTGCAATAGGAACACGCAGATGTTTTTGCACTACCCATTTTTTCATATATACACCCTCAACAAGAATGGACTTTTTGCTAGTAGTATTATGTAATCTTGTCAGCAGCAGAGCAGGGGAGAGAGGTGGATTCCTTGTGGCCTTCAGCCCAACGTGTTATGCAAACCAGTTCTTAGAAGGTATATGCCTGATCTATGGTAAAGGAACTTGTTTCAATATTTAAAGTAAGAATGACCAGCTACCAGCCTCAGAGCTAAATCTGGCCCAAAAAGCAATTTTCTCCACCCATTGGCAGCCTCAATGAATATTAATCAAGATGAGGTTAAGAAGAAAACCATATGTGATATAAGAAGTGAAAATGTTTTCAGAGCTGAGAAAAACAGACAAGGATTACACAATTACTTGTTATGTTCTTTGGGATTTTTGAGTCAGTCCCCAAGTATGGAAGAGTACTCGATCAAGGACTGTCAAGCCCTTGGTGAGAAGGCAGTAACATCATAATTTGGACTCTTAACTCCCTAAGAAAAAGGAAGGTGTTGTGTAGCAAATGATACTTTAAGGCCAGGAGGATCATCTGGAGGACAGAGTAGTTCTGAGACTTACAGACACTGGCTGGGTCAGTGGAGCTTCATCCTCCAAATCAGTCTTTTTGTCAACACAGAGTGGGAGAGAATCAAGCATTTGTAGTCTCTAGTGCTGCCTGGGAACCATTCTGGCAGGGAATTTGTAGTTGGGTCACATAAAATGCAATCTTCTTCATGTTTACTCAAAAGCTGTACTGTGTTCAGTGATACCAGCCAACCATGTGCACAAAGAATTTTGGACTTACATCTTCAAGATAATTTGTTGACAAGCAATCGGATACATCTTTGTGCATATGTTTCAGATTGCAACAATCCTAGAGACACTTCCTTGGAATGGGTTGCATTGAACACAGTGAGCCTAAGCTCTCACTAAACCTGTATGATTGTATTTTTAAAAGTAAGGAACCTGTGGCTTTCCACATATTGAACTACAATTCCCTTTCCATCCATCATATTGATTCAACTGATGAGGACCTAATAATATTTGGGGGGTCTTAAGTTCCATAGGTTAATAGACATTTTGCCAGAAGGAGATAAAGTGATTGTAGTAATCACTTTTCTGAGGGAAAAAAATATACAAAATCAATAAAAGTGGCATAGTGTAAGAGACTATAAGACAATGGAAAAGAGAGGCCAGTGATTTTCAATTAATTTCCAGCTGAGGCTTTATCAGGGATGAGCAATGTGACAAAAGCCTTCAAAGAAAGTTGTTCTTCAATCTTACAGTATATCTACACTGTAGAATTCATGCAATTTGGCTCCACTTTAACTGCCATGGTTCAATGCCATGGAATACATGGGAAATCTGTAGCCTTCTCTGCCAAAGAGTGCTAGGACCTCACTATGTCAGTTAAAGTAATGTCAAACTGCAGTGTAGATGCAACCCTAATCTTCCCCTAAACCAAAACAATGTATTTGATGGGTTCCAGGCTTGGTGTCCAGAGGACTCCATGCAAACAAGAATACTCTCCAGAACCATGAGTGGCATATGGGATTGATTGCAGTCCAAATAAGGACTAACTGGGTGAAATATTTACTTTTTAAAAGTTTGGGGAAATACCCACCCCTGTAGATTAATCCCACAATTTGATCCCCTCAGCTACCCTCCCAGCCAAGTGCGAAAGCAAGAATATTCTGGAGAATTGTCATGGAAAGTCAATATATTCAGGTGACTGTAATCCCATGCCCTCGTTCTTTCTGTCTTCATCCATTTCATAGCAAATTTTGTTCTGTTCTTTCTTCATCCTTCCTTTTAAAGTGCCCTTTTGGTGGGGTAGCTAAAGCAAGACTGGGATGTGGAGTGGTACGGGTGGATGGCGCTTGCCCAAACCACCTTTGTGGGGATGAGAGCATGAGAAAAATGTCAGTAGCAGCTGCAGCCTTGGAAAGGGAGGCTACTGAGCCCAACAACTCTTCTCCTTCTGCCTCAAAGGGTCAGGACATCGCAAGTCACCCCTCTCAGCAAGGCAAATCCTGTGGAGAGCAGACCTAAGAGAACCTCCTTGGGAGGCCTTGAAGGGTGAGGAGTATGAGGAGAGTTGAAAATGGCAGCGCTACCTGCAGCCACAACTCTCCACCACCATGTCCTCATACTGTTTGTAAACCACGTTGTTGCCAGCGTCGATGTAGAGGATGCTGATGGGGCTGAGCTTGGAGGGCACACAGCAGCTGGGTGGTGCAGCATCAGGGTCCATGGAGTTCATGAGGGTCTGGATGATGGCATGGTTGGTGGGCTCCAGATGCGAGCGGAGCGGGAAGTCACAAGCACCATCACAGTGGTAGGCCTCATAGTCGAGCGGTGCAATGATCCAGTCATCCCAGCCCAGCTCTTTGAAGTTGACATGCAAGGCCTTGCGGCTGCAGCGACTCTTAGCCTTTTTACCTGGACTACGCAACCCTGATGAAGATGAAGAAGAGGAGGAAGAGGCCGAAGCCCGGCCCGCCAAAGTGGTGCGCCGCCTCCGACGTCCTGCAGCCACTGCTTTCTGTTTGGCTGGCTCTGGAGAGAGACCCTCAGGCCCCAAGCCCCCTTTGGCCTTCTCGCGGATCTCCTTGAAAAGGCTCTCCTTCCGCTTCGCCCGTGAAAAGACCACCAGCAGGGCCCTCTCATGTGGCAGTGGCAGCTCCTCCAAGCCAAAGCCCATTTGCCCTGGAGGCAGCAGCCTTCCTGAGCTCTCTGAGACCAGGCTGAGGAGGAAACAAAGCGCCCTTGGTCTCTGGCTGTGCCTCAGGGCAGCCCAAGCATCAAACACCTCCCAGCGAGGCAAACTGGCATCACCTGCCTCCACAGTGTCTCCTGCCCGAGAGTCCAGGAGCTTCCGGTCACCATCTTCACCTCCATTTTCTCCATCTTGGTCATCGTTGTCACAAGTGGAAAGGATGAGGCGGTGGAAAAGGCCTTCCTGTGACCAAGCCAAGCTCTGGTTTTCGGGGGCTTTGCGCAGGACCCGTAGCTCAGCTCCTACTACCTCGTCCGCCTCAGGCAGGCTGGAGATGTCGAAGACAAAGCGCCGCTCCTTTGAAGCAGAGGCCTCTGGAAGGAAAAAAGGAGCCCTGCATTATATTTGGAAATTAATGCTTGTATTGCCCCCATAGCGACACTCCTGTTCTGTAACACGTAGGATACATCTATGCTGTGGAAGGAATGCAGTTTGACAGCACTTTAACTGCCATGGCTCAATGCTATGGAATTTTGGGAGTAGTAGTTTTATCAGGTTGTCAGCCTGCTTGGTGCCCCACCAAATCCAGAGGATTCTATGGGATTCTATAGGAATTGCAATTAAATCCTCATTTAATTGCAGTGACTGCAGGTTGACACCACTTGAACTACCCTGGCTCAGCGTTTCTCTGTCAAAGAATGCTAGTGCCTCATGAAATTACAACATACGTGATTTCACAGCATTGAGCCAAAGCAGTTAAGGTGATATTAAATTGCATTCATTCAAAAGTGTAGACACACCTTAGTCAAAGGAAGACTGTGAAATCAATGGAACTCACCCATTGTTTATGACTGATTTTAAGCCTCACTTATTTGAATGGAGTTGCTCTAAGTATAACTAAATGTAAATAACTCAACACAATTTTCCTGTTAGAGTATTTCAAAACCATTTATGGGTAAAGAATGCCCATTCATAAGCATGGGGTGCACCTATATTGTAGAATGAACTGCAGTTGGTTGACTTTTAACTGCCATGGTTAGATGCTATAGAAGTATGGGAGTTGTAGTTTTACGAGGTCTTTAACCTTCTCTGGCAAAAAGTGCTGGTGCCTCATCAAATTAACAGATCCCTGGATTCCATATCACTGAGCCAGGGCAGTTAAAATGGTGTCAAACTGTATGAGTTCCACACTGGAAACGTGCCCCATGTCTCCGTACTGGAGGTAGCCTGCAGCATTTAAGTCTTAGAGCCAAAGAACTGGAGAGAGCCAAGCCTTTCCCCCATTTACATCCATAGTTCAGATTTGATTGGGTCTTCCTTTCACCCTCTGTTTGTCCCCTCCCCAATGCAGATGAATACTTACTTCTAAGTGGCTTTAGCACTCCCCTTCTTACATACTGATTTGATTTCTAGGCTGGGAATTATTTGCCCTTCCAGAGACTGTTGGGTTGTAATTCCCAGAATTACTGACCATTGGCTATGCTGCCTGGGCAGACAGGAAGCGCAGCCCAACAAATTCTTTTACACAACACAATTATTGCACTGTGATCCCACTTTAATATCAACAGTTAAAGCAAAATAGTGAAAATTATAGATTATAGATGTGTAAAACCAGGATGATTAAACTAAAAAAAATCAACTCATTTGAAATTTAGTGCTGGAGAAGAGTTCTACACACAGTATGGACTGCTAAATGAATGGGTACAAGAGCAAAACAAACCTGAACTCTCCCTAGAAGACAAAATGAATAAATGAGACTGACATATTTTAATTTACATCATAAGAAGACAGATTCACTTGAAAAGATAATAAAGCTCAATAAGGTGGAATCTAGTAGGGAAACAAGACAATCACATTCCAGATGAAGATATTCAAGCATGTAAGAGGAAAAGGTGACGTGGGGTTCATCTACACCAGTGGTTCCCAGCCTTTTCTTTTTGACCAGGGACCACTTGACCAACCACTTTGACCAGGGATCACTTGACCAGGGACATTTTGGCCAGAGACCACTTGACCAGGGACCACTTTGACCAAGGACCACTTCACCAGGAACACTTTGGCCAGGGACCACTTGACCAGGGACACTTTGGTCAGGGACCACTTGAGAAAGGGACACTTTGGCCAGGGACCATTTGACCAGGGACCACTTTGACCAGGGACTGCTTGACTGGGGACACTTTGGCCAGGGACCACTTGACCGGGGACACTTTGGCCAGGGACCACCGGACCAGGGACACTTTGGCCAGGGACCACTTGACCAGGGACACTTTGACCAGGGACCACATGACCAGGGACACTTTGGCCAGGGACCACTTTGACCAGGGACACTTTGGCCAGGGACCACCGGACCAGGGACACTTTGGGCAGGGACCACTTGACCAGGGACACTTTGGCCAGGGACCACTTGACCAGAGACATTTTGGCCAGGGACCACTCTCCAACTTTAGTACTAAAAAGGTTACAAATCAGTTTTTGGCCAACTTTAGATTTAGTTTGATTATTTGGGGTGCTGATTCAGAAAACTGCATTGGATAGATCACATCAGCTCTAGCTTCTGATACAGAACATATGCCATCCAGTAGTCGCCACCTGCTCAATCACAGGAAACCATATTTAATAGTCTAGAGCTACAGACCTTACCCCACAGGTTGGGAACCACTGATCTACACTGTATAATTAATGCAGTTTGAGACAACTTTAACTGCCATAGCTCAAAACTGTGGGATCCTGGGATCTTTAGCTTGGTGAGGGACCACTACTCTTTGACAGAGGAGACAAAAGACATCATAATACTACAGCTCCCATGATTCCATAGCATCGAGGCATGGCAAGAGGTATCAAACTGCATTAATTATATAGTGCAGATGCACCCTTGGAGGTTTCATTTCAACAGTCACATAAGTCAAAGTTGACTTCAGTGCAGTTAACAACAAATTTAGGGTTGTCAGTCAGAGAGATTCTGTTTCCCTCTGAATAAACTGCAAGACTGCTATACTATGTAGTCATGTCAGTTGAAGTGAAGTCATAACACTATAATTTTGTAGTGAGAAAGGGTCTGTCCCGTAGCCACAGATCTGCTAGAATTCCTAGCCACCCACTCAGCTGTGGCTATCTGTTCTCCCAAACAGGCTTGACTCAGTTTTCACTTGGGAGAAGGTATTGCTGAGCATCTAAGGTGGAACCTACACAATGCATGCGGTAAATCAGGATGCCTTTTCAGCTGCACTACAGTTTGTGAAGGGTGAAGAAGGACTGCAGTTGTTCCATTTGAAGTAAATACACCCTCACAGAATCATACTGTTGTAAGAGACTCCAAGGGCCATCCACTCCAACCCCATTCTGTCATGTAGGAACACATAATCAAAGCACATCTGAGACCTCGACACACTCCTAGGCAGAATATCCCATTGTTGAACAGCTCTTTCCACCACCAAATTCTTCCTCATGTCTAGGTGAACTTCACCTCTGCAAATATATAAGGCTTAAACTCTAGGTCAAATGAAATGGTAGAACTAGGAGGAATTCAGCAGCTGGAAATATCACCAGAGAGCAGTGAATCTTCTCTGGGTTTTAGACTACTTTTGAAAGAAGCTATTCAAGAGATTGAACCTGGTGGTGGGACAGGGTTCAGCACTTTGGAGAGCTCCTGTAATGGTCCTGGTAACGTGTTGTGTATGTGCCGGCTCCAAGAACCTCATGGGGTTTTCTTAGGCTGGGACTATACTACCCTATATCCCAGGATCTGATCCCAGATTATCTGCTTTGAACCAGATTATGAGTCTACACTGCCAGATAATCTTGGATAAGAATATAATGTGGGACACAGGACGATGTAGATCCAGCCTTAGACAAGTAATATCCAGATATAGTTTTGCCAGTTCTTTCCTCTAAATTATACCATACAGCACCTGGTATTTGAGGTCAGTCTCCTGTCCAATTACTAACCAGCTTAGTTTCCAAGATCATATAGGATCTGGTGCCTTTAGGTGCATGATAACATTAGTACTATCCAATTTACCATGACAAGATATCCACCAAGGCATCTATCCTTGGAGGACCAGTGTGGAATGGTTGTTGGAGCCTTGGACTCTGGAGAATAGGACTGAATCATGGCTTGGCCATGAAAACTCTCTAGGTGGTCTTGGGAGAGTAACACACTCTCAGCCCCAGAAAATCCTATGACAGGTTCTTCTGTGGTAGTCATATATAAAAATGCCTTGAATGCATACAACATCTTGCCTTGACTTATTGCCTCATCACACTGTATGATGCATTTGTGGGTGGTTTTAAAGGTTTAATGTTTTAGTAATGTATGTTTTATGACACACGTAACAACAACTAATAAGGAGAGGAGAGAAGGAGAAAGAGGTGAAGGAGAAGGCAAAGGGGAGAAGGAGAAGAAGAGAAGGTGAAGGAGATGGAAAAAGGGAGAAAGTGAAGGAAAAGGTAAAGGAGAGAAGAAGAAGAGAAGGAGAAAAAGGTGAAGGAGAAGGTAAAGGGGAGAAGAAGAGAAGGTAAGGGTGAGAAGGAGAAGGGGAGAAGAAGGTGAAGGAGAAAGTGRAGGGGAGAAGGAGAAGAAAAGAAGGAGGAGAAAGGGAGAAGGTGAAGGAAAAGGTAAAGGAGAGAAGAAGGAGAAGAAGGTGAAGGAGAAGGTAAAGGGGAGGAGGAGGAGGAGGAGGAGGAGGAGGAGGAGGAGGAGAAGAAGAAGAAGAAGAAGAAGAAGAAGAAGAAGAAGAAAAGGTGAAGGAGAATAAGAAGAGAAGAGAAGAAGGAGAAGGGGGGAAGAAAGTGAAGGAGAAGGTAAAGGGGTGAAGGAGGAGAAGAGAAGGTGAAAATGAAAATGAAAAGATACAGAATGAGGGGCAATGCCTGGCTGGAGAGCAGTACGTGTGGAAAAGATCTTGGGGTCCTCGTGGACAACAAATTAAACATGAGCCAACAATGTGATGCCGCGGCAAAAAAAGCCAATGGGATTTTGGCCTGCATCAATAGGCGCATAGTGTCTAGATCCAGGGAAGTCATGCTATCCCTCTATTCTGCCTTGGTCAGACCACACCTGGAATATTGTGTCCAATTCTGGGCTACATAATTGAAGAGAGATATTGACAAGCTGGAATGTGTCCAGAGGAGGGTGACTAAAATGATCAAGAGTCTGGAGAACAAGCCCTATGAGGAGCGGCTTAAAGAGCTGGGCCTGTTTAGCCTGAAGAAGAGAAGACTGAGGGGAGACATGATGATAGCCATGTATAAATATGTAAGAGAAAGTCACAGGGAGGAGGGAGCGAACTTGTTTTCTGCTGCTCTGGAGACTAGGACGCGGAACAATGGCTTCAAAGTACAAGAAAAGAGATTCAATCTGAACATTAGGAAGACCTTCTTGACTGTGAGAGCTGTTCAGCAGTGGATCTCTCTACCCCAAAGTGTGGTGGAGGCTCCTTCTATGGAGGCTTTAAACAGAGGCTGGATGGCCATCTATGGGGGGTGCTCTGAATGTGATTTTCCTGCTTCTTGGCAGTGGGTTGGACTGGATGGCCCACGAGGTCTCTTCCAACTCTATGATTCTATGAAAGAGAAGTAGAAGGGGAGAAGAAGGTGAATGAGAGAAAGTGAAGAAGACAAGGAGAAAAATAGAGAAAGAGAATAGGAAGGGGAAGGGGAAGGAGGGGAGGAGAAAAGGAAGGAGAAGTTGGAGAGAAGGTGAAGGAAAGAAGGTGACAGTAGAGAGAAGGGGGAAAGGAAAAGGAGAGAACGGAAAGAAGGAGGAGAAGGGGAAGGAGAGAAGGAGAAGTTGGAGAGAAGAAATAATTGGGGATAAGGGGAAGGAAAGAAGGAGAAGGAAGAATCGCGCTCAGTGCCAGTCCTCCACTTGCAGATTTCTCGGAGGCGAGAGAGGGTCCTTGGCCCCCGGCTTGTGTGAAAGCCCCCTCACCGCATCCCTAATAGATCCAACATGTTGGGATTCGCCTCCCAGGACAAAACGGGCGAGACGTTTTCGTCTCCCGCGAGGGACTCAAAGAATCCAGAGCCAGGAAAGAGAAGTAAACAGTGAGAAAGCGCCCTCTCCCTTTAGGGGACAAAGGCATCCCTCTCACTATCTCCAAGGGCTTCTCGGCTGCCTTCCTCACCCTTTCACTCCCAGTGGGTGCCACACCGCTGAGTTGTGGTAAGGTTGCATCACAGATATAGAATCCACTGCTAGGGAATTCTGTGATTTCTTTCGTGGGATCGTATTTAGCCTTCCTTGTCGGAGAGTTGTGGTGCCACACAAAGCGGAGGAGAGGAATGTATTAATCCCCCGTCGGATAGCTTTCCCTTCCCTGCGGCTTGAAATCCTCTGCCTTAGCAAAAGGATAGAAAACGCAGGAAACAGGTAACGTCGTTCTCAAACTACCTTTACTCCCTCGTTTCCTCATCAAAGCCAGACAGCCTCCTCTGATCAAACTCTCCGAATCCCTCTGAACTGAGCGGGCGTTTGAATAATGTTAGTTTCCTTTGCATATTCTATATATGGGTCTCATGTCTGTGTATGTGTATAGAGAGAGAGAGTTTCTCTATGGCCCCTTCTACAGTGCAGTATAATCCACATTATCAAAACAAATAAAACACATTATCTGCTTTGAACCGGATTATATGAGTCTATACCATATAATCCACTTCAAAGCAGATAATCTGGATTTTATATGGTAATGTAGAAGAGTCCTATGTCTCCACATCTCTCTCTATACATCGATAGGCAGATATGTAAGAGTCTCTATGTATCAATAGATAGATTATGTAAGTATATATCGTTAGATAATATGTAAGTCTCTCTATATAGATATGTACGAGTCTCTATACAGTATATCGATTGATTGATAGATATGTAAGATTCTCTCTCTCTCTCTCTCTCTCTCTCTCTCTATCTATCTATATATATATATATATATATATATATATTTATAGATATGTGAGAGTACCTCTCTATATCTCTAGACCTCTCTATATATTTATATATTTATGATTTTATTTAATACTTTTTATTATTTTATTATTAACATATTTAATAATATATTTATATAGATCGAGAGAGATATGTAAGAGTCTCTATAAGCATGTAAGTCTCTCTATATCGATTGATATGTGAGTCTCTCGCTCTATGGATAGGACAGATAATTTTCGTCTCTCTATATGGATATAGTATAGATAGATAGATAGATAGATAGATAGATAGATAGATAGATAGGGACCCACTCTGCCTGATATTCTGGGTTATATGGCTATGTGGAAGGGGTGATTGATAGATGGATAGATAGATAGATAGATAGATAGATAGATAGATAGATAGATAGATAGATAGATAGATAGACAGATAGAATAGATAGATAGAATAGATTGAAAGGTAGGTAGGTAGGTAGGTAGGTAGATAGATAGATAGATAGATAGATAGATAGATAGATAGATAGATAGATAGATAGATAAATAGACAGACAGAATGACTGATAGATAGATAGATAGATAGATAGATAGATAGATAGATAGATAGATAGATAGATAGATAGATAGATAGATAGATAGATAGATAGACAGATAGAGAATAGATAGATAGATAGATAGATAGATAGATAGATAGATAGATAGATAGATAGATAGATAGATAGATAGATAGATAGATAGATAGATAGATAGATAGATAGATAGGGACCCACTCTGCCTTGATATTCTGGGTTATATGGCTATGTGGAAGGGGTGATTGATGGATGGATGGATGGATAGATAGATAGATAGATAGATAGATAGATAGATAGATAGATAGATAGATAGATAGATAGATGATTAGATATATGGTAGAATCATAGAATAGATAGATAGATAGATAGATAGATAGATAGATTGATTAGATAGATAGATAGATAGATAGATAGATAGATAGATAGATAGATAGATAGATAGATAGATAGATAGATAGATAGATAGATAGACAGATAGAATGAATAGATAGGCAAATAGATAGATAGATAGATAGATAGATAGATAGATAGATAGATAGATAGATAGATAGATAGATAGATAGATAGATAGATAGATAGATAGATAGATAGATAGATAGGGACCCACTTTGCCTTGATATTCTGGGTTATATGGCTATGTGGAAGGGGTGATTGATAGATGGATAGATAGATAGATAGATAGATAGATTAGATGATTGACAAAAAGATAGAATAGATTGAAAGGTAGGTAGGTAGGTAGGTAGGTAGAATAAATAGATAGATAAATAGACAGACAGAATGACTGATAGATAGATAGATAGATAGATAGATAGATAGATAGATAGATAGATAGATAGACAGACAGACAGAATGAATAGATAGACAGATAGTTAACTTTGGAGCCATCCCCATGGGTCTCCCGTTATTTCCAGCGGACGTTAAAACATTTAAATAAATGTTCCGAAACATTTAAAAAAAATCGTGCTCAATCTTAAGCATGTGGACTGGGAAAGAAGTCCCATTGAGATCGGCACAAGTTCTTCCCTCTGGGAACTTGTGGAAAGCTCTGAATCTGGGCATTTTTTGCAGAGAAGGAGAAAAAGGAAAGGGAAATGCCCCGGAGATCACCGAGAGCCAAGGCTGATGGAGCTCTTTTCGCTGTTCACGGCTCGGGAAACTGTGTTGCGGAGGCTTTTTGGCTAGGCTTTGTTTCGGAGGAACATCTTTCGGTGGAGACTCGGCTGCACCTGCTGTCCCCGCCCCCCTTGCGCCTCTCAGCCAATCCCTTCCATCCTCTCAGGTGAGTGGCAGGTGTCCTCGCGGGAGTCTTGGCCCGGGCGGCGGAATGCCTGGTGAGGAAGGGGAGCTGAGGACAGATTCCTCTTCCTGCTTTTTGTGGCGGAGAGAGCGACCCTTCCCAGACCTTTGGCCCTTTCCCCTTCTCCCGCCTTCCCATTATTACAAAAAGAAATCAAAACCCAAACTAGGCACACGGTGTAGAAGGAATGCAGCCCGACTCCGCTTTCAATGCGAGGGATTCAGAGAAGGTTTACAAGGTCTTTCTTTCTGCCGCCTTCTCTGCCAAAGAGTGCTGGCCTCCCTTGCATTGAGCCCTGGCACACAAAGTGGTGCGTATTTCGAGATTTCCCATCTTCCCGTCCTTCTTTCAAAATCCCACATTCTCTGAGCGTGGTCTCAGATAACCCAGTTCAAAGCAGATATGGTGGGATTTTCTGCCTTGATATTCTGGGATAGAGGGCTGTGTGTCCTTGAAGTGACTGGCTTGACCTTGAAGGAGCTGGGGGTGGTGACTGGCGACAGGGTCGGACGCCACTGAACAAATGAACAATGAAGGGCTGTGTGGAAGGTCCAACAGATAACCCAGTTCAAAGCAGATATGGTGGTTTATTTTGCTTTGATATTCTGAGTTTATATGGCTGTATAGAAGGATCCTTGGATATTGGGCAGTGTAGATCCAGCCTAATAATAATAATAATAATAATAATAATAATAATAATAATAATAATAATAATAATAATAATAATAGATAAAAGTTTCCCCTTGACATTGGGGGCCCTTCCACACAGCTGAATAAAATCCCACATTATCTGCTTTGAACTGGGATATATGGCAGTGTGGACTCAGATAACTCAGTTCAAAGCATGGTGGGATTTTCTGCTTTGATATTCTGGGTTACATGGCTGAGTGGAAGGGTCTTGGGACATTGGGCAGTGTAGATCCAACCTAATAATAATAATAATAATAATAATAATAATAATAATAATAATAATAATAATAATAGATAAAAGTTTCCCCTTGACATTGGGGGCCCTTCCACACAGCTGAATAAAATCCCACATTATCTGCTTTAAACTGGAATATATGGCAGTGTGGACTCAGATAACCCAGTTCAAAGCAGATATGGTGGGATTTTCTGCCTTGATATTCTGGGATATAAGGGCTGTGTGGAAGGACCAACAGATAACCCAGTTCAAAGCAGATATTGTGGGTTACTCTGCTTTGATATTCTGGATTACATGGCTGTGTGGAAGGGTCTTGGGATATTGGGCAGTGTAGATCCGTCCTAATAATAATAATAATAATAATAATAATAATAATAATAATAATAATAATAATAATAATAATAAAGATCGAACTGCAAAGACTCTGGCACAAGCCAGTCAAGGTGGGCCAAGTGGTGATTGGCACACTGGGTGCAGTGCCTAAAGACCTTGGCCTGCACTTAAACGCAATCAGCACTGACAAGATTACCATCTGCCAGCTGCAAAAGGCCACTTTACTGGGATCTGCATGCACTATTCGTGGATACATCACACAATCCTGGACTCTTGGGAAGTGTCCAACGTGTGATCCAATGCAACAGCCAGTAGAGTGATCTTGTCTGCTGTGGACTCGTCTTGTGTTTCAAATAATAATAATAATAATAATAATAATAATAATAATAATAATAATAATAATAATAATAAGTAAAGCTTTACCCTTGACATTGGGGCCCCTTCTACACAGCTAAACAAAATCCCACATTATCTGCTTGAACTGGAATATATGGCAGTGTGGACTCAGATAATCCAATTCAAAGCAGATATGGTGGGATTTTCTGCCTTTATATTCTGGGTTATAGGGCTGTGTGGAAGGGCCCTGCATCTACACTAATATAACCCAGTTCAAAACGGATAATGTGGATTATATCCAGTTGATTCGAAGTGGTGTAAACGTGCATTCCTTCTGTGGTTTGAGTCAAATTTTTTGAGGGGTGGCTTAGACCCCTTCCAGCTTCCCTATATCCCAGGATCTGATCCCAAATTATTTGCTTATCTCAGTGGATAATTATTTGGTAGTGGAGACTCATATAACCCAGTTCAAAGCAGATAACTTGGGATCAGTTCCTGCGATATAGGGCAATGTAGATCCAGCCATAGAAAACCCGCCCAGGGTTGCATTTAAACTTCCAAACAGACTCCTCCAAAGGAATTTCTCCTCCTGCCTCACAGATTACACATTATTCTTACAGTTTATATGAGGCCCCTTCCACACAGCTGAATAAAATCCCGCATTATCTGCTTTGAACTGGAATATATTGCATTGTGGACTCAGATGACTCAGTTCAAAGCAGATATTGTGAGATTTTCTGTCTTGATAGTCTGGGATATAGGGCTGTGTGGAAGGGCCCTGAGTTCCTGAATTTTTTTTCCACCCCAAAAGTAAGCAGCCCTTTTCTAGTTAATGGCTGGAACTACATTGCCCTATATCCCAGGATCTGATCCCAGATTATCTGCTTTGAACTGATTATATGAGTCCCCACTGTCAAAGAATCTGTTATAAACAGATAATCTAAGATCAGAGCCTGGGATATAGGGCAGTCTAGGTCCAGCCTGAGATATTTTCCCCAGGCCCCTTCTACATTGAGATATAATCTGGGTTTTGTGTGTGTCTGTCAGGAGGGACTTGAGAAACTGCAAGTTTCTGTGAGAGAATTGGCTATCTGCAAGGACGTTGCCCAGGGGACTCCTCGATGTTTGATGCTTTGTGGGAGGTTCCTCTCAGGTCCCCGCATGGGGAGCTAGAGCTGACAGAGGAAGCTCAACCCGTTCTCCTCATTGAGTCACCAGTCCTGCCAGTACAAGGGTTTAACCCACTGCACCACCGGGGGCTCATTGCACCACCGGGGGCTCCATATAATCCGGTTCAAAGCAGAGAATGTGGATTTTATAGAGTCCCAGTCTGCAAAAAAATAATAATAATGGTGTGCTTTGATTTTTTTAAGGATTCCATTTTCTTTTTCCTTTTAAACAAAGCGATTGAAAAAAAAACCCATTTCTTTGGGTGGGGAGACTTGTAACACACAGCTAAATTCGAAATCCGATTCCATTCTTACGAATTAAAATAGGCTGGAGCTACACTGCCCTATATACCCAGGATCGGATCCGAGATATGGAGCAAAATTGAAAAATGCTCAATTCCTGATTTGATAATGCTAGTAAAGGTTTTCACCTGACATTAAGTCCAGTCGTGTCCGACTCTGGGGGTTGGTGCTCATCTCCATTTCTAAGCCGAAGAGCCGGCGTTGTCCGTAGACACCTCCAAGGCCATGTGGCCGGCATGACTGCACGGAGCGTCGTTACCTTCCCGCCGGAGCGGTACCTATTGATCTACTCACATTTGCATGGTTTTGAACTGCTAGGTTGGCTCAGCAGCTCAGCGCTTTAACCCACTGCGCAGAATGTTATTTCCTGTTTAATTGTGCGGTGTTTCGTTTCAAAGTAGTTGAAGCGCTGGAGCTGCTGAACTTGCTGACCGAAAGGTTGGCAGTTCGAATGCGGGGAGCGGGGGTGAGCTCCCGCTGTTAGCCCCAGCTTCTGCCAAACTAGCAGTTCGTAAATGTGAGTAAATCAATAGGTACCGCTCCGGCGGGAAGGCACCGGCGCTCCATGCAGCCCTGCCGTCCGCATGACCTTGGAGGCGTCTACGGACAACGCCGGCTCTTCGGCTTAGAAATGGAGATGAGCACCAACCCGCAGAGTGGGACACAACTAGACTTTACCTTATTTACTAACGGTTCAATTAAGAAAGTTGAAAATTAATGATGTTACCATGAAATGGAGATGAGCACCAACCCCCAGGGTCGGACCCCACTAGACTTAATCTCAGTGGAAACCTTCACCTTGACTTTTGTTGCTCTCCTCCAGAAACTTCGTTTGCAAACGAGGGACCCTTCCACACTGCCATTTAACCCAGAAGATGAAGGGCAGAAAAGCCCACAAATTAGTTCCGAGAGGGCGGAGGAGAAGGTGAAAGACACCCGACAGTGTGGACGTCCCCCAAGAAGGTGGGAAATGCTTTGGAATTGGGGGAAGAGGGGGCAAATTGGCCCTGGGCGACCTGCCTGTGGCTCACCTGCGTGCTGCTGCGCCTGGTCCACGAATCCCGTGGCCGTGTCCGCCGCGCGTGGTCCTCCTTCTCCTTCTCCTTCTCTTCGAGGATTCTCCTTGGTGTGGGCCAGGCGGTGGTAAAGGGCCACCATATACTGGTGGGGGACCACCACGGCGGGGCCTCCTCCTCTCCTCTCCGCGGAGGGCACGGCCGCGGCGTCCAGCAAAGCCACCAAGCCGCAGGCCCAGCACAACCCCCACCAGGGCGCCGCCGTCACCGCCGCCTTCAGCTGCATGCTCCCGGTGCGGGTCCGTGGGTGGCAGGCTGGGCTCCTCGGAGGGCTTTGAGGGCTCCTCGGCCTCCCCGGCCGCTTTTGAACATTGTGTTCAATCGAGTGGACGTCGTCGAGAAGGAGGACTGCGGCCGCGGGGCTGGAGGTGGAGGAGGAGGAGGAGGAGGAGGCGCGCCGGCACTCCGGGCAGCGACCCCTGCCGGCGGGCAACGGAACTGCGCTGGCGCGGCCAAGACGAAAGGAAGGAAAAGAAAAGAAAAGGGGGGTGTCCTCGTCGTCTTCTTCTCCCCGCCTGAGTCACCCTGTTTACTTTCTCAACATCGCCTTCCTGTCCTCTTTCTTAATTCTCTCTCTCTCCCTCCCTCTGCTTTTAGAGGTTTTAAAAAATTGAATCCGTCGGAAATAACACCAGAAGCTGGCGAGGCGTCGGGGAGAAACGGGAGGCGAGGCTTGCCAAGACGGCCCTGCCTTCGCCCGCCCAAGGCACACCGGCTATTCAAGAAGGAAGGAAGGCAGGAAGGAAGGAGAAAGAGAGAGGGAAAGGAGGAGAGGCGGGAAGAAGGAAGGAAGGAGAAGAAGAGAAGGAAGAAGAAGAAGAAGTGGAAGAAGAAAATAAGGAGGGCAGAAAGAAATGAGGGAAAGGAGGAAGGAAACAAAGAAAGCAAGAAAGAAAGGGAAGGAGGAAAGAAAGAAAGAAAGAAAGAAAGAAAGAAAGAAAGAAAGAAAGGAAAAGAAAAGAAAAGAAAGGGGGGAAAGGAAGGAAGAAATAAGGAGGGCAGAAAGAAATGAGGGAAAGAAGGAGGAAAGAAACAAAGAAAGAAGCAAGAAAGAAAGGAAGGAGGAAGGAAAGAAGGAGAAAGAAAGAAAGAAAGAAAGAAAGAAAGGAAAGAAAGAAAAGAAGAAAGAAAAGAAAGGAGGGGGAAAGGAAGGAAGGAAGGAAGGGGAGGGGAGGAAGAAGGAGGGAAGGGAGGAAGAAAGAAAGAAAGAAGGGAGGAGGGTAAAGAAAGAAAGAAGGAAAGAAGAAAGAAGGAGGGAGGGATGAAAGAAAGAAAGAAGGAGAAAGGAAAGGAAGGAAGGAGAAAAGAAAGAAAAAAGGAGGGAAAAAGGAAGGAAGGAAGAGAAGAAAGAAGAGAAAAGAAGGAGGGAAGGGGGAGGGAAGAAAGAAGGAAAGAAGGAGGAAGAAAGGAAGGAAAGAGAAGGAAGGAAAGAGAGAAGGAAGGAAAAGGAAGGAAGAAAGAAAGAAAGAAAGAAAGAAAGAAAGAGAAGGAGAGGGTAAGGAAGGAAGGAAGGAAAGAGAAGGAAAGGGGAAAAGGAAGGAAGGAGAAAATAAGAGAAAGAGAAGTTGGGGAGGAAAAAAGCAAGGAATTAGGGAAGGAAAGAGAAGAAGAAACGGAGGAGGAGGAGAAGAAAATGAAGGGGGAGGAAAGAAAGAAAAGAAGGGAGGAGAAAAGTGGAAGGAGGAAAGAAAGAAAGAAAAGAACGAAAGAAGGAAAGAAAAAGAAGAAAAGGGAAAGAAGGAGGAAGGAAAAAAAGAAAAGGAAGGAGGAGGAAAAAAGAAAGAGAGAAAGAAAGAAAGGAAAGAAAGAAGAGAGAAAGAAAGAAGGAAGGAAGAACGAAAGGAGGAAGAAATTAAGAAGAAAAAGGAAGATGATAGGGAGGGAGAAATAATGAAATAAAATAATGAGATACATAAATCTCACTTCCCTAGTTTTCCAAAACACCCCTTAACCCCTGAGGATGCCTGCCACAGAAACGTCAGGAGAGAATGCTTCTGGAACAGGGCCATACAGCCCGAAAAACTCACAGCATCCCAGCGATTCCGGCCATGAAACAAAAGAAAAGAAAGAGGGTGTTATAAGTGAGAAAGAAACTAGCCCTACCCCTTGAGGAAGTTGCACAGGCTGATCCAAGACCCTTGAACTGGAGAAGGGAAATCCTTCTTCCTTTTCTTCTTCTTCCTCTTCTTCTTTTCCGCTTTTGCTCAGTGCCTTCTCCCCCCAATCCTTCCCAGTTTCACCAGGCATCACAGAGAATGTCACTCGGAAGCAGCAGAGGCCGGCAAATGGGGATTTCTTCAGACTCCGGGAAGTGGTCATCTAAAGACAGGGAATCCGCGTGGAGTTGTGGTTGGGGCCTCGCACTGGCTGATCTTGGGCAAGTCACGCTCTCTCAGCCTCAGAGGAAGGCGAAGGCAAGCCTCTTCCGAACAAACCCGGGGAGAAGGATCCCGTAGGGTCGCCCTAAGTCGGAAGCGACTTGAATGCGAGCAAAACATTCCGTGGGGACGTTTCCGATCAAACTGGGTACAGAGACTCGTTGTGACTCAGTTTAAAGTGCGAATGTGTTCAATAAGATTCCCTCCTTTGGAGGGAGAATACACACTGATATCTTTAGATTTGTTAAACTTGACGTTGATAGATATATGAGTCTACACTGCCATATAATCCAGTTCAAAGTGGATAACCTGGATTTTGTATGGCAGTGTAGAAGGGGCGTGAGGTCTGTTCTACACTGTGGTATAATCCTGATTAGCAAAGCAGATAATCCAGATAATCTGCTTTGAACTGGATTATATGAGTTTACACTGCCATCTAATCCAGTTCCAAGTAGGCAATCTGGATTTTATGTGATAGTGTAGAAGGATATGTTTGAACCTTGGAATATATAGGCTCAGGACTCACTGGGGTTTAAATTGCTTTACTTAAAAAAATTATTTATTTATTGTATTTGTATATTGCCTTTCTCACCCCTGGGGAAATTCAAGGCGGTTTACAAAATACTTATGGCAAAAATTCCATGCCAACATACAATACACAAAGAAAACATAATAACGAATTATTACATACAACTATGAATTTAAACTCAATTAAAACCATTAAACAAAAGACATACATAAAATTTAAACAGACAAACATAAAATCATCCTGTATGATCTTTCTCCGGTGTTTTCTTTCTTTTCTTCCTTCCTTCCTTCTTTCTTCCTACTTTCCTTTTTTTCTTTCTTTCCTCTTTCTTCTTTCTTCTTCTTCCTCTTTCCTTCCTCTCTTTTCTTTCCTTCCCTCCTCTTTCCTTCCTTTCTTCTTCTTCCTTCCTTCCTTCTTTCTTTTCCTCCTCTTTCCTCCTTCCTTTCTTTCTTCCTCTTCTTTCCTTCTTCCTTCTTCCTTCCTTCTCCCTTCCCTTCTTTCCTTCCTTCTTTCTTTCCTTCCCTCCTTTCCTTCTTCCTCCTTTCTTTCTTTTCTTTCTTTCCTTCCTTCCTTCCTTCTTTCTTTCCTTCCCTCCTACTTTCCTTCTCTCCTACTTTCCTTCCTTCTTTCCTTTCTTCCTTCCTTCTTTCCTTCCTACTTTCTTTCTTCCTTCCTTCTTTCTTTTCTTCCTTCCCTCTTTCCTTCCTTCCCTCTTTCCTTCTTCCTTTCTTCCTTTCCTTTCTTTCTTCCTTTCTTTCTTTCCTTCTTCCTTCTCCTTCTTTTCTTCTTTCTTTCCTTCCCTTCCTCCTCCTCCTCCTGGCTTCCCTGTCTCTTCATGTTTACCCTCCTCTTAGTAAAATTCAGATGTTTCCCGACTGGAAGCCAAGCCAACCACGACACTGATTCGGATGTTATTTCGTGCTTTCTGGGGCGGAAGCGGGAGGAGGGAAGGCTCGTCTTCGCCACAAACAAGGGAGCCAGCGGCCAGCCTTCGAGAGGGGCGGCGAGGATGGGGAAGGCAGGCCAAGGCACTTTCTTTCTGCCACGGATGTTGGTTTTGTTTGGGTCTCTCTCGCCTCTCATCAGAGCAAGAGGGAGAGAAGGAGAAGAGGAAGAACACTTCGAGGCCCCCTTGGTTACTCCCAGAATGGGGACAGAGGGGTGCCTCAGTCCTTCCATAGGTGCCCAAGGTAGGGTAGAAGGCGGGAAAAGCCGCCGCTTGCCCCCTGCTCGGGTCCATTCATACGATTTGCCCCACTTGAACTGCCACGGCTCACTGCTCTGGCACCCTGCGATTGGTGGTTTGGTGAGGCACCAGCTCTTTTTGAAACTGGGAGCAAAGGGCTTCAATTTTACAGTGCAGACGCACTCCCAAGTCCCATGGAAAATCTCCCTGTGTAATAAGACACCTGAGCATTAGGAAGAACTTCCTGTTCAACAGTGGAACGCGCTGCATCTGGGTGTGGTGGAGGCTCCTTCCTTGGAGGAGCTCTCTGTCCCAGAATATCACAGAATCCTAGTTGGAAGAGACCTCATGGGCCATCCAGTCCAACCCACTGCCAAGAAGCAGGAAAATCGCATTCAAAGCATCCCGACAGATGGCCATACTTTCTCTGCTTAAAAGCCTCCAAAGAAGGAGCCTCCACCACACTCTGGGGCAGAGAGTTCCACTGCTGAACGGCTATCACAGTCTGAAAGTTCTTCCTAATGTTCAGATAGAATCTCCTTTCTTGTAGTTTGAAGGCATTGTTCCACGTCCTAGTCTCCAGGGAAGCAGAAAACAAGTTCGCTCCCTCCTCCCTATGACTTCCTCTCACATATTTATACATGGCTCTTATCATGTCTCCTCTCAGCCTTCTCTTCTTCAGGCTAAACATGCCCAGATCTTTAAGCCACTCCTCATAGGGCTTGTTCTCGAGACCCTTGATTATTTGAGTCGCCCTCCTCTGGACACATTCCAGCTTGTCAACATCTCTCTTGAATTGTGGTGCCCGGAATTGGACACAATATTCCAGGTCTGGTCTAACCAAAGCGGAATAGAGGGGTAGTATTACTTTCCTAGATCTAGACACTATACTCCTATTGATGCAGGCCAAAATCCCATTGGCTTTTTTTGCCGCAGCATCACATTGTTGGCTCATGTTTCACTTGTCCACGAGGACCCCAAGATCTTTTTCACACCTACTGCTCTCGAGCCAGGCATCCCTCATTCTGTATCTTTGCATTTCAAAGACAGAGAATGAAGAAAATCCCACAATATCTGCTTTGAACTGGGTTATGTGAGCCCAGACTCGGATAATGTAGGCTATTCTGGGATATAGAGCTGTGTGGAAGGGCCCTGAGTCTGTTTAAGATCACAGCCACAGTCTTCAATGACCTCAAGACTATTTTTTGGGAGTCCAGAAATAGGGAGGGTGTATTTTGAATAGAAAATTACTCTGATGTCAAAAAACAAACAAACAAACAAACAATTTATTTACTCTTTCAGCAGCAATTTACAAAGCTTCACAAAATAAGAGTATTCTCTGGAATGTGTCCAGAGGAGGACGACTAAAATTATCAAGGGTCTGGAGAACAAGCCCTATGAAGAGTGGCTTAAAGAACTGGGCATGTTTAGCCTGAAGAAGAGAAGGCTGAGAGGAGACATGATAGCCATATATAAATGTGTGAGAGGAAGTCACAGGGAGGAGGGAGCAAGCTTGTTTTCTGCTTCCCTGGAGACTAGGACACGGAACAATGGCTTCAAACTACAGGAAAGGAGATTCCATTTGAACATTAGGAAGAACTTCCTGAGTGTGAGAGCTGTTCAGCAGTGGAACTCTCTGCCCCTGGAGTGTGGTGGAGGCTCCTTCTTTTGAGGCTTTTAAACAGAGGCTGGATGGCCATCTGTCGGGATGCTTTGAATGCAATTTTCCTGCTTCTTGTCTGGATAGCTCATGAGGTCTCTTCCAACTCTAGGTTCCTATGAATCTAAGGGCCCTTCCACACAGTCACATAACCCAGAATATCAAGGCAGAAAATCCCACAATGTCTGCTTTGAATTGGGTGATACATATTCCACATTGTCATATATTCAAGTTCAATGTGGATTGTATACAGCTGTGTGGAAGGGGCCAGAGATTGAGAGAGAGAGAGAGAGAGAGAGAGAGAGAGAACAAATGGGACATGTGGTTGTTTTGAGGGAAAGTGGTTTTGCCAGCTGAAGGAAGGAAGGAAGGAGGTCTGAAGGCAGTGCCAAAGTGCACCTGGATGTGATGCCAATGGCAAGTGCATGGAATCCCAACCAGAGAAAGCCAGCTTGGGCCTGGAGGAGGGAGGATGTGTCAGGGCGAGGCGAGAATGACACTCTTTTGGGTGGTTTTGGAAAAAGCAGAGAGAGAAGGCAAGGGGGGCTTCCTCAGGCCTCCCCCAAGGCTGCTCTTGAAGGCAGTTGTCCTGCAACTACTCTGCCCCTTTCATATTTTTTGTGGCTGCCACAAACTTGAATTGTTGGAGACTCTGTGACAGTGATTCTCAACCTTCCTAATGCCATGGCCCCTTAATACAGTTCCTCATGTTGTGGTGACCCTCAACAATAACATTATTTTTGTTGCTACTTCCCGACTGTCATTTTACTACTGTTATGAATCATGTCTATATCTGATATGCAGGATGTATTTTATTCACTGGAACACATTTGGCACAAATACCTGATACACCCAAATTTGAATACTGGTGCAGTTGGGCAGGGAAGATTTATTTTGTCATTTGGGAGTTGTAGTTGCTGGGATTTATAGTTCACCTCCAATCAAAGAGCATTCCGAACTCCACCAATGATGGAAATGAACCAAACTTGGCACACAGAACTCCTATGGCCAACAGAAATACTAGAAGGGTTTGGTAGGCATTGACCTTGAGTTTGAGAGTTGTAGTTCACCTACATCCAGAGAGCACTGTGGTCTCAGTGGTGGATCTAGACCAAACTTGGCAGAGGTACTCTATATGCCCAAATGTGAGTACTGGTGGAATTTGGGGAAAACAAACCTTGACATTTGGGAGTTGTAGTTGCTGGGGTTTTTAGTTCACCTAGAATCAAAGAGCATTCTGAACCCCACCAATGACAGAATTGGGCCAAACTTCCATGCAGAACCCCCATGACCAACAGAAAATACTATTTTTTAATGTCTTTGGTGACTCCTCTGACACCCCCTCGTGACCCCCCCAGGGGTCCTGAGCCCCAGGTTGAGAAATGGTTCTGGCCCAACTTACCTGTCCAAACACATCTCCCCTTATGAACCTACTAGGACTTTAAGATCGTCAGAGGAGGCCCTGCTTTCAATCCCACCTGTTTCACAATTGGCAGAGACAAGAGACAAGGCCTTTCCAGTGGTGGCCCCTCGGCTATGGAACATCCTTCCTAGGGACATTAGATCAGCCTCCTCCTTCTTAACATTCTGAAAAAGAGTCAAGACCTGGCTGTTCGAGCAAGCATTTGAAAATGCAATGTGAAAGACATAGGAACTTGGAACGACTGGACGACTAGATGGATAATATTTTTAATTAGGAGATGCAAATGTTTTATGTTTTCATTACTTTTGTTTGGTTCTATACTATGTATTAATGTTTTAAATGTTTTATGATGTTCTTGGGTGTGAAGATCCCTTACCTTACCAGCCTGGGTGGCAGGGCCTAGGAGAGGCAGGCCAGTTAGTTTCAGCCT
>NW_026844366.1:214433949-214527429 GCF_025583915.1 Anolis sagrei ordinatus
TTTATTAAAGGAGGGACAGTTGGTGGGATCTGTTTGCCCCCCTGCCCAGACAGCCGTAAAGGAGCCTTTATATTGGGCATCGAATCATTGCCTCTGTAAACTGTCCTGAGTCACCTGAGGGCTGAGAAGGGTGGTATACAAATATAGTAAATAAATAAATAAATAAAGGCCTATTTGAAAACTATAGCAAAATGTGCTGAAGGATGTCCCAATTTTTTTGCAGCTTTTTTTGTTTTGTTTGATAGAACCAATTGAGAAACGACATTTATAAATTGGGAACAAAAATCATGTTACACAGTGTTATCAGGTTGTCCCACCTCTCTAGCTTCCCCAGAAGAGCCAAGAGAGCTGGGTTATAAAAGAACCAGGGCAATTTTTTGTACCTGCCAGGGGAAGCTTGGGTTGGATTGACACTACCATATAATGCAGTTCAGTGCATTATATGGGTCTCAGGCCTGAGCAAATGTCAGACCTCCAGGTGTTTTGGACTTCAACTCCCAGAAATCCTAGCCAGCTTACTGGCTGTTAGGAATTATGGGAGTTGTAGTCCAAAAAACCTGGAGGGCCAAACTTTGTCAGTGCCTGGTTTGCCTGGTTTACATGTGTTGGATTTCATTCCTGACTACACAACTCTCCAGCTCTCAATGACTAGTTAGCCTAGATAGATTAGAGAGACTGATACATGGACCATATAATCTATGTTGTGGGCTGCAGACCATGTGATCGGATCTGGGACTATTCAGGAACCAGACTCCATTTTAGAAGCAGTATGCTTTCAGGCACCCGTGGAACTAGACACCATTAGACTTTCACTGTAGAAACAGAGGCCCCTTCCACACAGCTGAATAAAATCCCACATTCTCTGCTTTGAACTGGAATATATGGCAGTGTTGACTCAGATAACTCAGTTCAAAGCATATATTGTGGGATTTTCTGTCTTGATATTCTGGGTTATATGGCTGTGTGGAAAGGCCCAAAGACTCTATTAGACTCTCAGAACAGAGATATGCTTTAGATTTTGGACTGTTGATTATGAGAAAGATGCCATGTGTTATCTATACAGAGAAACTACTTCAAATTCTATTTGTAACTGGATTGATATGGAAAGTACCTGTATGCTGAATACATGAAGTTTGTGAGTAAACCAACTATGTTACAATTAAATGAATCTACTTATTTTTGTCTCTTGAGAGTATGATTCAAACCAATATGTTTTTCAGGGAGAGATGTGTTTTGGGCAACTAAAAGAACATTTCTGAAACACTGTCTTATATATGTGTGTGTGTGTGTGTGTGTGTGTGCTTTTGTGCATTGGCATATTTTTGTCCCTAACAGTTCAAAGAGATATCTAGTTATATCAGTTTAACAAGAGCCCCTGTGGCTCTATGGGTTAAACCCTTGTGCCGGCAGGCCGACAGGTAGGAGGTAGGAATCCGGAGAGATCGCGTATGAGCTCCCTCTGTCAGCTCCGGCCTCCCATTCAGGGACATGAGAAAAGCCTCTCAGAAGGATGGTAAAACATCAGAACATCAAAACATCCAAGCTTCCCCTGCAGACGGCACTCCTGATATGAAAAAAAATAGTTTAACAGTTGAGAAACCCAATTGCCTTGCATGAATACTAGTGGATATTTATTTATTTATTTACGACATGTATATGCCGCCCTTCTCAGCCTGAAGGGGACTCAGAGCGGCTTACAAGATATATATACATACAATATATTATATATTATTAGCATAGCACAAAATCAGTATTAAATATTACTATATTGTACTATACCATTATATTGTGATATTGTTAGTAATATTACATGTAATATAAATATATAATCATAATATCATATTATTATTAGAAGTATTATATTTCATTACATTATAATATTATAAATATATGTATCTACAATATATTATATTATATTATATTATATTATATTATATTATATTATATTATATTATTAGCATAGCACAGGAGACAAGGTGGGACTGTCCCCTCTCTTCACTCTGGCCCGGAGCAGATGTTGGAGAAGGTTGACTCAAGCAAATTTGTAATTCTCTTCAGGGAGATTCCCAAAATGGTGGTAAATGCCATTTCTCAAAAGGTTATGGCATATTTTTTCCAAAAGGTTATGATTTCTAACAAGGACATGCCTTTTCAAAGATCATAATTTTCCAAAAGTCTCAGCTTATCCCAAATCCCAAAATCCAAAATACTGGGTGGCTGAAATAGCAAAACTTAGACTTTTGAATGGTTGAGTGTATCCAAACTTTGTTTTGTGCATAACATTATTAAAAGTATTGCTTACAATTCTTTACCTTCAGGCTATGTATCTGACCAAACGTGTGGAACACAACCTTGTCATCACTAACATACTCTTTCACCAGAAAAATATGTTTAAGACATCGTGGAAGCATCCCCAGTCAAAGTGTTAGTGCCTCTTAGATAATATAATTATACGTGCCAGAGATGCCACAACGTACTACTCACAAGAGCCATGACAAGTGCCGATGACTGCTGGACAGACCACGGACTAATTCAAAGCAGATAATATCACAAGTCCTGCCTCTAGTGCCAAGGCATTTCACACACACCTGACCACATCACTTGGTTATATCAGTGATCAGAGAAGTTTGGTGATCCATGGAAATTAAAATACCCAAAGAATTACCACACAGAAGAGAAAAGATGCTATTTTCTGTTGTCTCTGAAAGCTTAATGAGTTCAAGTTGAAGGAATATAGATTTCAGCTGAATATTAGGAGAAAATTCTTGACAAGAATAGCTCAACAATGGAACCAATAACAGAGTTCTTCTACATGGTCGAATTAGTGCAGCTTGATTCCACTATAATAACCATGGCTCAGTACTATGGAATTGCACCAGCATTATTTGGCAAAGAAGCCTAAAGATCTTGTAAAACTACAACTACAGTCATTCTATAGTATTTAGCCATAACAGTTAAGATGATATCACTGCTTTAATTCTATAGTATTGATCAGGATTTTCCCAACCTGTGGTCCGTGGACCACCAGTGGTGCACAAGAACTAAAATATAGTCCATGGTCTCACAATTACTACACCGTTGCAACGAGAGCAACTGGTCTTGCGAAACCCTCTTATAGTGCTGAGGCTTATTAAATATGGTTTTCTATGAGCAAACAGATGGCAACTACTGGATGGCACATGTTCTGTATCAGAAGCTAGAGCTGATGTGGTCTATCCAATGCAATTTTCTGAATCAGCACCCCCAAATAACTAAACTGAATCTAAAGTTGACCAAAAACTGATTCGTAAACCTTTTGGTACTAATGTTGGAGAGTGGTCCCTGGTCAAAGCTGTCCCTGGTCAAGTGGTCCTTGGTCAAAAAAAGGTTGGAAACCACTGGTGTAGATGCACTCATAAAGAGATGATGGGTTTTCCCTGGCTGGAGATCTCGATGGAGATGTTGGAAAACTATCTGTCCGGGGATGCTCTCACTATGAATCTTTTGCATGAGGCGCAAGGTTGGACTGTACAGAGTAGAAGCTTTCCCTCCAACTCTACAACTCTGCGGTTTTATATAAATAAAAAGCTATGCTGGTCAACAACATTCCAGCACACTGAGCAGCTTGTTTCAATTAAGGCTTGTGCCATTTGCATATATGACATCACCTATATACTCACTCAATTTCAACTCGATATTGCCTGGATTCATTCTGCTTTTAGATGATGGGAATCTGCCTAACCCTCTTGCCTGAGGCCTTTTTAATCTGGAGACACCAAGTATGAACCTTGGACTCCCTACTTAGGGTTGCATGCCCACTGGAATCAGTGAGTTCTAGGTCTCCCAAATGCACAGCCGCCTGATTATTTAGGAAGTCTAGTTTCTTTAAATAAGTGTCTTGACAGTATGGCTCAATTAGCAACTATGTTGGTTATTCAGCCTCAGTCAACACTCCATGGATATCAATAGAATTTCTTCTGATTTATGCTGACAGACAACTACCACCACCCTCCCATCTTTGGGTTTTTAAGGACACACGTGGTCACTGAACATTCTGTCCTCTCCGTCCCATGGTGTCCATCAGAGAAAAAAAGACACAGCGTTTTCGCCATCTGTTCTACATTGATGCTTCATCAAAACTCTTTGGGGTTTTCTTGAATTTCCATCCATCCTGCCCAACCTAGGCCAGCTGCAGGACCTTCCAAGACTGCACTGGCTCCCACGTTCCTCAAGTGAGGCTCCCCTTCCCTTCTTTGGACAGATCTACATTTCTTCTTTCAGTAATTGGTGCCAACATTTCTCTCTCTCTCTCCCTCTTCTGTTGTGTTGGCAAACAGCTTCCTTGGACTTACCTTCTTTCGGAAACCTAATTAGCAGACTGCCATAGCAGAAGTTGGACAGGAAAAGTTGTAGGGTTGTTTAAACGCACGTGCATGCATGCACACACCATTTTATAACTCAATTAGTGAGTCCGCGAAGGAAAAAAACCAACATGGAGCCAAGTCAGCCCCCCCTTCCCAACAGTTGTTTTTTTTTTATTATTATTCATCTGAATGTGCCAAAAATCAGAGCAGTGTTCCAATGGAGGATGACATCCCTTCCACTCCTGAGGACTTGCCAGTCTTAGCCTTAATCCCCGACACCTGCCCTTAATCATATGTCGGCAAACAACCCTCCTTCTGGCCTCATTGGCTGCCAAAAGTCTATGCCCATCTCCTTCCTTTCATACTAACACGTTCCCCAGAGAACTTGAGACCAGGCGATAAATCACTAAACTGTCATCTTGGGCAGTCTTCAAATTTAAGTGCATTTAGCAAGGAGTTTTCAGACTAAGAGATATATTCCCACTCTTTGTCCTTGCCCTTCAAAAATGTTTGTTGTTATGTCAATTAAAGCCAACTTGCAGTAACCTTATCACAAGGTTTTCTTGGCCAGATTTATTCAGTGGAGGCCTGCCATTGTCTTTGCTTTGAGGCTGATAGAGTGAGACTTGCCCAAGGTCATGTTTGCATAGTCCAATGGGGAGTCCAACTTTGGTTTTCCAGGCTTCTAGTCAACACTCAAACCACTAGGCTCCACTGGCTTTCCCTCAAAAATGTACCTTTGACTATTTCCAGTATAACCCCAATGCATGTCTAGTCAGAAAAAAACCCCCATTAAGATCAATATAATGTACTCTTAAGCAAGTGGCACCAATGCCTTTTCTCTTCTGGTTTACCCTTCTCTCTGGAATCTCTTCTGATATAATCTTCTGGATTCAAGTCCAATGACATTTCAGAATGATGCTAACATTTTTAGTGTCTCTGGAAATTGTTTCAAGTTGTAACATGCATGATTTTTATCTGACTCTCCACTTGGATGTGTTTTAGTTTTCTTGATGAAAATGTTAAGCTGATCCCTTCATTTCTGCTTCCAAAGAATGACACCACTGCGCTTCCAGATATTTTGTTGTTACTGTTGTTGTGCAATCTCCCAACTTCATTTCTAGCATTTTACTGGGGCATGAGTGTATCCAGATTACTGTCTTCTCCATTCAATATCTCCTGAGTTTTCCACTGATTTCTTGCCATGTACACACAAAACCAATTAGAAAGAAAAGACAGAATAGTCATGGAAGGCTTTTCAACAGCAATGCCAATGGTTTCCCACCTGCAAGCAAATTAAAATGGTACCAAATTAAAATGAAGCATGCATCTCCACCATAGAATTAATGTAATCTGACACCACGGCTTGAAACTACGGAAGCCTACACTGTACATACTCCCCAAGAATGATTCTGATGCCATGGCATGACCAGCATTGAATGGCAACATCTGGATCTGCAGATGTTCCTCTATATTCCTAATTTACATGGCACAGATTTCAAGATACTCCTGATGAGAGCGTAACTTCACCCCAAACAATTTGGACAACATTCCCCAGAATCCCTTTGTTTTCATGCTGGTCATGGAACTGGAAAAATTCAATGAGGAAACTGCAGCCAGGTCTACTAAAATAATATTGAAAAGTGCAAACACATGCTTCTGTTATTAACATTCATGCAATCTGTTATTTAGATACCAAATGCAAGAAAAGGCAATGAGCATCCACTGGATTTGTGCCTGATGCTACCTCCTCCTGATATTTATCAGCATAAGATAAGACTAGCTAACAAATTATGAAATAAAACTGGAAGAAAAAAGTCTACAGATTATCTGATTTGAACTGGATATAGAGCAGTGTAGACTCATCTAATCCAGTTCAAAGCATATAATGTGGATTATCTGATTTAATTATCTGGATTATATGGCAGTGTAGAAGTTCCCTTGATAATCCAACTAGAGTAGACCTGTCAAATTAATGGATTTTAATAAGTACGTCTGCTGCAATTGAACTTTCACCAGGTCTCAGAATACAATGAGAAATACATACGTAATGATCAATGCATTATTTCCTCTCTCTGCAAATGAAATTACCATGGAGAGACTATTCATTTTTGTGACATTTGATTAAAAAATACCCTTGGTTCATCAGAAATGGCCAGTGACGCACTACTGACTTATTTCTAAAATGCCTGTTGGAGTGCCATCTTATAAGTGATCATAAGATTGTATCAACCAATGAGGCTTCCAGCAACTTTGTGAATTAGGGAGTATAATGGTTGCCTGAGTCCATATATTGAAACTCATGTCCAAATATGGGAAGTGCCTGGCTTCTGACCAGCTTTCCCAGTAGTGGCCTAGATTCAACAACATAGGACTCGAGTGTAGTGGAGCCCAAGTAGAAACCACTTTAATACTTTCTGGGTAAGGCCCTTTGGACATTGTTATATAACCCAGATTATCAATGCAGACAATCCATATTATCTGCTTTGAAGTGGATTATATGAGTCTACACTGCCATATAATCCACTTCAAAGCAGATACTCTAGATTTTATATGGCAGGCTCCATATGATTTTATATGAAGGGCTCGAAGAATGGAATTTTGAAAGAGGAAGACAGCTCATGTGAATGTATGTGATATCAATCAGGTAAACAATAATTGCAATAATTATCTGCTCTTTGTGCTTTGCTTAACTTTCAGGTCAATTGAGGTTTGTGGAGATTAGGGCCCATTCTACACTGCCATATAACCCAGAATATCAAATCAGACAATCCACATTATCTGCTTTGAATTATATTATATGATTCTATACTACCATATAATACAGTTTAAAGGAGATACTCTGGATTTTATATGGCAGTGTAGTAGGGCCCTAGTTTAGTCTTATTCAAATTATGTGATTGTGGCCATCCCTCCGAATATGGCTGAAAACAGAGTTTGATGGAATGGTATGATTTATACCTGTGTTACAAAAATATTGTCTAATTTTGGGCATTTGCTTTTCATTTAGGGCTATATTTCAGGAAAAAATATAAATGGTGTGCTGTCTCTAATGAAAACTATTTGACAGTAGATTAAGAAGAAAATAGCAATGGGGGGAAAAACCTCACAACCTCTGAGGATACCTGCCATAGATGTGGATGAAACGTCAGGAGAGACATTTCACCCACATCAGCCTGAAAAATTTATAACAACCCAGTGAGGAAAAACCACCTTAAACTGCCAACTTTCTAACCCATTGCAATCCAATAAATTGTCAAACTAATGAAACATGGATCTAGTGCAAACTGCCAATTAGGTACAACTACTCAATGGGATCAGAGGCAGTAAAATATTGTTAGCTTATTCAGGCAAGAGATGGGAACAGTTCACCTGTGATGCGTCTACACCAGGCATAGGCAAGCTTTGGCCCTCCAGGTGTTTTGGACTTCAACGCCCACAATTCCTAACAGCCTCAGGCCCCTTCTTCTCTCCCCCCCCCCCCCCCCCCCTCAGCCACTTAAGTGGCTGAGGGGGAAAAGGAAAGGCCCTGAAGCTGTTAGGAATTGTGGACACTGAAATCCAAAATACCTGGAGGGCCAAAGTTTGCCCATACCTGGTTTATGCAATAGAATTAATGCAATTTTACCAGGCCTTTAAGCCTCTGTGCTACAGAGTGCTGGAGCCCCACCAAACTACAGCTCCCAGGATTCCATAGCACTGAGCCATGGCAATTAAAGTGGTGCCAAATGGCCTTATTTCTACCATGAAAATACTCTTCCAGCCATGTTCTGCATTTGCACTCTGATATTCAGCAGAATGATTGTTTTCGGAGAGTGGTTCCCAACCTATTTTTGACCAGGGACCACTTGGCTAGGGACCACTTTAGTATTGCAAAAGGGTTACAAATCGGTTTTGGATTAACTTTAGATTTGGTTTGGTTATTTGGGGTGCCGATTCAGAAAACTGCATTCGATAGACCACATCAGCTCTGGTTTCTAGTACAGAACTTACGTGGTAGTCGTAATATTTGTTTTGTGTAGTCAGCCTCTTGTCTCCCGACATCCCCTATAATTGGGTTTTGTGAGACCAGTCGCTCTCCTTACGGCGTGTTTTTGAGGCAACGATGTAGTAATGGTGAGGCCGCAGGCCATATTTTCATCCTTGCAGACCACTGGTGGTCCATGGACCACAGTTTGGGAACCACTGTTTTAGGAGGAAAGATCTTATAATGATTATTAATCCATGTTTCTGTTAAAATGAAGATTCTGCGGTAGTAAATCCAAACATTGAACTATAGGTGGTAATTCTTCTTCTTCTTCTTCTTCTTAACTTTATTTGTACCCCGCTAGCATCTCCCGTAGGACTCGATGCGGCTCACACAGGCCGAAGCCTCAAAACACAATACAACAAAACATAATACAACAAGCAATACCAGAAGCAAATCAAACGGTTAAGCAAAATAAACAACAACAATAACAATACATCGGGACACTTTAAAACTGGGCCGGCCAGAGCAGTGGGTACAGGATTAAAAGTGCTGAAGTGGCAGGAGGAATATAGGATTATAAAGTAAGTGCAATGTGCGGTGTGCAGCGATCTTAATTCTACTAAAGTGCTTCTAGGACTTAGTGATGGGGTTCCTAATCTGAGAATAATAATTCTTGGAGAATTAATGCAGAGAGAAAACACTTAATGCCATTTGCGTGTTATAAGAGAAAGGGCTATGTTCCATCATTCGGACGGAGGCCATTAGGGGGTGCTAGAGCGAAAAGGATAGTCCATTTTATGGGGGTGAAGGATTATTTATTTATTTATTTGGTGCATTTGTTGACCGCTGCTCTCAGCCCTAGGGCGACTCGCGGCGGTGTACAACATATAAAACCGTTTACAATAGAACACAAACAGAAAATCAACATATCAAAATACACAATAATCTAAATTACACTAAATAATCCGCTCCGTTCCATCATCGAATCGTAACCAATCTCGTAATCCATTTCGTTCCAGTTGTCATTACCAATTAGTATAGCACTCAGTTAAATGCCTTCTCGAATAGCCAGGTCTTTAAGCTCTTACGGAAGGACATAAGGGAGGGCGCCTGTCTAATGTCAACAGGGAGAGCGTTCCACAGCCGGGGGGCCACCACCGAGAAGGCCCTCTCTCTCGTCCCCGCCAGACGTGCCTGTGAAGCAGGCGGGATCGAGAGAAGGGCCTCCCCTGACGATCTCAAGGCCCTCGTGGGCTCATAGGCCGAGATGCGGTCCGAAAGGTATTTTGGGCCGGAACCGTTTAGGGCTTTGTAGGATAACACCACCACCTTAAATTGGGCCCGGTAGCAAATCGGCAGCCAGTGGAGCTGGGACAGCAAGGGCGTTGTGTGCTCCCTGCGACCCGCTCCTGTTAGTAACATGGCTGCCGCGCGCTGGACTAGCTGAAGCTTCCGGGCCGTCTTCAAGGGCAGCCCCACGTAGAGAGCGTTGCAGTAGTCAAGGCGGGATGTGACCAGAGCGTGTACCACCGTGGCCAAGTCAGACTTCCCAAGGTACGGGCGCAGCTGGCGCACGAGCCTAAGCTGTGCAAATGCTCCCCTGGTCACCGCTGAAACCTGGGGATCCAGGCTCAATGATGAATCCAGGGTCACACCCAAGCTGCGAACCTGCGCCTTCAAGGGAGTGCGACCCCGTCCAGCACAGGCTGTAACCCTATACCCTGTTCGGCCTTGCGACTGACCAGGAGTACCTCTGTCTTGTCTGGATTTAATTTCAGTTTGTTCGCCCGCATCCAGACCATTACAGCGGCCAGGCACCGGTTCAGGACCTCGACAGCCTCCTTAGTAGCAGGTGGAAAGGAGTGACAGAGTTGGACATCATCTGCGTACAGATGACACCGCACCCCGAAACTCCGGATGATCTCACCCAGCGGCTTCATGTAGATATTAAACGGCATGGGGGACAGTATAGAGCCCTGTGGAACCCCACAGGTCAAAGGCTGTGGTGTTGAACAGGAGTCCCCCAATAACACCTTCTGGGTACGACCCTCCAGAAATGACTGGAGCCACTGCAGAGCAGTGCCCCCAAGACCCATCTCCGCAAGGCGCCCCAGAAGGATACCGTGGTCGACGGTATCGAAGGCCGCTGAGAGGTCCAGGAGCACCAACAGGGACACACTCCCCCTGTCTAGCTCCCGGCGCAGATCATCCACTAAGGCGACCAAGATCGTCTCGGTTCCATGTCCCGGTCTGAAACCAGACTGTGCCGGATCCAGAATATCCGTGTCTCTCAAGAATACCTGGAGTTGTGAGGCCACCACGCTTTCCATGACTTTGCCCAAAAAGGGGAGATTGGAAACAGGCCGAAAGTTGTCAAAATTAGTGGGGTCCAGTGATGGTTTCTTCAACAGCGGTTTTATAATTGCTTGTTTTAAGCACGCTGGAATCTTGCCTTCCCGAAGGGAGGCATTAACCACCACCGTTACCCACTCAGCCAATCCCCCTCTGGCCTCCTTCAGAAGCCAGGATGGGCAGGGGTCTAGGATGGACGTGGTGGGCCTCATTCCTCCAAGTATCTTGTCCACATCCTCGGGCTTCACAAACTGAAAAGAATCCATCAAAATAGGACAAGCAGGTGCTCGTGTCACATCCTCGGAGACTGCATTTAACATGGTGTCCAGCTCAGAACGGATCAAAGCGACTTTGTCTGCAAAGAACCGAGCAAATGCTTCGCAGCGCGTGACCGAATTGTCAGGGCTCCCGCCTGAGGTGGCGGGAGTTAAAAGACCTCTGACAATCCGAAACAACTCCGCCGGACGGTTTTTTGCAGACGCAATAGTGGCCGCAAAGAAAGTTTTCTTTGCGGCTTTTATTGCTGCGGCATATGCCCTTAGAAAGGACACAAACCATGTTCGATTTGATTCGCTTGGATCGCTCTCTAGTTCCCTCTTCCTTTGCTTCATCACTGCCAACTCCTCAGTAAACCAAGGGGCTGGTTTAGCTCGGCTACTTGAGAGGGGACGTTCCGGAGCGATCCTGTCAATTGCCCTGGCCATCTCCCCATTCCAGAGAGCGACCAAGGCCTCGACATGGTCACCTACCGAGGAGGCGGGAAAATCCCCAAGAGCCGTCAGGAATCCGTTCGGATCCATAAGCCTCCTGGGGCGGACCATCTTAATGGGTCCTCCACCTTTGCGGAGGTTAGGGGGTGCAGTGAGCCTAAATCTGATCAGGAAGTGGTCAGTCCATGGCAACGGAGAGATAGACAACTCCTCCACACCGCCACCCTGCTCCCATCCCTGGCAGAAAACCAAGTCCAATGTGTGTCCAGCACAGTGGGTGGGGCCAGATATTTGTTGGGACAGCCCCATGGTTGCCATGGCAGACATGAAGTCCTGAGCCGCTCCTGTGAGGGTCGCCTCGGCATGGATATTGAAGTCTCCCAGCACCAGAAGCCGTTGAGACTCCAACGCCAGGCTCGAGACTACCCCCGCTAGCTCAGGTAGGGAGACTGTAGTGCAGCGAGGTGGACGGTACACTAGCAGAATCCCTATTCTGTCCCGGTCACCCACCCTTAGGTGGACACATTCAAAATTTGTGGTCTGCGGGATAGGGCTCCTGGTCAGATGGATGGAATCTCTATAGACCACTGCAACCCCGCCTCCCCGTCCTCCGGATCTCGGTTGGTGCTGTACGGAGAAGCCTGGAGGACAAAGCTGGGTAAGATTCACGCCCCCAGCTTCATCCAGCCAGGTCTCCGTAATGCACGCCAGATCTGCCCTCTCATCCAGGATTAAATCCTGGATAAAGGTCGTTTTTCCGTTGACAGATCTGGCGTTCAGCAGCACCACCTTCAATCCAGAGGGCCCGCTCACCTGGTTACACCAATTTACCTTAGGAGACCGATTTGGGGTTATTAATGTTGATAAGCGGTCCGAATTAGGCCGAATTAGGATGGGTTGAAGGAGGAAAACCACTTCCCCCAGTTTTCCTGTTATTCCCTCCATCTATGCCCCTATCATGGAAACAACCCCATTTATGATATGGGAAAGGGAGAAGGGGAATAACCATTGAAAACCGGAAAAATTGTTTTCCTCCTTCAACTCACCCATAACACGAAGTATTCTCTCTCTAGCAACCCCTAGTGGCCTCTGCCCAGATAATGGAACACTACTGAGACAGGAAACATAGAGATTAAAGATCCATGAAACCTAGAATGGTTTTTACTTAATCTGAGATCAGATCCTGATATATAGCGCAGTGTAGATCCAGCCTAAAGAAAGACTAGGAAAAAAATCCAAATTTTAAAAGCTCATGGCCCAGCTATAGAAAATGTATATTAAGTGGACAGACAGAAACCTTTCTTTATTAATATGCAGGAGTGCAGCTCCATCTAGTGGCCAGTGTTCCTATTGAATCGCCACATTAATGGAGGTACATAAGAACTTTACCACTTAGATTTGCAAAGGTAGAACAGAAAGTCAGCCAGTTCAATTATAGGGACATAAGTTTATTTATTTACTATATTTTTACCCCACCCTATCTCAACCCTTCTACACTGCCATATAAAATCCGGATTATCTGCTTATATGACATTGTAGATTCAGGGACCCTCTACACTGCCATATAATTCAGAATATCAAGGCAGATAATCTGGATTTTATATGGCAGTGGAGAAGCAGCCTTATTTAATCCAGTCCAAAGCAGATAATATAGATTTGATAATCTGGTTTATATGCAGTGTAGAAGGGGCTTAAACCTACACTGACCATATAGTGCAGTTTCAAACTAAATTATATTGCAGTGTAGATGGGGCCACAGGGGGCCCTTCCACACAGCCACATAACTGAGCTTGCTGTTGACCCTTACAGCCTGAAAGACAGTTGCATCTGTCAAGTAGGAAATTTAGGTGCCGCTTATGTGGGGAGGCTAATTTAACTAATTTACGACACCATAAAATCTCCAGCAAGCAAGCAAAGAATGAGGAAGTACTCCATCAGTGTCACAAATGGATGGTGAAGTAACAGCTCCCCGGTGGCCAGAATACCCTCATGAAAGCTGGAAAGTTAAATAGTGTCTGTGTATCTGTCTATATATATTGTGTGTTTATGGCATTGAATGTTTGCCATGTTTATGTACATTGTAAACTGCCCTGAGTCCCCTGCAGGGTGAGAAGGGCGGAATATAAATACTGTAAATAAATAAATAACTAACTCAACAAACGCAAAGCAAGAGAGAGATTAACTAAACATTGTGAAACATCCTTTTGCACCATCCTGTGACCTTCTTCCATGACGGCTTCAGAAAACGTGTTCATTGTTGGTAGAAATGTATCCAATTGTCTGGTGATTATGTGGAAAAGTGAATAGTGGTAGTTAAGGAGCACATTCTAAGGATTATTTCTGCGTTTGATTTATTAAAATATTCCCATCCAAGCCCAAGTAATGAAGGTGGAGGCATTACTTTTCATTCAACCCTCATGCTACAACTGCTTTGGGTGGAAGGGCTCCTGATGTTGGCCCAGTCAAACCATAACAGGAGGCAAGGCTATATATACTTTCTAGAAAATGTATAGTAACCTGATGGGGCTTAAGTATGAGTAGAGGATTGCGATGGAAATCTCTCAGCCTGCCCCAGTCCTGTTAGCACTTTTTGGGGTTCCAGTCCCCGAGTTCTAGATCCATCCTGGCTGGAGGCCTTCTGGTTGGAAAATTCTGAGAACTGCCACCCCCAAAGTTACTGTGTCCAAAACACTTCTAGCAAATGGAAGCCATAAAGCCTACAGAAATAGAAAGCTTGCCCCGTACAAAGCCATGACAAATAGTGAAATGTGAGCTTACCCTCCTTTGGTGGGTGCTGTGACATTTGTTTGTGATTTACAGAGACTACCTGAGCTTGCCAGAAATAAGGCATCCTAACTTCAGGAAAGTTCTGCCTTCAGCCAGGCAAGTGGTAAGTTTATCTTCCAGTGGGGATTGTTTAGGGCTTTGTCTTGATCAGCTCTGACGTGTCCCTTGTCATGACTTACAAGTGAAATATTTAAGAGGTTAGGAGAGGGGGTTGACGGGGAACAGCAAAGATATTGAAGAACACTGAAAGGATTCTATAAATAGCTGTATCAGAGCGTAAAACGGCAGATTTTAAATCTAGGGATTCGAGAGAAAGAGCCCTGATATTAAAATCCCATCCAGGCTCACATCTGTGTTTTGTAACTATCATAAAGAAAGGCAAGAGATATATAGGCGAGCTTTCCTTAAACCCTGGGGCCCTCCTGATGTGTCGGAAAATAGCTCTTACCCCCAGGTGACCACATGCCTCTTCTTTAAGGTGGGTTGTACTGACAGCAGCCTATAGGAAGCACAACCTATCTTGCAAACAAGGAGAGTTTGTGTTATTATTTACTATCTCACTTTGTTTACTTGGGGGAATAAAAAGTTAGCTGTCAACACTTTGGCAGAGACAATACAATCATCTACAATGAAACAAGGTATATGATGTCTGTACAACTTGTTATGGGCCCGCGGTGGCGCAGTGGGTTAAACCGCTGAGCTGCGGAACTTGCTGACCAAAAGGTCAGCAGTTCGAATATTTGGTTGTTTGGGTTTTTTTTGGTCGTGTCAGAAGCGACTTTGAGAAACTGCAAGTCACTTCTGGCATGAGAGAATTGGCCGCCTGCAAAGACATTTCCCAGGAGATGCCTGGATGTTTTGATGTGTTATCATCCTTGTGGGAGGCTTCTCTCATGTCCCCGCACGAGGAACTGGAGCTGATAGAGGGAGCCCATCCGCGCTCTCCCCAGATTCGATCCTGCGACCTGTCAGTGTTCAGTCCTGCCGGCACAGGGGTTTAACCCACTGCACCACCAGGGGGTTCGAATCTGTGGAGTGGTGTGAGCTCCAGTTGTTAGCCCAGCTTCTGCCAATCTAACAGTTCAAAAACATGTAAATGTGAGTAGATCAATAGGTACTGCTCCGGCGGGAAGATAACACTGTTTCATGCAGTTATGCTGGCCACAAGACCTTGGAGGTGTCTACTGACAACGCTGGCTCTTTGGCTTAGAAATTGAGATGAGTACCACCCCCCAGAGTCGGATCCGATTAGACTTAATGCCAAGGGGAAACCCTTATCTTTACCTTTACAACTTGTTTGCCATTCCTAGAGACTTCAGGAATCCAACTCCAATTTTAAAAAATGAGGTGTATGATCTTGGTTGGAATACACTGGATGGCAACCTGTTTAAGACAGTGCTCAGATGAGTGCAGCTGTAGTCATCCATGTGGAAAGCCAAGCAAGTCTAAGCATACACTGAAGCATCCCACCCCTGCTATGTCAGCTCCACTGGCTGCCGATCCAGTTCTGAGCACAATTCAAAGTGCTGGTTCTGACCTATAAAACCCTATATGGTTCTGGCCCAGTGTACCTGTCCGAACGTATCTCCTTCTACGTTCCACCTCAAAATCTAAGATCTTCTGTGGAGGCCTTGCTCTTGGCCCCACGTCTGTCACAAACATGCCTGGTGGGGATGAGGGACAGGGCCTTCTAGGTGGTGGACCCCGCCTGTGGAATTCGCTCCCCGGGGAAATTAGGTCATCTTCATCCCTCCTCTCCTTTAGAAAAAAGTCACCAGGCCTTCGGGTGACTATGCTGACAAGGATAATGACAATGAGGACAAATTACTATGGCAATGGACTATGGACAAGCGTTATGAAGTCTCTGATCTCAGAATCTCGGCTAGATAAGGCCATATGGCTTTTATATTTAAACATATTTTAATTGAATGGATTTTGATTGATGCAATTCTTGGTTTTATTATGCATTGTTATGTACTCATGTAGGCATTGAACCGTGCCGGCTGGAAGCTGAGTTCCCCCCTCCCCCTTTCTGGGGGTTGAGAAGGGCGGGGTACAAATATTTGAAATAAATAAAATAAATAGTTAAGACAATAGAGCAACTGCAAGAAATGGTATGAGAGTAACTCAAGTCCAATGCCAGTCAGTGGAAGATCGAAGAGAATAATCTAACCTAGGGGGCAAGTAAAACTCTAGGAAGCAATAGGTTAAGGAATGTGAAACGATGCAGCAGTGACTTCAGAGCACTTGTTTGCAACCAAGGAATGGTCATGTTAAAATATAGTAACTATTGGTACAATTAAATCAATGTGTTCTCTTAAAGACCAGACACAATTTTTCAGCTAGCATTTGAATCAGAGAGATGAAATGCCTCAGTATCTGGCTCTTGGTCTTCAGGAATTACAATGTAGGGTGGTCCAGGTCCTAATTCCAACAGTTCCTTGGCAGAATTACCAGACGATTCTGGATCCAACTAGACCCTGTTATTTTGGCTCCTCTCTTCCTTGTCTGAGAAGGCCTCCTCCACATAGGGCGCAACAGATGGGTTGGGTTCGGGGCCTTGTAGCCAACACTGCTGTGCTTGGGCATCTAATGTGGCCTTCTGGCCCAACCAGGACTTTATGGGGATTTCAGTTATATAACACAGTATAAAGGGACAGATGACAGGCCAAGAATTTGCTCAATCCGTTAGATTCAAGCCATTTTTGGACCAAAGACAAAGAATAAGATACAAATCCCATCCGTCTCAGGGCCCTTCCACATAGCTCTATATCCCAGAATATCAAGGCAGAAAATCCCACATTATCTGATTGTGGATTCAGATAACCCAGTTCAAAGCAGATATTGTGGGATTTTCTGCCTTGATATTCTGGGATATAGGGCTGTGTTGTCAAAGGCTTTCATGGCCAGAATCATTGGGTTGCTGTGAATTTTCTGGTTCATACGGCCGTGTTACAGAAGCATTATCTCCTGACATTTCACCCACATTTATGGCAGGCAGCCTCAGAAGTTGAGGGTTCTGTTGGAAACCAGGCAAATGAGGTTTATATACTTGTGAAATCTCCAGGGTGGGAGAAATAAATCTTGTCTGCCTGAGGCAAATGTGAATGTTACATTTGGCCACCTTGATTAGCATTGAGTAGCCTTGCAGCTCCAAAGCCTGGCTGGTTGCTGCCTGGAGGAAGAAAGGAGATTCCATCTGAACATTAGGAAGAACTTCCTGACTGTGAGAGCCGTTCAGCAGTGGAACTCTCTGCCCCAAAGTGTGGTGGAGGCTCCTTCTTTGGAAGCTTTTAAACAGAGGCTGGATGGCCATCTGTCAGGGGTGCTTTGAATACAATATTCCCGCTTCTTGGCAGGGGGTTGGATTGGATGGCCCATGAGGTCTCTTCCAACTCTATGATTCTATGGAGGAATCCTTTGTTGGGAGGTGTTAACTGGTCTTGATGATTCTTGTCAGAAATTTCTCTGCTTTTTGAGAGTTGTTCTTTATTTATTGTCCCGATTTTAGAGTTTTTTAAACAGGTAGCCAGATTTTGTTCATTTTTATGGTTTCCTCCTTCCTGTTGAAATTGTTCACATGCTTGTGGCTTTCAGTGGCTTCTCTGTGTAGTCTGTTTCCAACAGACCTCTCAACCTCTGAAGATGCCTTCCACAGATGTGGGCAAAATGTCAGGAGGGAATGCTTCTGGGACATGTTATAGTTTCCATGTTTGTTTGTTTTTTGTCGTGTCAGGAGCGACCTGAGAAACTGCAAGTCGCTCCTGTTGTGAGAGAATTGGCCGTCTGCAAGGACGTTGCCCGGGGGATGCCCAGATGATTTGATGTTTTTATCATCCTTGTGGGAGGCTTCTCTCAGCATGAGGAGCTGGAGCTGATAGAGGGAGCTCATCCGCCTCTCCCCGGATTCGAACCTGTGACCTTCAGTCCTGCCGGCACAGGGGTTTAACCCACTGCGCCACCGGGGGCTCCTAGTTTCCATGTTATGGTTTGGTGAGGCACCAGTGGTCTTCTGCAGAGAAGTCTAAGGGCCCTTCCACACAGCCCTATATCCCAGAATATGAAGGCAGGAAACCCCACATTATTGGAGTGCGGACTCAAATAACCCAGTTCAAAGCAGTTCTTGTGGGATCTTAAGTTATGAGGTGGGATGTAGAGGCAGATACATTCGGACAAGTAAGCTGGGCCAGAATGGTATAGAGCTTTATAGGTCAAAATCAACACTTTGAATTGAGTTCGGAAGTGGACTGGCAGCCAGTGGAGCTGACACAACAAGGGGGTGGTATACTCCCTGTATGTCGCTCCAGTTAGCAATCTGACTGCCATCTGTTGGACTAGTTGTAATTTCCGAACAGTCTTCAAAGGCAGCCCCACGTAGAGTGCATTGCAGTAATCTATTCGGGGGTTGTAACAAGAGTGTGGACCACCGTAGCCAGATCAGACTTCCCAAAGTACGGGCGCAGCTGGTTTACAAATGTATGCATCTCTATTACAAAGTAATGTAGCGCTATTGTCTTCAATAGTGCGTTCAAACCATGGCAATTTCCTAATTTTTAATTTTATATTACAAATAGATACACTGCCATTGCTTCAAACATTAGAGGCCCTCCCACACATCCCTATATCTCAGACTATCCAGGCAGAAAACCCCACATTATCTGGTTTGAACTGGTTTCTCTGCCTTGCTATTCTAGGATATAAGGCTGTGTGGAAGGGCCAAAAGATAACCCAGTTCAAAGCAGATCTGGTGGGATTTTCTGCCTTGATATCCTGGGAGACAGGGCTGTGTGGAAGGGCCCTAGATAACCCAGTTCAAAGCAGGTATGGTGGGATTTCTGCCTTGCTATTCTGGGATATAGTGCTGTGTGGAAGGGCCCTAGATAATCCAGTTCAAAGCAGATAGGGTGGGATTTTCTGCCTTGATATCCTGGGATAGAGGGCTGTGTGGAAGGGCCAAAAGATAACCCAGTTCAAAGCAGGTATGGTAGGATTTTCTGCCTTGCTATTCTGGGCTGTGTGGGAGGGCCCTCAGGTAAACAAAGCTGAAAGAAGCACTGCTTCCCAGAACCAGGCCTTCCTAAAGGCTTGTCGTGATGCAGAGAACAGCATTGAAAACGCCTTATCTGGGACGCCTTCCACCGCTAGGAGTAGTCGTGGCCGAGTGGTTAAGGCGATGGACTAGAAATCCATTGGGGTCTCCCCGCGCAGGTTCGAATCCTGCCGACTACGCAATTGCATTTTTTTTAAAATAGGCGGCGCTTTAGATACCGTCATTAGACATGGGTTATTGAATCACACAATATTAAAAGGAGAAGAGAGAGAGAGAAAAAAGAACATACAAAGCCAATCACGAGGGAACCGGGTTCGAGGCCGGGAGTCTCCAGATCGTAAGGAGGGTCAGGGAGGCGAGGCTTGGCAAAGGGGAACAAGGCGGAAGAAGAGGATTGCGTGAGCGCTCTGCCCGATCCGGCCTGTCTGCAAAGGGAGCCTTTCCTCTCCCCATTCCCCCCATTGCTTTGGAAGGGGCCTCGTCATGCAGCCGGCCGTCTTGATCACCACCCGGTAAGGAGTTGGGGTGGGATGGGGAGCAGGGGGGGATCTATGTATATATTACAGGGAGTCCGATTTGCAGCCAGGCAATAGAAGGGAGGCCATCTCTGGAGCTACTTCCATTGAAGTTCTTGAAAACTACTATCTTGAAACGGGGGCTTCCCCATCAAGTTGTCCCATGCAGCTTCTCCTCCTTTTCTTTAACGTGAAACTTTGTACTCACAGCCCCCCCCCCCCAAAAAACCCAGCTTCTTGCAATAAACCTTTCCTAAAATCTCTTTAGCCTTGCAGGATTTTCCCAGCCCACCAGGTGGCGCTCTTGCTCCTCCATTGGTCTAGCGTTCTCCGTGACGTCACCAAGGACCTCCTTCTGAAGTAGACAACACAATACTGCCAGATCAGATCAGTGTTTCTCAACCTTCCTAATGCTGTCACCCCTTCATACCGTTCCTTATGTTGTGGTGACCCCCAACCATAACATTATTTTCGTTGCTACTTCACAACTCTAATTTTGCTACTGTTATGAATCATAATGTGAATATCTGATATGCAGGATATATTTTCATTCACTGGACCAAATTTGGTACAAATATCTGATACGCCCACATTTGAATACTGGTTAGGGGGAGGATTGATTTCGTGATTTGGGAGTTGTAGTTGCTGGGATTAATAGTTCATCTACAATCAAAGGGCATTCTGAATTCCACCAACGATGGAATTGGCCCAAGCTTGGCACACAGAACTCCCATGACCAATAAAAAATGGTTTGGTAGCCATTGACCTTGAGTTTGGGAGTTGTAGTTTGCCAACATCCAGACAGCACCATGGACTCAAACAATGATGGATCTGGACCAAACTTGGCACCAATACTCAATATGCCCAAATGGGAACACTGGTGGGGTTTGGGAAAAATAGACCTTGACATTTGGGAGTTGTAGTTGCTGGGATTTATACTTCACCTACAATTAAAGAGCATTCTGAACTCCACCAACGATGGAAGTGAACCAAACTTGGCACACAGAACTCCCATGACCAATAGAAAATAGTGAAAGGGTTTGGTGGTCATTGACTTTGAGTTTGGGAGTTGTAGTTCGCCGACATCCAGACAGCACAGTGCAGTCAAACAATGATGGATCTGACCTAACTTGGTTCGGATATTCAATATGCCCAAATGGGAACACTGGTGGAGTTTGGGGAACATAGACCTTGACATTTGGGAGTTGTAGTTGCTGGGATTTATGGTTCACCTACAATCAAAAGGCATTCTGAACCCCAACAACAATAGATTGGGTCAAACTTCCCACACAGAAGCCCCATGACCAACAGAAAATACTGGAAGGGTTTGGTGGCCATTGACCTTGAGTTTGGTTTAAAAACAAACAAACAAAGAAACAAAACACACCGTTTGCAGACTTGGTATTCTATTAAATGTCCTTTGACCAGTAGCTGGCCACTTGGAGTGCCTCTGGTGTTGCTGCAAGAAAGTTCTCCATTTTGCACCAATGATGGAATGGAACCACACAGAACTCCCATGACCAACAAAAAAGGGTTTGGTGGGCTTTGACCTTGAGTTTGGGAGTTGTAGTTGAGAAACGCTGTATTAGATCATTTCAGCAACTATTAAAAAGAAAACCAGCATTGAAAATGACAGGGTGTGCTTGTTGTGTATGCAGGGATTCATAGCTCCCTGGTAACTGGATAACAATAATGGCTGGCTATATTTTGAAAAAGACAGTATATTAGGTTGTTGTAAGTTTTTCAGGCTGTATGGCCATGTTCCAGAAGCATTCTCTCTTGACATTTTGCCCACATCTAAGGAAGGCACCCTCAGAGGTTGTGAGGTCTGTTAGAAACAGACTGCACAGAGAAGTCATTGAAATCCACAAGCCTGTGGACAATTTCAAGAGAAGGGGGGAAACCATGAAAATGAACAAAATCCGGCTACCAGTATTTAAAAACTCTAAAATCAGGACAGTAAATAAAAAGCAACACTCAAAAACCAGGGGAATTCCAGACAGGAAACAACAGGGCCAGCTAACACCTCCCAATAAAGAATTCCCTCCAGGCAGGAAGCAGCCAGGCTGTGAAGCTGCAAGGCCATTCAGTGCTAATCTAGGTGATCAATTACAACATTCACACTTGCCTCAAACAGACAAGAGCTCTTTCTCACATCCTGGACAGTCCACAGATATATAAATCTCACTTGCTTAGTTTCCAACAGACCCCTCAACCTCTGAGGATGCCTGCCATAGATGTGGGTGAAACTTCAGGAGAGAATGCTTCTGGAACATGACCATACAGCCCGGAAAACTCACAGCAACCCAATCACCAAAGAGTTTTAGCCTTGTAGGTATATAGATGCATATAAGCTGGGCTTACAAAGGGCCCTTCCACACAAGCATATAACGCAGAATATCAAGGCAGAAAATCCCACAATATCTGCTTTGAACTGGGTTATCTGAGCCCACGCTGCCACATATTCCGGTTCAAAGCAGATAGTGGGATTATATTCAGCTGTGTTATTCAGCTTCAGTTAACCAGAACTCAAGTAATCGGAACTCTCAAGCAACTGGCAAAAACAATCAAAGAAGGTACAAAACAATTCTTGTGAGATACTATTGCCTTGCAAAAAGTCACTTGCACAAAGTTAGCCTTCACGTCTTGTGATTCAGTAGGGAATTGAACCTGAATCCAATCCAATATCTATTATGCTCCAGTCCAATAGTCTAAACTATCATATAGTGCTAGTTAGCATTCCATACTAACTTTTCTCCATGCAGGGTTGTTCCCCATATAGATCCTAGCTTGGGGAAACCTCAGTTGTGCTGTGGTTTCACTAGGAAGATGGCAGAAGAGTAGTGTGGTTGGATCTCATTGGATGGGGACCGCCCAAATGACTGGTCAATAAAATTATTTTGCAAAATTTAGGAAGAAAAAACTACAGCAGACTCTCAATTAATTGGCGCTTATGAGGATTAGTAGATTAGTTGATATTCTTGGTTATAGGGCTGTGTGGAAGGGCCCTTAATGGCACAGACTTATACTTTTAGTCCAGTTCTGAAAGATAGCAGGCCAAATACTGGTATCACTATTCAAGTCTGATGGTGCTGAAATATGAGTGATCTCTGACTGACCTTCTGTTTTTTAAATTCACAGATCTCTTCAAAATGCCCACACAGGAATAGATCTGTCCGTCCCAGAGTACCAGGAAATCCGTGGAAAGATGCTCTCTGGCCACGTGGAATATACTATTGTTGTTGTTACTCAGGTGGCGGCTTTCAAATCAGCAAAGCACAAGACGGAAGATATCATCCAGTTTATGGTAATCAAGTTATTTCTGGGTTGTTGTAGCTTTTTCGAGCTATATGGCTATGTTCTAGAAGCATTCTCTCCTGATGTTTTGCCTGCATCTATGGCAAGCATCCTCAGAGATTGTGAGGTCTAGTTATTTCATTTTTGGTTGAGGGAGGAAAAAAGACAGCAATAAGGAGTATAAATTAATGAGTAACAATATGAAACTGTTCATGACTTCACATAGCCAATGGCCAGGTGATCTAGAGATTAGACCTTAAATGGGCCATAGCTAAATATCTGTTCTTTGATCCATGCAATATCATGAAAAAGCATGGTTAGACTCACAGAATCCCAACATTTGTTTGCCTATATGTTCTTAACTGATGGCTCCCTAACATTGGCCATACTAGCGGGAGATAATGGAAACTGTAATCCAACACAAGGCTGTTTTTCTGTAGTGTATATGCATGCAGAGAAAGTGATGAAGGCCAAAACATTAATGTGTATGTGTGATGGCATAAAGCAGGTGTGGAGATCATGCGACCTTCCAGATGTGGTTGGACTGCAATCACATCTTGCGCGTAGCATCAATGGTGTAACATGGGAGCTGGAATCCAGTAACATTTGGAGAATCATATCATTAAGGCTATGCCCCATGGAAGTGTCTTAGGTCAAAACCTAACATTTAAATATTAATAATATATTTAGGACAGAAGTTCATACCTTCAAACTATTGAAGCATGGTGCTGATGATATCAAGAGCCAGAATCAGGACTTATCTCTCAATTTCACTGGAGTATTCTGTGTATTTCTGGTCTCTACCATATTTTGCCGCTTATGGTAAATCGGGTGTGTCAGTGCTTTACCCAAAATATATATTATGTATTTTATTTATTTCAAATATTTGTACCCTGCCTGTCTCTACCCTAAAGGAGGACTCAGGGTGGCTTACAGCTGGCAACAATTCGATGCCTCCCAGATATACACAGATAAAACAGCAATTACAAAATAGATAAAACATTAATATAAATTAAAACCATTTAAAATAGTGCAAATTCAATTAGTTGGCCAAATCTAAATCTGAGTTCTACAATCAACAACTTAGTCCGAAGCCTGTCCATTTACCATAGCATCAGGCCGCAGGGAGTGCTGTTGCTCCACCTCCTTGCCGAAACACTTTCTTTGTTCGTAAACTTTCCTCTGAAATGTCATGCCTAAAATATCTCCCCTCTTAATAGGAAAAGGTTCCTATTCATCTACTCACATTGCTAGGTAGTCAGGGGAATTGGGCTGAAGGTCAGGAGCTCACCCTGACTCGACTTCGAACTGTCAACTTTTCAGCTGGCAAGATTTACTGTAGCTGCAGCTGGTGATTAACCTGCTGTGCTAAAGCTGGCACATAGAAAGAATGGAGTTTGACACCACCTTAATTGCCAAGGTTCAGCGCTATGGGATCCTGAGAGTTGTTGTTTCACAAAGTATTTTGCCTTCTCTGCCAAAGAGCAGACACCTACAAGAAGATAACAGTCTGCTAGACAAATTGGACTTGAGCCGTATAGGACTTTATAGGTCATGGCCAGCACTTTCCATTGTGCCCAGAAATAAACTAGCAGCCAGAGGAGTTGTTTTAACAGGGACTCTGCTAACCTTCTCTACAACCTCATCATACAAGCTGATTTGCCTATCATATGCCAGTTCCCCTCCCCTTTTACCATGAAGCCCATTACATGACGTACATCTACTTCCAGTGGAGCTCCGTGGTGAAACGTGAGAGCAAGTGGTGTACACCGCCGCCACCACAACACATGAAGGCTTCCTATGTTGCATTTGCAACAGTGGGGGGAAGCTGGAGGCCAGCAGTAAGTCAGGTGATGCATGGTGTGGGGCAATGGGTTCTCCACGCCCCCTGCCAGGACCCCATAGATTCACAATGATATGTGGGGAATCCATATGCTAATGTGATAAGGTCCCTAGTTATTAGTTCAGTTGCAGCTCTTTGGATCAGTTGGAGTTTCCAAACACTCTTCAAAAGCAGCCCCAAATAGAGCAGGGATCCAAATGGATTGCAACTAAAGCATGTGTACCATTGTGGACAGATCTAGTTGGAGGACATGTTTTAAATGTGCAAAGGAACTCCTGGCCACCTCAGAAACTTGTGCTTTCAAGTTCAAAAGTGAATCCAGTTTTATAATTTTGCACATGTGTATTTGACTCTATTCAACACAGACTATATCCCCTTTCTCTGATTTCTAAGATCTGATTCCAATGAAGTCCTTAGCCTAAAAAGAAATGTAAACTGTGTGGGACATCAGAATCTTTGATGGTTTATTTTAATACATAAATTTGGGTTGATTTATATTCATGAAAGGAGCTCCCGGTGGCGCAACAGGTTAAACCACTGAGCTGCTGAACTTGCTGACCGAAAGGTTGGCGGTTTGAATCCGGGGAGCGGTGTGAGCTCCCGCTGTCAGCCCCAGCTTCTGCCAACCTAGCATTTTGAAAACATGCAAATGTGAGTAGATCAATAGGTGCCGCTCTGGTGGGAAGGTAATGACACTCCATCCAGCCATGCCAGCCACATGACCTTGGAGGCATCTATGGACAATGCTGGCTCTTCAGCTTAGAAATGGAGATGAGCACTAACTCCCAGAGTCGGACATAACTAGACTTCATGTCAAGGGGAAACCTTTACCTTTATCCTTTACCTTTACCTTTATCCATGTGCCAATCACTTGATCGATGCAACATCAAACAATTTCCATGAGTGAATGAGACATGACTGATACAATTCCTCAAAATCAATGCTTTTCAATTGAGTCATTTCATGCAGTTTGCTGTCAGTTCTCCAATGCAGAGGGGTCAAGTGCTAGATGTGCGTGTGGGAATCTAACCTTGCTTTCTTGTCACTTGTGAGCAGTTGTCTCCTTTTGAGAAGCCTGGGTTCTAAATAAAAGTTAGATAATTATTTATTGTGATTTATTCACTTTGGGCAAATTGCTGCTTAATTTCATTGAGTGAAGAAAATACATGTTAATAATTACCCCTTCTTTAGCTGAAATCAGCTACATTTTGGAAAGTTTCCTGTACTTTGGAGTAAGCCATGCTGCACGTTAGTCATGGTTCTTGTTAGATGTCTTTCCCCCTTTGACTTTCTAAGGAGATAACAAATTAAAACATTCCACACTTCTAGGAATGGCATTTTTATCCAGTGAAGTATTTTTTGGGTCACTGGCATGGTCAAATACCTTAAATAGTTTGGCCATGTGCAACTAATCCTTACTGCTAAGGTTTTTGTTGCTGTTGCGCATTTCTTGAAGACACCGAGAAGCAGTGTCCCACTTTTTTTGCTTTGAGATATACTTCATTCTTTTTTTTTAAAACATAAATAACTGCACAGTCAGAAAATACTTAGTTTCGCCATATCCTCTTGCATTATTGAAAGTTGCTGCATTTAAAATTGAGCCTAGCAGCAAAGCACTTTGATAATCACCCAGCCTCCTTAATGTGTGTGTGTGTTATGTACACAACATAAAAATATTTCTTCTCATCCCCTGCCCATTTTGAATTCTAAGACAAAATTGCCTTGGTTAGCTGTGATTTTGATAATGTAGATTGTTCTTCTCTTTAATTCAAATTGCAAATGTTGTGTTCATAGTTGTTTTGCCCAGCTCGCGATCAATCTTCTGCTGATAAGCTTTTTAAACCTTAACTTGGTCAGTTCTTGGATTGCAGACAAATGGGGTGCATCTACACTGTAGAATAAATGCAGCTTGGCACCACTTAATGGCTCAATGCTATGGAATCCTGGGATTTGCAGTTTGATAAGGCACTGGCATTCTTGGGCCGAATGGGCTTACAAAACTACAACTCCCAAGACTACATATCATGAAAGTTCAAGCGGTTTCAAACTCGATTACAGTGTAATTCTGCATTCTCTGCTGTATTCTCAAAAATGTACCATCTTGTAGGAGCTGACTAAATATCCCTATGGTTACATGCATAATGACATGGATGCAGTTCAGGAAATGTAAATATGCAAGTGGAAGTGAAAACCTATAAAGAAATTATAGAAGGAAAATGGAGCAGGGAGAATTCATCGGTATGAAAGCAACTTTGAATATGTTTTGATGGATTTAAACTGGGTTTCTTTTTCCTGTACTTTTGAGTAAGCCATGCTTCACGTTCTTGCTTGTGTTTAATTCTGTTTTCATTTTTGTATATTTGTATATTCTAAATTCTAAATTCAGTGCTAATGCTTTTATGTCAAGCCGCTTTGAGTCCCCTTTGCGCAGGTAAAGCAGGGTATAAATAATAATAATAATAATAATAATAATAATAATAATAATAATAATAATAATGGCAACATGATACAATACTTCAAATGAAAAGATAGCGGCAAAGATCTTGCATTGCCAATGTAATTACAACAATGGGGTCCTGTACCAAAGCCTTACACTCCTACCAAAAACCCATCCTTGCAGTGTGCCATTGCACTGAAGTGGAAGTGTGGACGACCCACATTATTTGGGGGTGCTCCCAGGCTTGAAGGGTATGTTTTTGGGACCAAGTTGGTCATTTGTTACAAGATCCTAAACCTAGGTTGTTGTTGTTCATTTGTTCAGTCGTTTCCGACTCTTCGTGACTTCATGGACCAGTTCACGCCAGAGCTCCCTGTTGCTGTTGGTCATCACCACCCCCAGCTCCTTCAAGGTCAATCCAGTCATTTCAAGGACACCATCCATCCATCTTGCCCTTGGTCGGCCCCTCTTCCTTTTTCCTTCCATTTTCCCCAGCATAATTGTCTTCTCTAAGCTTTCCTTTCTACTCATGATGTGGCCAAAGTACTTCATCTTGGCCTCTACTATTCTTTCCTCCAATGAGCAGTCAAGCTTTATTTCTAAACCTAGGTTATGATCTCAAAATAGCTGAATGGCAGCCCATGACTACTAGATTAAAAAGGTCGTTTTTAGTATAAAACCTTTTAAAAACACATATTTATTTAAAAGTGTTTTAAATGTAAAGGAGAGCAGTAAAACCACGTTAGTCAGTACCCTCCTGGCTGGACAATAGTTACATTAAATTGTGATGCGGTCCATGTCATTGAATTGTCTTACATCCTTTTCCAACATAGTCACTATTCTCCCTCCACACAAGTATGTGTTCTTTTTTGTGAGGTTGTGACCTCACAACCTCTGAGGATGCTTGCCATAGATACAGGCAAAACGTCAGGAGAGAATGCCTCTAGAACATGGCCATATACCCTGAGAAAATCTACAACAACCATATGTGTTCTTTGCCTCTCTGGCAATACATTCAGGCAAATTTTATTCTGTCTTTCTTCCCATCCTTCTGTCATTCGCACAAGTGCACGCATGTATGTTCTTACATGTATGCCAAACTATGTATTGTCGTGTCCTCACTCTTATTCTTTGCCTGTGTATTCATCCTCCCAGAACATCTTTCCCTGTAGAGTCTGTATAGGAATGGTTGGAGGCAACTAGTCCCTACAGCTGTTGGGATGTTTTTCTGCAGAGAATGAATTCAAGAGTGACAACTAATGCAGTGTGAAGGATTGACATTGAAAGAGAAAGTCCATTGATAGGTCCAACATCCCTTATCTGGAAATCTTAAATCCAAAAATGCTCCAAAATCCTTAATTGTCTGCATAGGTGGCTAAGACTTCACCATCTCGTACACTTTAGAATTAGTGCAGTTTGACATCACTTTGATTGCTGTGGCTCAATGCTAAGGAATCAAAAGAAGTAAAATTTTACGAGGTCTTTTGCCTGCTTTGCCAAATGGTGCTTGGAACCTCTCCAAATTGCTGTTTCCAGGATTACATAATATTGTGTTGTGGCAATTAAAGTGGTTTCCAACTGTATTAATTCCATTGTGTAGATGGACCCTGGGATAGTGACCAACAACTCAGTGAACACAAGCTTTCTTTCATTCACAAATTACTTCATATATAGTGCATGAAATTGTCTTGCAGTTACTTGTATGCAGTATATATGAAACATAAATGAGGTTTTAGACTTAGGTCCCATCTTCATGTTATCTCAATATGTATATGCAAATGTTCCATAATCCAAAAAAATCCCAAATGTTTTTGATTCCAAGCTTTTCAGATAAGGGTAATCCAACCTGTATTAATAAAGGAACTGAGGGTGGGTAAGGAAGGGAGAATAAGAAACAGAACAATAACATGGGAATTCCCCTGTATTGATCACTTGCCTGCAAAAATCACTCGAAGGGCAAAATTAATTTTAAAATGTTTAAATTAATTTTGTTTAAGTTGTGAAGAAATACCTGAAGGTGTGTGTTTCAATCTGATTTGGTAACCTTTTATCCATACCAGTGGTTCCCAACCTGTGGTCCGCGGACCACCAGTGGTTCGCAAGAACCAAAACATGGTCCATGGGCTCACCATTACTACATGGTTGCCTCGAAACCATACGGCAACGAGTGCAACTGGTCATGCAAAACCCTCTTATAGTGCTGAGGCAATGGGGATGTCAGGAAGGGAGAGATTAACTACTCGCAAAAGATTACTACTACCACATCAGCTCTAGATTATTAAATATGGGTTTCTGTGGGCGAGTAGATGGTGACTACTGGATGGCATATATTCTGTATCAGAAAACAGAGCTGAGGTGGTCTATCTAATGCAAATAACCAAACGAAATCTAAAGTTGGCCAAAAACTGATTTATAACTCTTTTGGTACTAATATTGGAGAGTGGTCCCTGGTCAAAGTGGTCCCTGGTCAAAGTGGTCTCTAGTCAATAAAAGGTTGGGAACCACTGATCTCCCATCATAGCAAAGTTCTAGAGGACATTAATAAAGTTTTTCATAAGACATCTTCGTAAGTTAAGTGAAACATTATATCACCTTGAAATAACACAGCTATAATCCGCTTTTTGCTTTAACTAATATAGCCCAAGTGAGTCCCCCCTAGGGGGTTGAGAAGGGTGGGGTAGAAGTGCCCGAAATAAATAAATAATTTTAATTCTTTATTGCAGCTGAGTGAGACAAAGAATGAACATATCTCTAACATTTCTAACATTTTCTCATGTTGTTGAGTTTAATAGATTGAGAAACGAAGAATGCACACATAGTGTTGTTCCATATGGCCCATGTTAAGTGATGCAGTAATTCAGTGGCACAAAATGTTATGTGGCTGCTGTTGCTGTCCTGGTGAATGCACATTGGGACTGAATATGATGGCTTAAGCATTTAGAGAGCTGGGAGATGTCACTCTGGATATGGAGTCTTTTGTGTAAAGCTCCGTGACACAGATATTTTCTTATATACATTTCAACAGCATCAAATGGTCCAATGCAGTTATAGAATATAGATTCTTAATCTTGCCATCAAGAGATAGTACCAGTAGAGGGCACCCAAGTACCAATTAAATTACTTATTCAGTGAGAAAGGCATTGGCACACAGAAATTTAGGAAGAATATTTTCATCCTGGAGGTATAATAGCAGGCAATTCATAGACTGCTGGCAGGGTAAGGTTTATATGATAAAACTTTGGAATTCAGTGAATTGCCTACCCTGGCCTGCAATGCAAATTTATCTTCTAATTTGTGAGTGAAGGAGAGGGTATACTTTTGTGGAGTATTTTTATTCACAAGGAAAAAGGTTTGAATGACAAAGTAGGCTGGTATATAAGATTTGTAATCATTGGTAGGTTTTCATGCCAGTTTTGGGGTGGTACAAATACTGATTTAGCTATACGCAGGCCCCTTCTAGACTGCCATATAAAATCCAGATTATCTGCTTTGAACTGGATTATATGGCAGTGTAGACTCATATAATCCAATTCAAAGGAGATAATATGGATTATTTGCTTTGACAATCTGGATTATATGGTGGTGTAGAAGGGTCCCAGAAGTCAAGATGAGATCATATTCAGTTACAGCTTTATCCTTCAATTTTGATTAGAACATAGTTTAGTGTGTATTAAAAAGAATACTCTTTTAGCCCAGAAATTGCATTTTCTTTCAGTTGTCCTGTAAATGGATAGATTAGTTTATGTAACATCAAAGAAAATTCTTTACACAGAGGGTTCTTTGTGGACATTACTGGATTTATCCAGCACAGAGTTGGGAAGCTTTTGGCCCCGCAAATGCTTTGGACTTTAAGCTTTCACAAACCCAGCATAGTCATGAGCAAAGGACTGTAGGAATTGCTGTCTGAAATATCTTGAGGGGCAAAGGTTCACCACTCTTGTAGAACAGCTGGCATCGAAAAACTGTGACCCTTGAACCAGGAGTACTGGGCTAGAATGAGAGACCTTTTTCATTCTGTATCACTTATTCCCAAACCATTTGGGAAGCTATTATACTACCATGCCGTCTTGGCACTCCAGTCAGTACCAGCTCCATCCAATCTTTTATTTCCTCCAATAGTTCAGAGTAGTGCTGTGTTATGGTACAGCTTGGACCAGAGGAAAACCACAAAGAAATATAGGAAGTTCATTTTTGAGATGTGAGGTGGACCGTCCATGCATTTAGTTTAATAGTGGTATCAGTGCTTCCGAATTTCAGGAATGATTTTTCCCCAGTCCCATTTGGAGATGTCAGGTCTTGAACCTGCAATCTTTTGCATGCATCAATAATGGATCTTGACTCATGCCCATTGATGCCAAATCCTGATGCCAGGCAGGATTTCCCAAACTGCTCTAAATATTTTACTAAGGTACCGTATATTCCGGCATATAAGACGACTGGGCATATAAGACGACCCCCAACTTTTCCAGTTAAAATATAGAGTTTGGGATATACTCGCGGTATAAGACTGCCTCTCTTCCAACACACACCAAATAATTTTTTTAAAAGCATCAGATTTTATTTCAGTATGGTTATTTTCCTATTACTGTACCTCCTTCTCTGCCTCTCAGATCTCGCACATGCGCACCTGCACTGCTTCACTGCAGTCTTCAGGAGCAAGATCTGAGAGGCAGAGGAGGGAGTACAGTAATAGGATACAAGGGCAGGCCAGACAGGTAAAAGAGGTGTGTTTTTCTGGGCCCAGAGCCACTCTATCTCTTTTTTCAATACCCCGAGCACCCCGGATGCCTGCAGCTTGCTCCGCCCTTCAATTACACCTTCCCGGTGAGGCGCCCCTTCACCTCACCATTGGGACTGCATTGAGTCCATGAATCCTGATTAATGGATTTTCTTCTACTGTAGTTATAGAGCGTCACCCTTAATGCTTTCATATATTCGCTGCATACAGCAGGGACATGGCCACTGCCATTTTTGAGCTCCCCCCACAATATGCAGCAAACACAAATTCTCCAATCCGGATTGGAAGTTTGAGCACCCACTCTATAAGACGACTCCCACATAAGGCTACTCCAATTCATAACACGACTCCTGTGTATAAGACGACCCCTGACTTTTGAGAAGATTTTCTTGGGTTAAAAGTAGTCTTATATGGTAAATATTTCCCTTGACATTAAATCTAGTCGTGTCCAACTCTTGGGGGTGGTGCTCATCTCCATTTCTAAACCAAAGAACCAGCATTGTCCAGAGACACCTCCAAGGTCATTTGGCCAGCATGACTGCATGGAGCGCTGTTACTTTCTTGCACAAGCAGTACCTATTGATCTACTCACATTTGGATGATTTCGAACTTCTAGGTTGGCAAAAGCGGGGACTAACAGCGGGAGCTCACCCTGCCCCCTGAATTTGAACTGCTGACCTTTTGGTTCAACCTGCTGCATCACCACAACTGAATAAACATCGAGGAACCATTTCATTCCATATATTCTGTAATACAAGTAGAAACTGCAATGGTGTAAGACATGCATTACTCTGCAATTTGCTTGGATGGTAGAGGGTGGTATAATAGAGCTAAATATTGGTCCTTGTCAAAATTTGAAGGAAATGTTTGATCTCTTCCCCACAACCCCTTGAATTTGCCATTTAATGAAAGTATATGTTTTGCCCATAGGTTTCTAAAAAATACAGTGAGATAGAAGAGTTTTATCAAAAGCTGGTCACACGTTATCCCCAGGCCTGTCTGCCACCTCTGCCAAGGAAAGTGCTGTTTGTTGGAGAATCTGATATCCGAGAACGAAGAGTTGCCTTCAATGAGATCATGAGATCCATTGCAAAGGATGCAGGTCTTGCCACAAGCCCGGAATTACTGGAATTCCTAGGTAATCCCACAAATCTGTTCTGTAAACAAAGAGTGATTCATTCAAATAGACAGTGGTTCAAGCCTAGACAAAAAGAAAAGTGCCAAATGAGTTATGATGTTTTTGAAAGGTGAGATCTGTGCTAAGATCTCATGTCAGTATAATTCTGGAAACCTATTGGGTTATACTGGTGATTTCCTTTTCTAGAAATTTTCTACTCAAATTATAGAAATCTAGATATTTTATTCTCTGGTTGTGAGCTTTAGTTCTGAGGCCTGCATATGTAATGTGGTTTAGAAGAAAGTCTGATTTTGATCATTAATAGGAGAGATAATCTTGCTGTTGTGCATTGTATACTACCCCACATCCAATTGATCAGATTTCTAGAATAATTATTTAATTGAGGTGTTAATCTTGGCTTATTTTGTTCTTCCTTGCAAGAGTAACTAACTGAAAAAGTTTTCTACTAGCTAGGTTTGTGTGTGTGTGTCAGGAGCAACTTGAGAAACTGCAAGTCGCTTCTGGTGTGAGGTAATTGGCCATCTGCAAGGATGTTGCCCAGGGGATGCCCGGATGTTTGATGTTTTACCATCCTTGTGGGAGGCTTCTCTCATGTCCCTGCATGGGGCACTGGAGCTGACAGAGGTTTCCTGAGGTGTTAGTGTAGGCACTCCGTAGTGAAACCCACTTCTTTAATCCACTTCCTAACTCAGATTTAATGATTGTGTAGACCTGTATCTTGCCCCCTCCTCAAATAAATCCCTGCAACATTTATTGTTTTGCTTGAATCACAGTGTATGATTAAGCATAGCATAATATGACAAAGCAAACACAAAGGTTTACAGACAAATGAAAGAAGTTGAGCAATACTCAGATGTAAGAGCCCCTAAAGTGTGGCACTCACACATGGGTCTAAACTAGCAACCATTACTGAGATTGAAACCCCATGGATATCTCTTTCCATATAAAAGGAATTAAGAGATTAACTTCTTGAAGGGGAGGGAGTGACCTCCACAGGCTTTGCCATTGGTTCAAATTATCGTCACCATCTCATTTGGGTTTGGGAGGCTGTGCACAGTTGCTCACTTGGCCATTTCCATCACCCTGCTTCATCCTCTCCCAGGCCCCATCTACACTGACACATAAAATCCAGATTATCTGCTTTGAACTGGATTATATGGTAGTGTAGACTCATATAATCCAGTTTAAAGTAGATAATGTGGATTATCTGCTTTAATTATCTGTATTATATGGCAGTGTAGAAAGGGCATTAGGTATAGTGTGTTGCAAATCTGTTGAATTTACATGTCTTAATGTGGCTCATCTCCCTCCATCTCATGTTATAGTTGGGCTTCGCTCCAGGTACTATTGGAATCCCTCACCATTGGTCACACTTTCTGGGGCCTCTGGGGCTAGATCTACACTGCCATATAATCCATTTTCTGAATCCTGCTTATCTGCTTTGAATTGGATTATATGAGTCTTCACTGCAGTTTAAAGCACATAATCTGGATTCAGAAATTGGATTATATGGCGTGGAAGTGGGGCCTGGGAGTTGGAAGTCAACAATGCCTGGAGTCCTCCTGATTGGAAATCACCATGCTAGATGGGTAGATGACTGTCTATTGGACCAGACTGACAAGTCCTTTCACATAATGATTTTCCCCTACAATTGCACTTCTTCATACATAGATGTTTGTGGAAAGTCCTGACAACATCTTCATCTTCTGTTGGTCAATCATTCTGAAGCTAGTGATAGTAGAGGCAGACGTACCGTAGCAATTTTGGGCCCCTTCTACACTCCCATATAATCAAGATTATAAAAGAAAATAATCCATATTATCTGCTTTGAACTTGATTATATGAGTCTACACTGCCATATAATCCAGTTCAAAGTAGATAATCTGGATTTTATATGACAGTGTAGAAGGGGCCATGAATCACTGTTTTTTATGCACTTCTAACCCAGGAACCAGATCTTCTAGCACCACTGATGTAAAGGGGAAAAACCTGCCCGATAAGGAAGAGGAGGATGAAGAAAACGAAGCCTTTGATTTCTTCAAAGAAGAAAGGACAGCTGATGTAATTCCCCAGTTCCCTTCACCCAAAAAGCCAGATGTGAAAGTGGAAAAAGAAAAGGAGGAGGAGGAGGAGGAAGAAGAACAAGAAGACATTGATCCACTTGGTGTTCTCAAGTATGTTTTTAAAATTATTTCATCCTTATCTGATAGTTCCAAGGTGATTTAAACTTGATTTATTGATAAAATGGGACTGAATTCTGAAAACTACATCAGTATCGATTAAACAAGAGATGCAGAGAAAGTGAAAAGGGAGGGCAGCTAGAATAGATATTTTGCATACAGACCATCCTGGATCCAAACCCAGAACCCACCACTTAAGGGAACGGGTGAGAGAGATATTGCTGTCTTAGTGTACAAACTAAAGAAAACTTTTCTGGACTAACTTTTTTCTGAGCTTATTGAGGGCTTGTCCACATGGACTATAAATTGTACCTATCTCATTGGTTTGCAGTGTGTTTCTTTAGGCTTTAAACCATTTCCTTTTGCCAGAGTTTTCGGTATATTGCCCTCCTTCAAGGTGGCATAACTTTGCTGTGTTGCTGACAGGAGGAGTTAATGATTGAAGGAATTGGCTGGCGAGAGGTGAATATTTCTGCCAGAAAGTGGCTTTTTCTTGGGTTGAATTTTAAAAATTTATGTGTATGTTTATCAGTATTAGCGTATCTCTGCTTAATGGAAAATATGTGCATTTGCATGCATGATGGGAAAAACCTATGGAGTGTTCCAGTTGCCATGTGCCAAAAACATTGTATAAAGGACTGGAAATGTGCATCGTTCCTAACAGTGAACCATAGAATCATAGAGTTGGAAGAGACCTAGTGGGCCATCCGGTCCAACCCCCTTCCAAGAAGCAGGAAAATATCATTTAAAGCACCCCCGACAAATGTCCATCCAGAGAATTTGCAAAGGGGAAATATGTGCTCAGTTATTATAACCTTATTACTATTGTGTGGTATTAATGGAGTCACTGCAGACTGGGAAAACATAATGCAAAACAGAATTTTTAAAATCAGTTTAGACAGCCTTGATATAGTGGGATGAGTACGGGGAGTTCCATATGTTTATGTGGACACTTCATTAGCAGTCGTGGAGAAGCTGTCGGTCGAGTTCAGTCAAGGTCAAGTTCATTGATTTTAATAGAAAACTTGAAAATGAAATAGTGGGAATTCCTTGTTATGGGGATAAACCTAATTGTTAATCCATACTAAAGTAGATCCACTGGGCTTTTATAAGGGCTAATTTATTACCAAATTTCCAGTTGAGCTTAATTTTTTTGTCTAGATTGTGTCTGTATTTTAGCCCATTCCCAACAAGTTTGGGTTTTTTTCTGTGCATCTAGACTGATAAAGACATCTCTCCAAATCTGTAGGTTGCATCCAGCATTCGAACAATTTGTACAAATGTATTGTCGAAGGCTTTCATGGCTGGAATCACTAGGTTCTTGTGGGTTTTTTCGGGCTATAGAGCCATGTTCTAGAGGCATTTCTCCTGACGTTTCGCCTGCATCTATGGCAAGCATCCTCAGAGGTAGTGAGGTCTGTTGGAATTAGGACAATGGGTTTATATATCTGTGGAATGGCTGGGGTGGGGCAAGGAGCTCTTCCTTGCTGCAGCTAGGTGTGAATGTTTCAACTGATCACCTTCATTAGCATTTGAAGGCCTGCCTGAGCCTGGGAAAATCTTTTGTTGAGAGGTGTTAATGTGCCTGGTTGTTTCCTCTCTGTTGTTTTGCTGTTGTAATTTTAGAGTTTTTTAATACTGGTAGCCAGATTTTGTTCATTTTCATGGTCTCTTCCTTTCTGTTGAAATTGTCCACATTCTTGTGGATTTCAATGGCTTCTCTGTGTAGTCTGACATGGTGGTTGTTGGTGTGGTCCAGCATTTCTGTGTTCTCAAATAATATGCTGTGTCCAGGCTGGTTCATCAGGTGCTCTGCTATGGCTGACTTCTCTGGTTGAAGTAGTCTGCAGTGCCTTTCATGTTCCTTGATGCGTGTCTGGGCGCTGCGTTTGGTGGTCCCTATGTAGACTTTTCCACAGCTGCATGGTATATGGTAGACTCCTGCAGAGGTGAGAGGATCCCTCTTGTCCTTTGCTGAACGGAGCATTTGTTGGATTTTCTTGGTGGGTTTGTAGATTGTTTGTATGTTGTGTTTCCTCATCAGCTTCCCTATGCGGTCAGTGGTTCCCTTGATGTATGGCAGGAACACTTTTCCTCTGGGTGGATCTTCATCTTGACTCTCGTGGTTTGTTCTTGGTCTTGCAGCTCTTCTGATGTCTGAGGTGGAGTATCCATTGGCCTGGAGAGCCCAGTTTAGGTGGTTCAGTTCATCTTGGAGAAGGTGGGGTTCGCAGATTCTTTTTGCACGGTCTGCCAAGGCTTTAATGGTGCTTCTTTTTTGACTTGGGTGATGGTTGGAGTTTTTATGTAGATATCTCATTCCTTCTAAAATAATACAGAAATGATAACATCTAATGCAAAATCTTCAGGTAATGAAGTGCTATGGCTCAGAGCTGAATGGTGCTGTATGTGAGGGAAGGGTGGTCTTGCCTAAGTTGTGCCCAACATTGCTTATGATAAGGAATTTTAGGGTTTGTAATCCAAAATTTAAATAATAATAATAATCATCATCATCATCATCATCATCATCATCATCATCATTGTCGTCGTACTCTTTTTTCTCGTTAAAAAAGAGATTCAACGTAGCTTATGGTAAAACCAACACAATAAATTTTAAACCTAAAAATATACAAACACTAACACAAAATTAAACATTAATGGTATTAAAAATAAACAGTTGAAACCCTTAAAACCAATTAAAAACCTATTTGTAGCTAAAACTACAGCATCCTCTGACTTGATCTTAAACACTTCCTTCTTTAAAAGCCTACTTCAGTACTATGCAGTGGTTAAGAAACTACTCCATAGTACTGCCACAATTAATATGAGTAGTTTTTTGGGTGGAAATGCCTGAAAAACAGTAGTGGATGATAGATTTGGGTCTGCACCAGAATGCTAGGAAACCATTTAACCCTCTCCCATATCCATTTTTATTGCAGTTTGTCTCCCAACCCAGTGTTAGATTTATGTACAAGGTAAATAATCTACAGTTTAGGGATTCATATTCCCACCTTCCCATGCTCTCATTTTGGTAAGAATATTTTCAGGATAACATCATAGGGCCTCTCATATCTGCCAATGTTTAGAAATGTCTTAATCCATCCCTATGGCCACTCCCCAGTTACTCCTAGCAGTGGAGAGAAAACATGCAGAGACTGGTATTGTACTTGCATTTCCTCCTCCATGGAGAATAATGCAACTTCAGGAGGTTACTTTGTGTCAAAAGTAACAGATCAAGGGGGAAAGTGAACATTGTCCCTTCTTCAGTGCTTATAGCTCTGATTCAACTTAAGAAAACAAGGATTTGTCGGTTTATTTTATCATTGATGTTCGCTTAGGGGGAGAAAAGCAGTATATAAATGTAAATGTAAATGTGTCAAAAAAAATTCTCGGTTTTAAATTGTTATTTATTCTGACAGACTGCATAAAAACATAAAATGGTCCTTAGCTGCTAGCATATTCAAAGAGACTGTCCTTTTTTCTTTTTTTTTGATAGGAAAACAGTGTTTTGAATTAAGCAATTTATTTTCCTGGATGTAAGTATATTGAGTATATTATGCCAAAACAAACAAACTAATTCATCAGGTTTAGTGGCTCTGTTTTCTTGCCAGACTGTTGTCCAGGATTTAGAGGGCCATAGAAGTACTTCCATAACTATGAGTGGGCCTCTCACTCCAAAATACACTCTGTATTCAAGTTTTATCTGCCGATGTGGTGGTGAAACATGGATACAGTTGAGAAGTCATTGTAGCTTCAAAATAATAAATTGTGTGTGTGAGGTGGGCAATATAGGACACACCAGAAAACTTCTTAGTATCTCATTTGTTTTTTGTTTATTACATGCCTTAAAGCTTCCTCCAACTTATGTTGACTTTTGCAGTCTCATCAGACAGGCAAAATTGCCCGTCTTATGATCGTCCTACTTGCATGGAGTCCGCCAGCTCCCATCCTATGATGTCAGTGTACTTCCCGCAGGGCTCCGTGCCACAAGTGACATGGAAGCGTGGTAAGCCGCCATGGCAGCAACACAGGAGGCTCTCCATGTTCTGAGTTAAATAGCTATTCAGAGAAATTAGAAGTTTTCCAGAAAGAACAAGGGGGAAGTATTCATTTATTTGGCTGCGAGCTAAGATTTCACAGTTGGCTGTATCAGCAGGCCTAATGATCTACAAGTGTTCCTTTGCTGCTGGGAATGGATTTACAGTTGTGTAAGGTTAAAATGAAAAGAGTTTGTGTAATAATAATATAACAATAAAACTTTATTTATATATCTCCCTATCTCCCCTAGGGGACTCAGAGTGGTTTCCACATTTGCAAAATAATACAAAAACGTACAATATAAAACAAAAACATAGGCATAAACTGTTAACACAACATAAACTCCAAGGGATATAATTTGTAATTCTCTTTAAATGTATACCGATAATTAGCATTTAGGCTCCACAAGGTTTGTTTCTGAAGTTCTGAAGTAGAACAGCAGGAAGAAATCTGTTATTTCCAAGGTAGAATTCAGCTTCATCTTAAAACCATCCACCTTTTCTTTTTTCATTGCTCTTTTCAACTGTAGATGTCAGACTTTGAAACCAGACTTTCAAATAAATCTACAAAAGTTAGAAACCTAATAAAAATGTTTTGCACTTAGGTGGCCTGTCCCATCCATCTATAGTTGTGCTATTCATGTCCACAAGTAACCATAGAAGTTGCTGTAGTAATAACATACCTGTAATATTAATCATTACTAGAGTTGGGCCCTCTACCCTTTTCATTTTCTCTAGTTCTTCCCTTTCTGGTCACTTGGAGATTCTTCCCACAAGCAACTGGGCAATAATAATATAATAATAACACTTTATTTATATTCTGTCCTTCTCACCCCGAAGGGGACACAGGGTGGATCAAAGTACACATACACGGCAAACATTCAATGCTGCTTTGTATAGACAATACACAGACAGACAGAACAGAAGGAGGTGCCATGGAAAGTTGGGCTTGAGTCCAGGGGGTGCTGTTGCTCTATCTTTTATGACGAAGAGCCGTCAGGACTTCTTCTTTTTGGTCACCCAGCATTTTCTGATCTTCTTTCTTTATGGCGTCGTAAAACACCTCCCCCACTTTTAGCAGTACCTAATTTCTCTGATCACAGCTAAAGCTGTTTTCAAATTGCTTAGGTAAACAGTGAACTAGGCTGACAGTTGGCAGCTCATGCCAACCCAGGGCTTTGAACTTGCAACCTTTTGGTTGATAGATCTTATAATTGCTGATGATTTACCAGCTGTGCTAAACCTCCGGTAAGTGTCGGTTTACCAGCCAGAGCAAATACTCAGCTTTTTTGGTGCATATGAGTGGTGAAAGCTGCTCCATTAACTTCTCTGGGTAGCAAACAGGTGCTTACTTTGATTAATAGATGTTAAGAATCTTCAGATTTCTAGCTCATCTCTAATTAATTCTAACCTGCCAAATTTGTCTTGAAACTAGTTTGAGTTGGGTTTTTTTTTTTAAGCTTTCTGTCTTCTCTCTCTGCTCACTTTTTAATCTCTCCCATCTAGCCTTGGACTCCTTTCTTCTTCTAACTAAATGAGAGTATCCACATTTTCCTTCCTTGTTCTTGCAGGTGCCAGTACCTAAAACATAAAAGCAGGGATCAAGCTTCTCTTTGTAGCCCAAAGTCTGTATTTGCTTCTGGCTCATCTTCTTGGGGGCTAAAGAAAAGCATGACCAGAGCCCAAGCCAAAGTGTGCAGTGTGACCACTCACGTTTTTTATGTGTACATAAACATTCAACACTCTATGTTCCTGCTTTGCCAGCTGACTGGAAGGACATAGGCGGGTGTGAAGATGGTATAAATATTCCAGACAAATACATTGCCTAACTTTGCCTGAGATGACACCCGAAGTAATAAAAAGAAAAGGGCACCTCAGTGCTGATGACAATTTGAAGTCTACGTCTTCTAGGGCCACCTGTTCAGAATGGCTAGTTCTGTCCAAGCCCACAGCTGCAGAGCCTTTGGGGTATTGCTTCTGACAATGGTTGAGTTACGAGCCAAGCTTGGAAATGTTCTTGGCCCATTACCAAGTGCTGTCTTTTTCCAATCCCAGCTGTCTATCAAGCCTGCCATTTTTAGACAACAACTTTTGTTAGCAATATGATATGTCGTATGTGTTGCACCAACAGCTTGGTTTTCTCATTCCCTTTCAGGCTCACTGGTACACAAATTTGTTTTATCTGACATCATAACAGCAATGACAGCTACCACCTCCACCACTATTATTGCTACTATATTTTATTTACTCATGCATTTATTTTGTGAAAGACACAGTATGGAGTATGTTAGCAAAACATACACATCCGTTTTGCTATTGACGTATTTTCTCAAACATGTGTTGTCGAAGACTTTCATGGTCAGAATCATTGGGTTGCTCTTAGCTTTCCAAGTTGTATGGCCATGTTCCAGAAGCATTCTCTCCTGATGTTTTGCCCACATCTATGACAGACATCATCAGAGGTTGTGAAGTCTGTTGGAAAGTAGGCAAGTGAGGTTTATAGATCTGTGGACTGTCCAGGGTAGGAGAAAGAACCCTTGTCTGCTGGAGGCAGGGTTCCCCCAGGCAGGAAGCAGCCAGGCTTTGAAGCTGCAAGGCCACTAAATGCTAATCAAGGTAGCCAATTGCAACATTCACACTTGCCTCCAACAGACAAGAATTCTTTCTCCCACCCTGGGCATTCCACAGATATGTAAAGCTCACTTGCATAGTTTCAACAGACCTCACAACTTCTGAGGATGCCTGTGATATATGTGGGCGAAACATCAGGAGAATATGTTTTTGGAACATGGCCATACAGCCCAGAAAACTCACAGCAACCCAATCTCAAACATGTTCTCAAATTTTCGCATAGCATTTGAATATTTGAAAGAGTAGATAATAGATGTGTTCAAAATGTAACAACATTACTTGCACAATTTTCATCCTTAATACTTTTTATTTGTTTGACATGTGGGCAGGAAAATATGTTTTTCCCCATAAGAAGGTAGGCCATTTCTATCCAAAGCTGAGCTCCCTTAAGTTGTCTTCCATAAGTGCCAGAGGATAGTTGCCAAAGGCTGGAAAATGATTTTTTTTCTGTTTTAAAAATTGCCATTTCCTATGTTGAAAATATTGTTTTCTGTGCAAAACAACAACATTCAGATTTTGCTCAGAATAAGACCTGGAGTTTGAATAGGGTTCAAAACTATGTGGTTTATGAAAACTTTTACAGCAGGAAGAAAATTGATAAAATTACTCCTTCCTTTCCTTGATTAGAAACGTAATGAAAAATGACATATCCATAGTTCAGGAATAGAAGTGAGATATATAGTATTATGTTGTATTTTGTCTCAGGTGCACAAAAATGTCTTACACAAGCTATCCATAGGATTGAGGAATGAATGATAGAAAACTGGCAGTTGAAGTGAAGTCAATTTTTTTTGTTATTACAAAAAAGGAGGTAGAGCTTGCTTTAGATGGGGAATAAAGGGGTGAGAATGATATAGGATTATTGTATGTTTGATATTTCTTTTAAACCACTGAGCTGCTGAACTTGATGACCAAAAGGTCAACGATTCAAATCCGAGGAGCGGGGTGAGCTCCTGCTGTTAGCCCAAGCTTCTGCCAACCTAGCAGTTTTAATACTTTTTTTGTTTTTACAAAAATGGGGGTAGAGCTTGCTTTAGATGGGAAATAAAGGGGTGAGAATGATATAGGATTATTTTTGTTTGATATTTCTTTTTATCTCATTTTTATTTGACTGTCTGTTGGTTCAATTTGTTGTATTTATGTTACACTTTGGAGCCCGTTGTGGTGCAGCAGGTTAAACCACTGAGCTTCTTAACTTGATGACCGAAAGGTCAATGGTTCAAATCCGGGGAACGGGGTGAGCTCCTGCTGTTGGCCTCAGCTTCTGCCAACCTAGCAGTTTGAAAACATGCAAATGTGAGTAGATCAATAGGTACCGCTTCTGCGGGAAGGTAACAGTGCGCCATTCAGTCATGCTTGCCACATAACCTTGGAGGTGTCTACGGACAACGCCAGCTCTTCAGCTTAGAAATTGAGATGAGCACCCCCCCTCCCCCAGAGTTGGACACGACTAGACTTAATGTCAAGTGGAAACCTACCCTTTACTATGTTACACTTTTGAAAATGTAACAAAACTATCTATCTATTTGGAATGTCAGGGAGATGGGTAAACTTGAACTCTTCACCGTAAAATATTGTTTTATGTGTGGCAAGTTTGATTTGTTTGGATTGGAAAGGGACCAGAATTATAATGACTGAACATTGATTGCGGAGTCCTCATTGCCATTCTGAAGTGGCAGAGCTCAGATTAAAAAATGATAAAAATTTGCCAGTTTTTAAAAGCTTGCTATAAACACTTCAGCCGGCTTTCTAGAACTGGATGGTTTTTCTATTTCTAGCTATGGCATTGGGCAGATTTAAGCCGCTTTGTCTTCCAAGGGCTTTGCAATAATAGCATGACTCAACTCCTCAATTAGAATTCAAAATGGGCATTACCTCATCGATCGGTTCCCGAGCCTCCGCCCCAGGAACAGGAAATGTTGAATCATTTGATTCACAGGGCTGTTTTGTTGACAATAGGAAACGTTAATGGGGTGGATTTCACTTGCCTGTTTTTCTGAGCCTTTAATGAGTTTAATTGAATAACTGGCTTGGTTTTTGAAAAGGCTTATTCATGGCAGAGAAAGTGTATATAGGTTAGCGGGAGCCTAGTCATGAATGTTTGCTCTCACTCCACATTGATGGTTTTAGGAAAGAATAAGCCAAGCAAGTTTGAGCATTTATAGTCTGGGCTGTTGTGTCTAGGGCAACTTTTCCTTATTGTTTTCAGTGCCTCGTAAATAGCATTGCAAACATAGAATCATAGAGTTGGAAGAGACCTCATGGGCTATCCAGTCCAACCCCCTGCCAAGAAGCAGGAAAATTGCATTCAAAGCACTCCCGACAGATGGCCATCCAGCCTCTATTTAAAAGCTTCCAAAGAAGGAGCCTCCACCACACTCCTGGGCAGAGAGTTCCACTGCTGAACAGCTCTCACAGTCAGGAAGTTCTTCCTAATATTCAGATGGAATCTCCTTTCTTGTATTTTGAAGCCATTGTTCCATGTCCTAGTCTTCAGGTCACATGATCCCCATACCTGCTTTATGCCATCACACATATACATTGATATTTTGGTCTTGATCGCTTTCTGTGCATGTATATACACTACAGAAAAACAGCCTTGTGTTGGATTACAGCTTCCATTATGTCCCACTAGCATGGCCAATCATAGAATCATAGAGTTGGAAGAGACCTCATGGGCCATCCAGTCCAACCCCCTGCCAAGAAGCAGGAATATTGCATTCAAATCACCCCCGACAGATGGCCATCCAGCCTCTGTTTAAAAACTTCCAAAGAAGGAGCCTCCACCACACTCCGGGGCAGAGAGTTCCACTGCTGAACGGCTCTCACAGTCAGGAAGTTCTTCCTAATGTTCAGATGGAATCTCCTTTCTTGTATTTTGAAGCCATTGTTCCATGTCCTAGTCTTCAGGTCACATGATCCCCATACCTGCTTTATGCCATCACACATATACATTGATATTTTGGTCTTGATCGCTTTCTGTGCATGTATATACACTACAGAAAAACAGCCTTGTGTTGGATTACAGCTTCCATTATGTCCCACTAGCATGGCCAATCATAGAATCATAGAGTTGGAAGAGACCTCATGGGCCATCCAGTCCAACCCCCTGCCAAGAAGCAGGAATATTGCATTCAAAGCACCCCTGACAGATGGCCATCCAGCCTCTGTTTAAAAGCCTCCCAAAGGGGCAGAGAGTTCCACTGCTGAACAGCTCTAACAGTCAGGAAATTCTTCCTAATGTTCAGATGGAATCTCCTTTCTTGTATTTTGAAGCCATTGTTCCATGTCCTAGTCTCCAGGGCAGCACAAAAAAAGCTTGCTCCCTCCTCCCTATGACTTCCTCTCACATATTTATACATGGCCCTCATCATGTCTTCTCTCAGCCTTCTCTTCTGAAGGCTAAACATGCCCAGCTCTTTAAGCTGCTCCTCGTAGAGCTTGTTCTCCAAACCCTTGATCATTTGAGTCGCTCTCCTCTGGACACATTCCAGCTTGTCAACATCTCTCTTCAATTGTGGTGCCCAGAATTGGACACAATATTCCAGGTGTGGTCTGACCAAGGCAAAATAGAGGGGTAGCATGACTTCCCTGAATCTAGACACTATACTCCTATTAATGCAGGCCAAAATCCCATTGGCTTTTTTTGCTGCCGCATCATATTGTTGTCCCATATTTAACTTGTTGTCCACAAGGACCCCAAGATTTTTGACACACGTACTGCTCTCGAGCCAGGTGTCCCCCATTCTGTATCTTTGCATTTCATTTTTACAGAATTGAATTGAAAGGTACTAGGAAAGTGGTCCTCAACCTTCTTAATGCCATGACCCCTTAATTCTGTTCGTCATGTTGAGGTGACCCCCAAGTATAAAATAATTTTCATTGCTACTTCATAGCTATATTTTTGCTACTGATATGAATCGTAATGTAAATATCTAATATGCAAGATGTATTTTCATTCACTGGACCAAATTTGGCACAAATACCCAACACACCCAAATTTGCAAACTTGTGGGGTTGGGGGGGGCGATTGATTTTGTCATTTGGGAGTTGTAGTTGCTGGGCTTTATAGTTCACCTACAATCAAAGAGGATTCTAAACTCCACCAACAATAGAATTGAACCAAACTTGACACACAGAACTCCCATGACCAACAGAAAATACTGGAAGGGTTTGGTGGGCATTGGAGTTTTGGAGTTGTAGTTCAGCTACATCCAGAGAGTACTGTGGATTCAAACAATGATGGATCTGAACCAAACTTGGTATGAATACTCAGTATGCCCAAATCTGAACACTGGTGGAGTTTGGGGAAAATAGACCTTGACATTTGGGAGTTGTAATTGCTCAAAGAGCATTCCTAACCCCACCAATGATAGAATTGAGCCAAACTTCTCACACAGAACCCCCATGACCAACAGAAAATACTGTGTTTTCTGATGGTCTTTGCCGACCCCTCTGACACCCCCTTTGTGACACTCCCCGGAGTCTCAACCCCCAGATTGAGAAATGCTGTAGTAGGGACTTCATCCCAGAAAGGGGGAAAGTGGGGGGAAATCATCTTCTTTGCATTGCATTCCATTGGGTTCTGTCTTTAAAGAAGACTGAAAATTTACTCACCCCCCAATCACACAGGATTGCTTCCTTTTCTTTCTAGCTCAACCAACTCAAGATACCAGCATACTTTTTAAAAGAGGCATCCTTTTTGAAACATCACGTTCATGAGCTCATCCCCCTGAAGCCTTGTCAGTAAAGAAGATAGGCATCAATTCCTTTTGGAAACAAAACAGCACTTTCCACGGGATCGTTCCCCTGAAGCCCCTACGCTAAGGAGGCAGGCACACTTTTTGAAACACTTCTTTCAAAGGGGACCACACCATCTTTAAAGCACTGATGGGAAGAGAAGGAACATTAGCTGACATTAATGCCAACTCTGAAATGTCGCAAAGTAATCAGACAAATCCACCACTTCCTATCACAAGGAAAAATACCCATTTTAAGCATTCCTATGTGCAAGGAAAGGGGTGAAGTCAATTTTCCCCCAATTTTGAAATCCTCCAGTTTCTACATGCTGCGAAGATGAATTCCCATGAACCAACACTGGAAGTGTTAGCATTTGAAAAAGGACACCATGATATGGTGGGTTAACTGGAGAGAGATGTCTCAGCAGCCAATTGGCTGAGTGTGCCAGGGGCCAGGGTTCTGATTGGCTGCTGCCTCTGGCTGGCTGCTGAGGTTAACGGTTCTAACTGTCATTCTGCCTTTTGTTCTCACTTTGGACAGTGAATAGAAATTGCTGGGCTGCCAATTATGTTAAAGGCTGATCATTTTAAGACACGAGGCTTATTTTAAAGACTATTTTATTCCTCTGTTCCCTGCCTGAATTCAAAGAGACTGATGTATATATTGTTATCATGTTTGAACCTTTGAGTGAACTAAAGTAAAGATACTGTTATTTTGTTTCACAAGCCTGTGACATTTTATTATACTGCAGGATATATCTTGGTTTAAATACTGTGGTAAAGCTTCTACTTATTTTGCTTATACACATTTACCAACCCACACAGGAAGTAGTCATGCATCATTTGATGGGTTCCATGGAGTCATTCTTTGAAGTGTGTAGAAGTGGGCACATATCGAGGAAAACTTCCATATGATGGGGTCATAGGTCACATTAGCCACCTGTGTTGATAGGGCCAAACTTGTTAAAAGTTCCCTTCCTTAACTGTGGACTACCAACCGCTAGTTATGGAATTATTTGTATATATAAATAAATAAATAATATTTAAATATAAATAAATAAATACATTGAATTTTAATATAGGAGGGATTCATTTACATAACTATAAATGCAGGTCTGACACAGATATCTTGAGTGTTCACATCTTGTTTCAATAGCTGAACAGGCAAAGTGGTTCATTTCATCATGACTACTGTCTCCTTTTTCTGATCAACAACTATTTATTTGTGAGTACAGAAAATTACCTCTGAAATTTCTAAACAGATTGATCTTGAACTCCAGTTACTCTCATAGTAGTTGACATGGCTTGGAATATATTGTAATACACTATATGTAGTAAATCCCTTTTGGGGGCTTTTTCATGCTACACAATTGTAGTGTTATGATTCCACTTTAACTATTATGGCAACATCCTGCAAAACCCTGGGATTTGCAATCCAGAATGTTCAACCAAAGAACCATTACAATTAAGACAGTGTTAAATTGCTATAATTTACTCCCAGGTAATGTTGAAGATAAATCCAGTTTTTAATTCTTTTTGGACCTACTCTTCTATGTCTATGTGGGGATATGTTTGAAGCAACATTTTGTGGTCAAGTGATTTTGCACTTCTGTCATTCTGTGAATTCTCAATAACAGGTCATGTACATATAGAACAGAAAGAAAAAAATACAAAGAGAATTGTTTTAAAAAGTACACCAATTATGAAGGACATAGGCCAGAGGAAATTCTACAAAATTTTAATATTCCCCGGTGCACAGTTTCCTGAAATATCTGCTGTGGGACCTTCTCCAGATGCCTTTTATAGTTTTAAGCCTGAAGCTATGCATCAATTCCCCTGCATTTTTACAGTCTGAATATGTTCTGTGATCCAGCACAGTTTTAGTTCCAGAAAGTGACAGCAGTGTGCCAGCAGTGACCGAAATCACTTTGTGGGATATGACAATCCAAGCTTCGTTAAGTCTGCTCTCAACAAACCTTTTGAAATAAGCTTGCCAGCCCCAACTTGTTTTAAAAATAAGGGGTGTTTTTGGAAAAGTTGCAAGTTGTGCTAAGAATAAGCCAGGATCTGACTGAATAGTGAGGCAGGATGGGAATTCTGCTGTTTTTTTCTCATGAAATGTTGTGCTTTCTCAGCTCTTTCTGGTGACGTCACACTGGATACGGTGGCTTTTGTGATCAGTCATCACCACAGTATTCTGCCTTCCCGCCCTCAGCTTAATCCCATTTACTGGATTTTGACAGAGGAATCGTCCTGCCTTGGAGTAAGGCCGTCATTCAACAACTGTTTCATGTTCTCTTCAGAGGATGTGCTTTCACATTGGTACATTTTATGCCATTGACAAGCATGGGCTGAGACATCGGAAAGATGCTAAATACAGACTATGGGAAGAGTGTCTCCTTGTTTTGAGGTGACCTTAGGAAATCTACAGTGTTTATGCTGTCCAGAAGTTATGAGTGATGGCTATAAAAGGAATAAACGCTGAAGGAAACATGGTCACATTTGAATGCACAACAATAGTTCATAAGTGAGATGCTTTTCATGTTCCCACACTTCTTTAGGATTTAAGATTCTGGATTTACTGAAAATATACAATTCTCAATTTCTTTATGATTCTGGAAATTCTGAAAATATACTGTTCTCAACCACAGGGAGAGGTTATAAGCAAACACTTCCTTCTGCCTGCCATTTCATGTGCATTACATGTACCATTACCAGGTTTCATTGAGTATCACCAATTAGGACCTCATCATAAAGGCCACTGGAATTGCCACGCATTGTGTTGATTCTGGTGGTGTATGTTGGGGAGTGTGGGGAACCTATCACCCAATTTACCATGGAGGGAAATGTTGACTGTCCAGCTTCCCCACATTTTCCCTGGCGGAACACAGAAAGTCTCCTGTGTTGCCGCCATGACAGCATGCTCTCACCGCCCCTTTAACACGGAACCTCATGGAATTAGTTGTGTCATGTAATGGGAGCTGGTGGGCTTCCATGCTTAAAGGGGCAGGCTTAAAGGAGAATAAAACTCTAGGACAGTGGTTCTCAACCTGGGGTCCCCAGATGTTTTTGGTCTATAACTCCCAGAAATTCCAGCAAGTTTACCAGCTGTTAGGATTTCTGGGAGTTGAAGGCCAAAAACATCTGGGGACTCCAGGTTAAGAACCACTGCTCTAGGAGGAGCTATTAGAAAGGACTTCTGTAAAGAAGGTTGTTGTTTTCTTATTAGCTGATAGTGCAAATAGTATTGTGTTAAATACATCCAGTAGTGGAATATTGCTGTACTAAAAAGGGAAAAAAGTGTGTAATGAGCTGAACAGGTATAATTATTTCTTTGGTTAGCTGCAGCCCACACACCTATGAAAATGCATTAGTATAGGTTCATTGTGCATAATGAACTGCATATTCATTGGAATTGCTGATTCATTGAAATGACTTTCAGGTATGACTGAATGGTAATTCATTTTATTTTTTTTGGAAGTATGTTGCAACTAGATTGCTATGTTCTCCATTTATTTTCCTGGCACAATGAAAATGCCCAGCATCACTCTAACATTGATTTAAAAGTTTAGCTATTATACTGATTATATATCTTACAGTATCTTATGACAAACTATAAGAACATTTCTCACATGAATTTGTAAATAGCAGATCACAGTATTCTTTTCACAGAATACTATGATAATTAGTTAGGTCTCTGTTTTTCAAGTATAATGAACAATGTGTACTTACTGTTCCCACAACCTTATTTTTAAAAGTATAGTACTGTAAGTTGGATATCCCTTATCTGAAATTCTTGGAATTATAGCTATTTTGGATTTTGAATACACATGCACACACACACACTTTGATTGTGTGTTCATACATATATGAATGGGGAACTAGTCCAAAAATGAAATTCATTTAACGTTCGTTTATAGGTTGAGAATCTCTCATCCATGATTTTGAAACCTGAACTACTCCAAAATGCAAAATGGTCTACATGGTTAGCTGAGATGGTGACATCTTTGCTTTCTGGTGGTTCAGTGCATACAAACATTGTTTCAATCACAACATTATTTTTAAAATGTTGTGCATAGAAGGTTATGTGCATAGAGTGAATTCATTTATATTTAAGCTTGCATGCCATCTCTAGAATACCTCATAGTGTATGTGTCTGTAAATACAGATATTCAAAAATCGAAAGCATTTATGATCCCAGACATTTTGGAGAAGGGGCACTAAACTTGCACACCTTATTCTAGTGGTTCCCAACCTTCAGTCATCCAGGTGTTTCAGACTTCAGCTCCCACAATTCCTAACAGATGGTAAGATGACTGGTTCTTTTGGGAGTTGAAGGCCAAAATGCCTGGATGACCAAAGGTTGGGAACTACTGCATTATACACATAACATGAATGCAGGTATGGGCAGGAGCAGAGCATTGGAAATATCGGGAAAGATTAAGCTATCACAACCCTAGATCATGATCGTCACCCCTGGAAAGTTCACAGTTTGCAAGTCCATGAGGTTGCATTAATAAATGATGTTTTTTTCCCTTGTTATTCAATCTTTAGATCTAAAAAGACCAAGAAGCCCAAGTCTTCTCCAGCCAAAAAAGACAAGCCAGCATTAACCATTTTTGATGAAGAAGTGAATCCAGATGAAGGACTGTTTGGCTCTGCGAAAAATTTTCCATTCAGTAGCAACAAGAGGATTTTGGCAGCCAATGAAAGTACGTTACACTTTATTTTATTGGCAGAAGTACCACAAGCTTATAAAACATTTATGGTTAAAATCCTAAATATAACTGATTCTGGACATAATCATTTATTTCTCAGTGACAGATCCTTAACTAATTTAGCTAACTCTACTGGTTAAGAAAGTTGACCGGAGCTTCAAAGCAAGAAAATGCATATATCATTCCCACAGACACAAATATGCCAGATCGCTTTCCTTGTGTTCTTATTTGCCAATTGCGTAAGTACTGTATTCGTTATAGCTAATAGGTGGAATATGGCTGTGCCAAAAAGGGAGACTTGGGACGCATCTACACTGTAGAACAGTGGTTCCCAACCTGTGGTCCATGGACCATCGGTGGTCTGCAAGAACTAAAATATGTTATGTGGCCTCACCATTACTACACCATTGCAGCGAGAGCAACTGGTCTCACAAAATCCTCTTATAGTGCTGAGACTTATTAAATATGGTTTTCTGTGGGTGAGCAGATGGCGACTACTGGATGGCCTATATTCTGTATCAAAAACTTGAGCTAATGTGGTCTATCCAATTAAATTTTCTGATTCAACACCCCAAATAACCAAACCAAATCTAAAGTTGACGAAAAACTGATTTTTAACTCTTTTGTACTAATATTGGTGAGTTGTCCCTCGTCAAAGTGGTGCCTGTTCAAGTGGTCCCTGGTCAAAAAAAGTTGGGAACCACTGCTGTAGAATAAATGCAGTTCGAACCACTTTAACTGTCATGGTTCAGTGCTATGGAATCATGAGAGTTGTAGTTTGTTGAGGCACCAACATTTTTGGGCAGAGAAGACTGAACACCTTGTGAAACCATCACTCCCATGATTTCATAGCATTGAACCATGACAATTTAAAAAGTGGTGTCAAACTGAATCAATTCTACAGTGTGGATGTACCCTAACTATATGACTGAAAGACTGTGAAGGTGCAGCTGTTGATTTGGTCAGTTGTGACTTCCCAACTCCACAACAAAATACATGACTATAATCCCAGCACACATAATAAAATAATAATGCTATAACAGTGCTTACCTGGTGTCCTGAAATATGGTAAAGCATGTTGTTCTGCCACAAAGTAGAAGTGAGTAAACATGGTTTATCCTACCATTAAGGAAAGTGAAGCAACTACCTCAGTTGGCCAAGGTCATTATGTGAAGAGTGGTTTCAAGATTTTCATCCTCAGTCTAGGACAGTGGTTCTCCAGTTGTTTTGACCATCAACTCCCTTGACATCCCAGCCAGATTACCACCTGTTAGGAATTGTGGAAGCTGAAGTCCAAAATACCTGGAGGGCCAAAGTTTGCTCATGCCTGATTTAGATTGTTCTTGCTGCGTACAGCTCATAACTGAAGAAAATTGTTTTTTTCTTGATACATTAGATCTGAAATTATTTGAAGATCCAGATCTTGGTGGAGTGGTAGCTCTTGGTGACTCATTGTTATTGCCGACTGCCTGTGCAAGCGAACAACATGCATTAAGTGCTAGCCTTGAAGAGGACACTGAGCAACTACTGAGGTATTGTTCTCAAGAACCATCTGAAGAAGAGCTTGTGATTGTTGTATTTTATGACTATGGGTGTAGTCTAAGAAATAACTTTTCCAAGCTTTGCTTTGGTGTAAATAATACTAAAAGCTTTCCCTGGTTTGTAGTTGGAAATAGTGTTTCAAAATACCATGGTAATGTAGGTTTGAGGACATCAGGATGTGGAAGAAATGGTTATCCACCATGAGATTTTTTATGAGTTTTTTTTTACAAAAACCTTGAGTAGATGGGAAGTTGCACAAAACTCAGCAATTTTGCACAGCATTCATGGCAAATAGTCCTTTGTTATGTCCACTCCGGATGGACATATGAAAAAATAATTCAATTTTTCACATCAAGTCTGTTGGACTGTAACTCCCATCATTCCAAACCCACAAGATTCGGGTTGGGAAGAGTGATAATAATCCACTTGGGCCAGTTTTGTCCTAGCACTTATGTGTATTATAAATAATTACTATAACTACAATTTTTGAGGATTTGACCATGCTGCACATTGAGAGGAGAGATCTTTGAAATTGTACAGGACAATGTTTACACGTGCATGGAAGATGTTCAGGCTGGCGGTTATACTTTTCGTTTAATGTTCTGAAGTTTTAATAACCAGTTCTTACTGGCAGGAGATAAACTCCACTGTGTGAGGTCCTATGGAAAACAAGAAACGGTGTCTTCCATTGTTTATACAAAAGGTATTAATATTAACAAGTCACATTCATGACACCTACCTTAATTCACTCCTAGTAATGTTTAATTATATATTGTCTCTCTTGCTTTGGCAGCACATCCAGTTTTCCAAAATATGATGCCTTCAGGGCATAACTGGATTTTGCTGGAATGGTGAAGCTGGGTGGGAGGTGGAACTCACTCTCTCTTCTTTCTCTCTCTCACAAAAACTTATTCTGTTTTAACTCAATAAGCAGAGATGGACATATATTCATGCTTGTTTCAAAGGCAAAAAAGAAACATGCTTTCCTATGCACCAATTAATTTCATTGGCAATATCAGCAGTGGTAGCGTGGTGTGTGTTCATTCCAGACCTGTAGAGATTGCTTATCCTTGATGTCAAAAATCAAGCCAAAAGGAGGTTCCAACATTTAATTTTACTTTATACTTTATAGAGAAGCATTGGTTACAAAGGTAACATTATGTCCATTTGTTTTCAAAATCTGGATAAAAATAAATGCAGTTCCCGAGTTGCAAATATCCAACTTATAAATGATTCATAATTAAGAACGGGGATGAGACAACAGGAAGTGAGATAAATCTATCCCTTGGAAGGGAAATTCACTCCTGGAAACATTATCATGGGGAAAAGGTGTCTCTGGGCGCTTCCAGACAGCACTGAATCATGGGTTTTAAACAGGACCAAAAAGTCCCAGGACTTCAGAAGAGGTCCACATACAGACCTGTTGGTCCTGGGAGTTCTGCCTCCATTGTCCAAACTTGACACTTTGTTGTAAGATTTAGAGGCCAAGATGGCCGCTGTGGGACTTTCATCGGAAACTTCAGTTGTTATTTTTTTTAAAAAACCCCTCTAGATGCGGATATGTGGAGCATTACTGCAGCAAATCACTGCAAAAGTTCAGTTTGTCCTGGCCAGACGGTTCATGAAGTATCTGCCACACAAACAAAGTTTACGGGGTAGGACCACTTCTGCCCAAATCACCACTGCACAGCCAAACAGGAACACACACTTTCAAGCCAGGAACAAAAAATTGTCATTATTGACACTTTTTAGAGTCTGGCTGCCTTGCCCTCTGTCCAGACAGATTTGGTTGTGTACTTGTGGCATCAAACAATAGGGTGCTGTTCTTGGGTTATACATGTCTGTTCCTGATTGCTCTTTTTGTGAAAAGATTTTTTTTTTGGTCGTGTCAGGAGCGACTTGAGAAACTGCAAGTCGCTTCTGGTGTGAGAGAATTGGCCGTCTGCAAGGACGTTGCCCGGGGTGAATTGATGTTTTATCATCCTTGTGGGAGGCTTCTCTCATATCCCCACATGAGGAGCTGGAGCTGATAGAGGGAGCTCATCCGCCGCTCCCCGGATTCGAACCTGCGACCTGTCGGTCTTCAGTCCTGCACGCACAAGGGTTTAACCCACTGCACCACCAGGGGCTCTGGTGAAAAGATATACAGTATTGACTAGGGGGCCACAACTTTGTCCTGGCCAGAGAAAATGTGCCCTCCACATGTTTCATGAAGTTCCTTTCACACAAAGTTTTCACATTCTACTCAAGTGTTACCTTCTTTTTAGGAGCTGACCAATCAGGAACAAGCATCTAAAACCTGTGAAAAAACCTAGATAAAAAAAAATCTAGATTTCCGATTGCAGGGACATACAGACATTGAAGATGTGGATATTCGGCTCAAAACCATTATATTCCTGCACTTGGAAATCTCATGTTTTTTGCCTTTTGTAGCGATAGCTTCTGCATTTACAGGCAATGGCATTGGGCCACCCTCTTGTTTGTTGCAGAAGCTCCTGGGATAAAGGTACTGTCTGGACAGACCCTCCCCTGAAGCTTAAAAAATGCACCAACTTACTTACATTCCTACAGAACTTACTCTGTTCGTAATCTGCTTGTATTCCTGAATGTACAGGGGGAAGAAGAAGGAAAGTGCAGAACAGTGTGGTACAATGGGAAAGGCCATGAAACCAGCTGAATTGAATGCCAAACTCCTCCATTTTCAACCAAAGCCAACTCTGCCTGTCTGATCCAGACAACTGATGCTTGTGGTCCACAAATCACTTGCTTCAATTTTAAGTAGAAACTGATTTCTTTATTTTGTTTCACAAATTATATTGGAAACAGTATACTTCCTGCCCCAAGTCTTATTTGCTTTACGACAGCTAGCTAAAAGCCATGGTAACAAGCAAAGCAGACATTTAGCACAGTTATCATTAAAGGGACAATAATGGGAAATGCTTAATCAAAGTCTTTGGCTTGGGCTCACCCTGCTAAATATTTTTTTTCTTTTGAACAAATAATTAAAAGCAAAAGAAAGCAAAGCAATAAAAACCCAAAAACAATTTAAAAGCCTACATTAGTCAGGGAAAGGCAGGGCTTGTAAACAATGTGTTCCTGCTGTTAGAATGAGATGGGGCAAGCCCAGATCTCAACCCTTCCTTATCTCTCTTTTGTTTTTTTATCTATGAGAAGCTTTCAGTGAAAACTAACAACAGTCCCCTATGCTATTCCATCCAACTTGAAGGATTGCGTGCCCTCCAAAATCTCACAGATGAAAACAGGGACACATGTGGCCAAGCACCATCAGAATGTAGCCAAGTGGACAAAAGTGACTAATGAGGGAGCGCACACGTGCTAGGAAATGCTGCTGCAGTTTGCTTTTGCCTAAACATACTTGGAAGGTGAAGATTCTGCCCACTCCTCTCCTGTCCTCCCTGTTTCATTGAGTGCAATCTACTTTGGCATTTTGAACTCACACCTCTTCTAAACTTCCATATAATCCAGATTATAAATTCAAATAATCCAGATTATCTGCTATACGAGTCCTATACGAGTCCACACTGCCATAACTTCCATTCAAAGAAGATGATCTGGATTCTATACAGCAATGTGAAAGGGGCTTGGGGTGCTTTCAGACAATGTCAAAATGCAGACTGAATAAGTGGGGCAAAAAATCGGGGAAACTGACAGCAAGTTCAAACATAGACCTGTCAGTCCTAAATGGTTGCCCCACTGCCCTTACACCTTTGTTTGTAGCAGATTTTAGAAATCCACAAAATGGAAGGGGGACATCCAGTGTACGTTTATCTTTTTAAAAAATTGACTCTCCCAGATTCACAGGACCTCATATGCGCTCATGCGGATATCTAAATGTACATGTAAGCAGATTTCTTATTATCTCTTCTCACCCTACTGTACATTCAAGCTTTCTTTAATTTCATAAACATTAGAACAAAGGAATGGTTGCAGAGAGTTCTCATTGTAATTGCTTTCCATTTGTGCTACCATTTAGCCACCTGTGTCAGTGGCTCCATTTGTTTACAGTGCAGATCAGCTGTTTTGCAATTTTAAAATGCGCACATGTGCTGGAGCAGTCCATACCAATGTATAGGAATGAAATCATGTGTTTTCCTTGACTGCAGGGATATACAGTCATGTGAATATGCACATTTTTCAGCTGAAATCAGGTTTTAAGATCACCTTTTTAGCACCTTTTTCAGCTGTTAATCCAAATCAGTGCATATATTCATGAAACATCAGTTAGCCACCTCCTCTTTTATCCTGGTTTCTTCCACATTTTAAAGCATGTGTAGAAGTGACCTAGAAGGGGCCCAAGAAAGAAGGCAAAACCAGGAAAGGAGAAGGTAGGCAGATAATAAAGAACGATATATGCTGGATTTGAACTCAGCTCAAATCCTAGAGACCAGGTGACACCAAATAGTCAAATCTTTACACAAATTCAGTATCCCATATCCAAAATACTTGGAACACAAGTCGAAATATGAAATTCCTACATGTATATGATATAAATGAAACATAAAGATCTTTCATGTTTAGACTTGGGTCTCATCTTCAAGACATCTCATGATGTACAAATATGCAAATAAAATATATTTAATAATTTTAGGGATAAAACAAAGCTTGTGTGCACTGAACCATCAGAAAGCGAAGATGTCACTATCTCAGCTGCTATTTACTTTTTTTAAAAAAAGTATTTCTGATTGTATGAACTCTGAATGCAGTGAGTTCTTGGTATCCATGACCTCCTGTGAATACCAAAATCCATGGATGCTCAAGTCCCATTGTATGCAATGGCATCCCTTTAATTAAATGGAAAAATCACTGTTTTCTTTTTGAATTTTTCTTTTTTAAAAAAACATTTCCAGCCTGTGGATGGTGAAATCCATGATTGCAGAATTCATGAATACGGAGGACCAACTGTACATTTTATCCAGTGAAGGCTGGTAGATCTGATCTCAGTGAAACTGCTTCATGTTTTAGTCTGAATTCAAAATGATCTCGGCAATATGCTGAACATATAATGAGTATAGAATTCAAAACTTTATAAGTTTCAACTAAACCCATAGATTTAAATTAAATCCAGAGAGGATTCACCAACTGATTGACTTCACTTCAGAACTGCCAGTCTTCATTGTGTTTATATGAATTATGTACAATGTTCACTGAGCTGGGCATTTCCACTCAACATGTTTTGGTCTTGTGAAAGGAGCAATTTGTTATTACTGCAATGTTCCTGACCTGAAAAGATCTGCCTGCTGTAAACGAATAGACAGCTCTACCCTGTGTTCTTTCCACGTAGCTGTCAGCTATTAAACATACCCAAATGTTCTACAGGCTGCTTGGTACATACATGGCATTTCACTCTGCAGAAGCCAACTATGTTTTTAGTCTAATACAGATAACACTAGACAAACTACTGACCTGCCATTACAGGCAGTCCCCAAGTTATGGACAAGGAAAGGTTCTGTAGGTTTGTTCTTAAGTTGAATTTGGATGTAAGTTGAAGCAGGTACTTTTTAAAAAGTGTAACTCCAGCTTATCTCTCTCTCTCTCTCTCCATCCATCCATCCACCCATCCATCCACCCATACATACATACATATAAGCTTTTGATAGCATAGGGATGGGTTAGCAACCCCTGTGGTGTTTGTTTTGCTGTCTGTGTCCCTGTTCAGGAGATTTCACCTTACTTTCTATCCCTGTGATTATTGGATTTTGAAAAAATTGGCTTGTGGAAACAAGGATTGGTGATGAAGCTGCAGTGGAGACACCTTTTCCCCATGATAAATCTTTCAGGAGTGAATTTCCTTTCCAAGGAGTAGATTTCTCTCACAGTTCACCTAATATACCAATTTAGGAAACTAAAGCTAACCAATAGTATCTTTCTCACTAGTAGCTAAGTATATTTCTTTAAGACAAGTTTGTGCCAACACATGCATTTTTATGAGCTTTTCACCTGACCCTTTATTTCTGGTTCATCTGACCTATTTAAAAGCCATACATATTTTCCATTAAGACCAGCCTGAAGTAAAATCATGATGGTATTATGACAAGAGTTTCAAACAAAGTGTTTCCTTCTTAATCTGAATTTAGCTTGTTTTATTCTATAAACCTTTAAAATAGAATCGAGATGTCTATGGCTTACTCTTCTTTATAACCTTATAAACAGACAACTACCTTTTGTACTTCAAATATTTTCTTAATATTTTGGATGTTTTTTCTGTTGTTGGTTTTGGTAGCTGTCCATAAAATGTTGTGGTATTTTGGTTTTTTCCCCCCATGGAATCTATGTTTGGCAAAAATGACATGCCATTGGTTTGATATTGGCTTAGGTAACTAAAAATCTTTTTGTATAACCAAAAGTAATGCTACTTTGGGATTTATGAAACAAATAGCCACCACTCACAATACCAATTCTACATGAATTTGGCTATTTCAGAGAGAATTCTACCATATGAACAAATTGCTTTCCCTCTATGCATGTAACACCATGAAGTCTAAGGGTAAGACCAAATGAAGGAACATAACTGTCAACATTTAAGCTGATCACCATTTTCCTGTGACTGCACTGGATACTAGAAAAGGGATTTTTTTTAAATTGTGTCAGAAGCAAATTGAGAATCAACTGCAAGTCATTTCTGGTGTGAGAGAATTGATCGTCTGCAAGGATGTGCCCAGGGGATGCTTAGATATGTTACCATCCTGTGGGAGGCTTTTCTCATGTCCCTGCATGGGAAGCTGGGGTTGACACATGGGAGCTCATCTCATCTGGTGGATTCAAACCGCTGACCTTCAGGTCTTCAGGTCAGCAGTCCAGCTGGCAGAAGGGTTTAACCCATTGTGCCACCGCAGCTCCAATACAAATAGGTAGAGGCATGGAAATACATGCCCCCCCCCCCAAATCACAAAATAGCCTTCAGGGAGAAGATTTATGGGGTGAAAGAGATTATCTTTGATCTACCTTTCTGTTCCAACCAGACCTTAGAAATTCCATTTTTGGACTTTATCTTCTAGTTTGTATTTTAGCTGTAGAATCATGGGTCTGAAAAAACAATGGGTTCTTGGCTGTTGTGAACCCCTCTTACTACTCTTGTGATGACCAGCACTGGCAATTATTGGCAGAGAATGAAGACCTGGAAATCTCATGCACCATAGGACTTTCTAACCTTATGAGCAGGGTGATGTGAGTGAGGTAACCAACTTAAGGATACTGTTGTTTCACCCATGTGACCCTGCTCCTGTCTGTCCTGGCAGCACAATCGAGTTCTGTTTCTTGAAGTTATCAAAGGGTATGGCTGGATGCTGAGAATTAGTGTGGAATGTTCTTATGTGGCTATGGATAGCCATTCTTCTACTTTTGGAATATGTAAACATATTATCACAACCTGGCAGGTAGACAAGAGTGATAATTCCTTCAGAAAGCAATGTTGTATAGATGTTTCCCCTGGCTACATTTGTGGGGATTTCTTTTCCATTCCTGAATTAAGATGGTGGAGTCCACCCAGTTGGTCAAGTGGCCCACACTCCATGTGCTGCTCACTCTTCATTGAAATCATGCCTGATGTTCCCATCTTGGGAACCACAGGCAGAGCCTTGTAGCATTTCTTGGACAAAGAGCTTAGAAAGTAGTCTGTCTCTGACCAGTCAGACAGGACTTTAATGCAAGCCCAATTGGGTTTAAAAATCCCGATTGGGCTCGCGTTACAGTCCAGACACCATCTGTGAACACCCGCGATTTCCTGAGGGGTGTCCAGAAGCCCTGCTGGACCTTTTTGCAGGGCACCCAGACACAACAGAACCCCCCACCCCCAGAAAAGCCTTTAAAAATCCTTACCTGGCTGGCATTTCCCTGCTGCTGGCCCTCTTCTGGCATGTAGAAATGACACACCAGGAGAAGGGGGGCCAGGAGCGATTCCCCCCCCCCTTCTCCTGGCACATCACTTCTAAAGGCCAGGAGAGGGCCAACAGCAGGGAAATGCTCGCCAGGTAAGTAATTCTATTTTAAAGGTTTTTCTGGGGGCTTTTGGGGAGGTGGTTAGTGTTTTCTGTGTTTTCCGGGCTGATTCAGCCTAGAAAATGCAAGAGGGCTGTGTGGACTGCCCCTGCAGATGTCCCAGAACTTCCAAGGGGACAGTCCAGACAGCGGTTATAGTGGGTGAGACCTGGGTCTTTCAACAAGACCCGGATATAGTCCACTATCAAATTACTTAGGAAACATGCAGGATATTTCCGCTTTGCCCTGAAGAAATTCATTTTTGCATGGGGTGTAATTTGGACCCCCATGTAAAAATTCAGGAGAATGAGCATTTTTCACCCTGTGTGGATGCGCCCTCTGTTGCCTATGTTGCTTGGCAGCTTATTCTCTAGGTTTACACCATTAGAAGCACAACAAAGCATATATCTTGAAGTGACTTTGTCAGTTCCTTGAGCTGTGCTTACGGGATCCTAGCCTGAATCATCGATCATTTGGTACACCTCTAAAAATAAAAAGAAAGGATGGTTTTTGCATCTGTCGAAGTCAGGCGCATTGAGTCGCCTGCTAAAGGCGCATTGAGTCGCCTGCTAAAGGCTGAAATATGCGGTATAAAAGCGAAGCAAATAAATAAATAAATAGCAATACTTGAACTGATTTTAATGGCACAGCATATGTGATGTTTAGAAAGAAGGAACAAAATAGTGCATGCATTTAAGAGCTAAATCTGCTCTTTATACCATTTGGCTTCCCCCGAAGGAAATTGGAGCTGCTGTCACACCTATTTATGTCAGAAATCATAACTGTAAAACATCTTTCACAGCACATGCTATTTTAACATTCAAGTATTTAGAGAGTGCTAAGTGTGAAGAAAAAATAACAGAACAAAACCTTGCTGATCCATAGGTTCTTATTGACTATTGTGTATGTATGTATGTATATGTATATAAAAATTATTCCTATAGTGCTTGGTGTGATACACAACAAATGGTGCTTAGTGTGATATCCAACAATTTGCTTTCTCCTCCGTAGGTAGAAGCTGCTTTTTAACAGTTTGATAGTGAGATCTTTGGTGTCCCAGTGCTTTTAGTCTAAGACATGAAAATAAATGGGGCCTGTCTTTTAGTAGTCCATTAGACTTCTTTTTGATGACATTGCCCATGTTGTCTGTGTAGCTTGCTGAGATGCCTTAGAGCATCATCACACTAGAGCATGGATCCACTTTAAATCTGGTTTTTGACTCAATCAGAATTCTGGGAAAAGTGAAATGTCTAGATACTGTGATTTGGAGATGGAGCGGGTTGGAATATACTAATGGCTGCTCTTCATGACGTAACCAAATGCCTAATATCCGAATGGCTCGCACAGTATGTTTCCCAACCTTTCCCAGCAATATTGGAGATAGACTTTGTGGCCTTCTCTATACAAAGCATTAGCAAACCCAAAGGAGCTACTCTTCTTTCTCAAACAAATGAAAAGAACAGCTTGATGATAAAAAGACAGTGGCTTAATTTAGATATCAGATTTAAGTCAGATGAAATAAAATAGCCTTCACCTCTAACTATATTTCTGCCTCTCTTGTCCAGAGTGGAAGATGATTTTGAGAAAATGTGGAAGCCCAAGCCGAAGCCCAAGGTGCCACCTAAGCCAGTAGTACCTAAGAAGCCTTCAACAGCAGCTCCTAAAGTCCCCGAAACACCAGCCTTGAAATCCAAGCCAACGGAAGTGAAGATTCAAGCCATGGGCGGAGTGGACATTCTCAAGTACATTCAGGAAAATGAATCCATCAGCAGTGAAGAACCAAGTCTGTTCTGAAAAACAAATGGATGAGGATCTTTCTCAGGAAGATGTCCCAACACCAGCCTTCTACATGAAGTTGGACAAAGATATTTTTTTACCAGGGATCTTGGTTGCCTCTTCACATACTGCCTCATTTAGACAAAGAAAAAATAATAATATTGGTTTAGACTGCCACAAGGAGGAGATAATGAATTGCATGTGTTTTTACTACTAAGCAATTATGGTCTAATCAATGATGCCTTATTTTTAAGATAGTTTGATGAGTGGGGCTAGAATCATGTTGAAAACCTAGTTCCTTGTACTGCAGCTGTTCATCATGTTATTGAAATGCTTTCGCAGAGCATAGCTTGGGCCAAACTGATCTTTTTGATGAAAGAGAAGAAGGGCTAAGGAGTAATGGCTACAGACCAAACAGTGTGGGTGGTGAAGTAATATTAAATAATGTTATGGGTTCTTGATTACTTTTGTAAACTGGAAATAATTCGATTTCTTTGTCTTATCTCTCCTGGGAAGATCTTGCTGGAAACTGTGTCACACTACCAGAAGGGAGAATGAGGCAATCACATCTAACAGATGCCTGAAGATTAGCATAGTAGTCATCAAGGCATTCATACCCATCCCCTTGGCGTTTTCCCTCAGTTGGGGTCTTCCTACCCTGGTCTTAGCATTTACAGCTGCATTTGTCCTCCTCCAACAACATATCTGTTATCTAGGTCCTCCAGTAAGACTGTATGGCAGTGATTCTCAACTTGTGGGTCCCCAGATGTTTTGGCCTTCAACTCCCAGAAATCTTAACAGCTGGTAAACTGGGTGGGGTTTCTTGGAGTTGTAGGCCTAAACACGTGGGGACCCACAGGTTGAGAACCTCTGCTATATGGTATTTTTGAGCCTGAGATTCTTCATTTCAGTAGAATTTGCTAATATCTATGGATTCATATATCCATTCAAAGTCAAGGAACATATCCCTCACAAGTATGAGGGTTGTGCCATATTAAGTTAGACATACTGTTTTTTTCTGGACAGCTAAAATTACCATACTTTTTAAATGAACCTACCCATACCTTTCCCATTACTTCCAACTCAGATGATTGAGTTCCACAACATAAATTTAAGCCATACGAAATATTTTTAAACCATACAGCTATATTGATTGCCTTTTAAATATAGACTGAATTGAAAAGGGAAGAAAAGTATTTGAAGCACTTTAATATACGTATATATAGTATATGATGCCTGTAACACTATTTGAATAAAGTGAAATTATTAACTAGTGCTGAAATTAAATATTCTTTCCTAGAAAAGAGAAACCAGTACTTGAGTAGATCAAACTGCATGTCATTATATGAAATGATAAGCTTACAATTGCTGTACAAGTTGGATAGGAAAACATAGAGCTGTTAGTCTATTTTATCATTAAAAGATATAAAGGAATTTCTTTGAGACCAAGAAAAAGGACACACCTTCATAAACTCCTGTCCTCTTCAATCAATCCAGAAGCTTATGCTGGAAATTTGTTTTTCTCAATTAGGGTATGCTAATGGAGATGGAACTATTGTAAGTAGAGCTTACAGACAAGTGCTGAAATTATATATAGCCTATTATGTTATATAAAACTATGTAAGACCCTTTCAAGACTGCCATATAATCCAGATTTTCAAAACAGTTAATCCACATTATCTGCTTTATAATAATAATACACTTTATTTATATTCCGCTTTATCTCCCCGGAGGGACTCAGAGCTGATTACAGTATACACATATAAGGCGAACATTCAGTGCCTTATTTACACAATGAACAACAATGACATAAAATACACAAACAAAGGTAAAGGCCTTCCCCTTCCATCTCTGGCGTCTGGAGGCGATGTTCAACTCCAGCCATGTGGAGGTGCTTTTGTTCCCTTTGCCATGCCGAGGAGTTGTTGTCCATAGATATCTCCGATTGTGTTGCCGATACGTTTTCATGTCTGCATGGGGCACCCTTTTACCTTCCCATTGAGATGGTGCCTATTGATCTACTCGCATTACATGTTTTCGAACTGCTAGGTTGGCAGAAGCTAAGGCTGACAGAGGGAGCTCACCCCGACTCACATCCTTGAACTGCTAACCCTTTGGTCATCAGATTTGCTACACTAGTGGTTTAACCCACTGTGCTACCATGGCCCCTAAACTGGATTATAAGAGTCTACAGTGCCATATAACTCAGTTCAAAGCAGATAATTTGGATAGGACACCGGCAAGAATGCCCAGTGGTCATTGATGGCTAAGATACATCAGGACTAATGTAATGCGCATACTATAACAAAAATATACAAAAATGCAACTGGGTAAAGCCTGTACAAAATAATAATGAATAAGAGCCAGTAGTGTATCTTCATCCCAGGAAATGCAGAATCATCACCTGAAGTCTTTCTGTTTACCTTCCCTACTTTATGAGAATGGATTATAGACATTGAAGGGGAGAGTTTGGCAGAGAGGTAAATAAATACAGACAGAAGATGCATCTTTTAAAGCAGCATGTTGACAGCACAGATAGTATAAACTTTAGTGTATTTACTCAAAAGCAAATCCCCTGCATTCAATGGGTATTTAAGAATGCCATCCTAAAAGGTTCAGCTTCAGCTCTAACCATCCCTATTCTTTTGTCATTTACTGTTTTATTGAACCATAACATCTTTGAGAGCTTTGTCACGTTTCTCATTCTTCGCTGCTCTTTTATGTCAACTCAAACAACGTGTTCAAATAACTTGGAGAAACTAACCCCTGGCTTGATATATTTAGTAGAGAGCCTTCTTTTATTTGTTTGAAGTCTAACAAAATCTAATTTTAGCAGAGAGATAATGGGTGGTAGAAAACGAAGTCTGCATTTGCCTTTGCACCAATGTCAAAATTGTCTGATTTATGGCAGAAGTGCAAGTGAGAATCACTAGGATTGCTCCTACATAGTGGGAGACGGAGACTTACACTTTCTCACTATATTCCCAAGAATCCTCTAATCATGTATGCCCACTGGACACTATCAATCTATCTAGCTATATCTTGCTATCTACCCATCCATCCACCCACCCATCCATCTATGTCAAGGTATGTATGCATGCTTGTCTGTCTCTTGGCACCACAAGATAATGTCGCTCTCTGTGATGTCACTGGATTGGCTGTTACTAGATGAGGATTGGCTATTGCTAGGTGAAGTGGCCCCCTGCGATGTCACTGGGAAAGAAAGGTGATGTGCATGAGAGAAAGGGAAGGAGGAAGGAAAGAGCCACAAAGAGAGTCTGCCCACTATTGCAAGAGTGTTGTCACAGAAACGTTGTGAGGTAGGCTTTCTCAGAACTGGAGAAGGGAGAAAGTAGTCATCGGCCTTCAGCAGATCGGGCCCAAGAAGACCTGCTTGTTTCCTCTCTGTTGTTTTGCTGTTGTAATTTTAGACTTTTTTAATACTGCTAGCCAGATTTTGTTTATTTTCATGGTTTTCTCCTTTCTGTTGAAATTGTCCTCATGCTTGTGGATTTCAATGGCTTCTCTGTGTACTCTGACATGGTGGTTGTGAGAGTGGTCCAGCATTTCTGGACCACAGGAAACAAACAAGGACATCTAATCACCTCTCAACAAAAATTTGCTCCAGGCACTGTCAGGCCATTATATGCTAATCAAGGTGGTCAGTTGAAACATTCACACCTAGCTCTAACAGACAAGAGTCCTTTGTCCCACCCTGGTCATTCCACAGAGATATAAACCCTTTTTCCTAGTTCCAACAGACCTCACTACCTCTGAGGATGCTTGCCATAGATGCAGGTGAAACGTCAGGAGAGAATGCCTCTAGACCATGGCCATATAGCCCGAAAAAACCTACAACAACCCACTGGGTATATATGCCAGTTTTACATAAAACAAACTGATGATGAGCACATGCAAGCTTCAAATCACCACTTGTCAGCTTTTTAAATTTTTCTAGAATGTCACTGGGGCTCAGAAGCATCCTTGGAAGCAAATGCAGTGCCAAAAGAAGACCATCACTTAAAATATACTATCTATTGTTGAAGGCTTTCATGGCCAGAATCACTGAGTTGTTGAAGTTTTTCAAAATGTATGGCCATGTTCCCAAAGCATTCTCTCCTGACATTTCACCTGCATCTATGGCAGACATCCTCAGAGCTTGTGAAGTCACAACCTTTGAGGATGCCTGTCATAGATGCAGGCGAAATGTCAGGAGAGAATGCTTCTGGAATATGGCCATACAGCCCGAAAAACTTACAACAACCTAATATACTGGTTTTTTTTTTCAAAATATGGCCAGCCATAAATAGCAAAACATCCATCCTTCATTAATGGAGTCAAACCATAATGTGGTGAAGATGAACACATTTCAGTACACCTTCCAACTGTCCCAGTTTGACAAGAATTGTCCCAATTAATCCTGTTTTTCAGCTGCTTTTGAAATGTTCTAGTTTTAATTCTCCCCATCCTCCCACTTTTCCCCTCTTGTCTGCCTTCCTTTCACTAATGCAAACTGAGTAAAAGCGAAACAGTGGCTCACTTTCTATTACTTTAGCAGAGAGGAGAAGAGATGAGGGGCAATCTTGCCCTTCCCAAGAGGCTCAGCAAAAGCAAACTGTTGCCACCTCTCCTAGCTTATTTCTTCTTTTCACGAATTAGTTTGACCACATTCCAGTGTTGCTTGGCCAATTGTGTTCCTGTGAAATGTTGAAGGGTATATTTCATTTACCAAATCACATTGTATAACTCTTATCAACCCTAATGGTGCCAGCCAGGCTTTTTTTTATATATATAGCAACACAATGAAATACATGTTTTGTCATTTTTCCTTGCTAATTCTAAACTCCTTTTTGGTTTCCTGCTTCCGACAGAAGCTTCCCTCCCCACCCTCCTTCCTATTTAAGAGGCTTCTGTGTGTACAGTTCCTGTAATTGGCACAACCTCTTCAAATGCTGTGAAATGTGTGATCTGACTTGCACAATATGAGAGAATGAGGCAGAGATCCTAATTGGAATGTGGCAAAGGAATCTACCTAACACAGCAGAACTCATTACAACAGTTGCACATGAACTGAAAACACTGAATGTGCATATCAGGACATAGTAGTTCTGGAAAGCTGGAAGGTGATGCTCTTGCTTATTTGTTTGCTCTCGTTAACTAAGATCTTATTGACACCACCAAAATAATCCAGATAAAATTAAGATGATTCAACCCCTGGATTCATCCCAAATTCACCTAACCTGTAATGTACTGCACCCAAATTGTATTGCTCTCCACAACTTGAATTCTAATCAACACTATTTTTATTTCTTCTTATCTTCCAAAGTGATTGCTTGCTGCTGCCTTCCCACCCAAACAGCTTCCCGATCACTTGCTTTGACAGGAGAACAAGCCATTGTTCTCATGACTGGGCACTTTATTCTGAGACTTCCCCAGCAGGGCTCTGCTAGGAAGCTGCTCGGCTGAGAAGGCAGGAACAGAAAAGAAGAGTCTGAGAACTCCCTCCCGTTGTCTCTTTCCAGCACAAAAATAAAGGAGAAGGGAAGGCAATGAATAATCACTTTGGAGGAAGAGGTTTTCCATTGCCTTTCTCCCCTCGCCACATCCCAGAGGAACAGCAAAGCAATCTTTAATGTCAGAAAACATGCACACTAGCAAGTAGCATAAGACATGTTTTTTAATGTCGGTGGTTTACAGTCAGCAATGTCTGTCACACTTCCCCTTGAAGCCATCCCAATCTACACATATAGCAAGACACAGCAACAAAGTGGATTTCCTGGAAATTGGAACACAGAGTGACTTTTGCTATATCATGTTAAAGCCTAAAAGAAGTGCTTTCGCTGCTAAAGAGCTTGTGTGGCATGTGTCAGGATCAAGAAGGCTGTAACAGAAGTATGTTATTTTTTAAAATCAGTGCAGACTTACTAATGCCCTGAAAGTCCTCTCCAGCTATTGCAAAGATAACCACCTGAAGCCTAACCTATCCAAGACACAAGTGAGTGCTTTCCACCTACATAACCATGAAGCCACAGGAAATAGACATGGATTTAAACCTGGAAGTCATTGATTGTTATAGTTTTAAATTGTTTTATATGAATTTTATTATGTGATTTCACCTGTTTTAAATGATGTATTTTATGTGTGTTTGGCATCTAATTGTTGCCAGTTTGTACACCGCCCTGATTCACCTTTGGGCTGAAAAGGGTGGGATAAAAGTGTGGTAAATAAATAAATAATATGTATTTATTTATTTACTATACTTGTATACTGCCTTTCTCAGCCTTATCGGTGACTCAAGGTGGTTTACAACAAGTCAGTACACATAACAACAAAATACAAATTGAACATTAAAACAGTATAAAACCACAATAGCAGCAATAAAAACAATAAAAATTAACATCATTATCACCAGCATCTCATAGTTAAATAACATTGTCCAAGTTCCATTGCCGAGTGCTTCCATTTCTTGTGTTAGTTACTCTGCATTTGTAAACATTTGCTCATATAACCATGTCTTAACTTGTCTCCAAAATGTTAAGAGTGAGGGAGCCGATCTGATCTCCTTAGGGAGAGTGTTCCATAGCTGAGGGGCCACCACAGAGAAGGCCCTGTCTCCCCTGTGGGCAGTCAGCAGTCGTTGTTCCCAGTGTCAGGGAATGGTATTCGATCCTCTTTGTGCCCATTGACTAGCACTGTTTCATTATTTTCTGGAAACTCGCCAGCAACCAATAGCTTGTAAACCAGCACCAATCCATACATCTTCCATTGAAATTGTGCTATTGTAGAAGAGAGGCTATTGTATTTGAAAATCAAATACATATTGTAGGTTAGGGTTAAAGGCAGGATTTGGAAACTTGAATGCTCAAAAGCCAGTGATCCACTGCTGCAAATTCATGATTGAAATAATTTGTAATTCGGCAACCCAGACATTCTGTGTTTTGTGTCATGATTTAAAATCCTAATAATGAATACAGCCTTGGACAAAAATGCAGAGTAATGAAATCTTTGCCCACAAACCCTTATTTAAATGCCTGATCAGACACTCCATCAACAGAGCTGTGCAAATAATAGGAAGTAGGCTTCTGTAGATCACTGTGGTGAAATAAATTATTATCCTCGGAAGATTTAGGTTTAACAAGTGCCACTTTCCCATGTTTGCTGGCAAGTTTCAACACACTTTTCCGGCTTAGGCTAGCACCAATCCTGCCTTGTTAACTTGTTTGTTATCTCGGGCCTTGTATAATGTTCATGTTTTTTTGTGTTCAGGTGGATGTTGCAGTGTCTGAGTGTACTGTGAGTTATTATTTCATAACCAGCAAAATGTTGGTTCTGCTAAAAGGAAAATTCATATTATACTTCTTAACTATCCCAATTCAACAGGGACAGTCCTAATCAATCTTCAGTCAACCCACTTTTAAAGATACTTTAAAAACATTCCTTCCTTCCTTCCTTCCTTCATTTCTTTCTTTCTTTCTCCCACTTTCCTCATTTTTTCAGCTTACTTTGCTGCTAAATAAGTTTCTGCCCACTCTCTGGGAAATGGCTTTGTTAGGAAGATGTAACTACATGTTATGCACTTCCTGGTGCAAGTTTTGAACCATAGTTACCTTCAATCATTTTACATCATGTCTATCGTTTCTTAGGACCAGGCCTAGCCTTAGACAGATTGATCTGAGTGCTTCAAGCTACAGATGCTGGAGTACAACAATAGCGGCATTCTCATAAACTATCGGTTGAAGGATTGAGTTGTGTATACAACACAATAAATGAACACTGCATGGAGTGCCATCTTTTCCTTTGCTTCAGACAATGAATTGCCCTGAGCCAGACTTGGCTTTTCATCTTGTTCTGTATCTCTTACTCCCAGGTAAATGGGCAATGGTACCTTAGTGAAAAGTTAAATATTGAGCATGATATGAACTTGTCATGACAATGATACAACATGATATGAACTTATCAGAAGAGAACTCCCACTGGTGTCAGACAGATAACACACAAGGATACTGTCAGCTCCTGTGTGAGATCTTCCACCAACTCAGAGTCATCATCTAGCAACTTTGACACTTCAACACCAGGCCTGTTGGTATGAGTCAACCAGGAAAAATGATCCTTTCAGTGCTCAGTCCTAGCTCCAAAAATGGCCAATAGTAGAACCTAAAGCTAAAAGTGCCTGCTAAGATGTAAGAACAGCTGAGACATGTCAAAATCTCTGATATCTTTGGCTTATCTGAGGGCTTTCTGAAGCTTTTAGGATGTTTTGACTCCCTTGCTATACTGCCTAAGGATTATGTTGTTGTTTTTTTATAGATGTTATATTTTTGTTCCTCAGATCTACCAATTTGAGACATGTGTGGGAACCCAAGTGGAATAGCTCCCCTCATCCAACAAATGTCTCCCTACTCTAAAACAAACAAACAATGTTTTTAGTTGCATATTTTCGATTAAACAACACAAAAATATATTGTTAAAGTAAACTCAGGGACAAGAATCATGTGGCCCTTCAGATGTGTATATGTTTACTCATAACAGTTGATAAAACATTCCAAAATGTTATTGCAAAGGGTAGTTTGCTGCCTTGTAATAAAAATGAGGCTTCATTGTAATTTAAACATTTTATAGTAAGGGTGCAAGCTTCAGAGCTGTACAGACATCTACATTACAAAATAGCTATTGTGTCAGTCTGGAAAATGGGCATACTAAACACACATTCTGAAATATTTATTTATTTATTTATTAACTTTATTTGTACCCCGCTAGCATCTCCCGAAGGACTCGATGCGGCTTACACGGGCCGAAGCCTCAAAACACAATACAATAGAAAACATAACACAACAATAAACAAAGCAAATCAAAACAATTAAGCAAAGTAACCACAATGACAATACATCAAGACACTATTAAAACTGGTTCGGCCAGCGCAATGGGGTACAGGGTTAAAAGTGCTGAGATGGCAGGAGGAACGTAGGATTAAAGTGCGGTGTGCAGCCACATTAGTTGTGCTAAAGTGCATCTAGGACTTGGGATGGGGATTCCTAATCTGCGAAGGCACATCGGAACAGCCAAGTTTTTAGGTTCCTTTTGAAAACTGCTAGAGTAGGGGCCTGACGGAGCTCTTTTGGAAGGGCATTCCAAAGTCGGGGGGCCGCCACAGAGAAGGCCCTGTCCCGCGTCCCCACCAAGCGCGCTTGTGACGTAGGTGGGATCACGAGCAGGGCCTCCCCAGATGACCGGAGCGAGCGTGTGGGTTCGTAGATGGAGATGCGGTCACGCAGGTAGGGTGGTCCCAAACCGTTCAGGGCTTTGTAGGTGAGCACCTGCACCTTGAATTGGGCTCGGAAAATAAATGGCAGCCAGTGGAGCTCCTTAAACAGAGGGGTAGACCTCTCTTGATAATGAGCTCCAGTTAGCATCCTAGCTGCTGCCCGCTGGACCAATTGAAGTTTCCGAGCCGTCTTCAAGGACAGCCCCACGTAGAGCGCATTGCAGTAATCCATTCTAGAGGTGACCAAGGCATGGACCACCCCGGCCAGATCAGCCTTCACGAGGTACGGTCGCAGCTGGCGCACAAGTCTCAGTGCAAAGGCCCTCCCGGATACCGCCGACACCTGAGCCTCAAGTGTAAGCGAAGAATCCAGGAGGACACCCAAACTGCGGACCTGTGGCTTCAGGGGGAGTGTAACCCCGTCCAACACAGGTAGCCACCCTATACCCTGATCCGGTTTACGATCGACCAGGAGGACCTCTGTCTTGTCGGGATTGATCTTCAGCTTGTTCCTCCTCATCCAGATCGACACAGCGGCCAGGCACTCGTCCAGCACCCGAGAGGCCTCCTTGGAATTAGGTGGAAAGGAGTAGTAGAGTTGTGTGTCATCCGCATAGAGATGGCACCCAACTCCAAAACTCCGGATGACCTCTCCCAGCGGTTTCATGTAGATGTTGAAAAGCATGGGCGACAAAATAGAGCCTTGCGGGACCCCACAGGTCAAAGGCCAGGGGTCTGAGCAGGAGTCTCCCAGCTTCACCATCTGGGATCGACCTTCCAGGAAGGACCGAAGCCACGACAAAACGTGCCCCCGAGACCCATCCCAGAGAGTCGGCCCAGAAGGATACCATGATCGATGGTATCGAAAGCTGCTGAGATGTCCAAGAGAACCAACAGAGTCACACTCCCCCTGTCCAGCTCTCTGCGGAGGTCATCCACCAAGGCGACCAAGGCTGTCTCAGGGCCGTGACCAGGCCTGAAACCAGACTGTGACTGATCTAGGTAGTTGGTATCGTCTAAAAAGCTCTGGAGCTGGGAGGCGACCACCCGCTCCAGCACCTTACCCAAGAAAGGGAGGTTGGAGATTGGCCTGTAATTGCTCAGCACCGTGGAGTCAAGGGAAGCCTTTTTGAAGAGTGGACGAACCACAGCCTGTTTCAGATTAGATGGAAAAATCCCTTGCTCCAACGATGCATTGATAATCAACACAAACCAATCAACCAACCCCTCCCTGGCTGATTTAATGAGCCAAGATGGGCATGGGTCTAGAGGTGAGGTGGTCGCCCTCACAGCCCCAAGAACCTCCTCTACAGTTTCAGGAAGAACAAGCCTAAAAGAATCCCACAAAGATGGACAAGCAGGTGCCTCCGTCACCTCCTCTGGCACTGCGATGGAAGTGGAGTCGAGCTCGAGACGTATCTGAGCGACTTTATCTGCAAAATGGTGTGCGAAATCGCGACACCGAGCTGCTGGGTCATCAGTGAGCTCCTCCACCACAGGTGGGTGGAGGAGTTCCCCCACGACCCGAAACAGCTCCGATGATCTGTTTGCTGCAGACGCTATACGGGTGGTCGTGAATGATTTCCTGGCCGCCCGTATAGCCACGGAGTAAGTCTTAAGAGAGACTTTAGCCCGTGCTCGATCAGAGACGTCCCGAGATTTCCTCCATTTGCGCTCTAGCCCCCTTCTCGTATGCTTCATCACAGTCAGCTCCCCGGTGAACCAGGGGGATGGCCTGTCACGACGCAACGAGATGGGGCGTTCGGGTGCGATCATATCTAGCGCCCTGGACATCTCCCCATTATAGAGAGTTACCAAGGCGTCGATAGAGTCGCCAGGCTCCAAGGCAGGAAGAACCCCAAGATTCCTCAGGAATCCATCCGGATCCATCAGTCTCCTAGGGCGGACCATTTTAATCTGTCCTCCACCCCTGCAGAGGTTAAGAGTCGCAGCAAGTCTAAAACTGATCAGATAATGATCAGACCATGACACCGGAAGGATGTTTTGATCTTCCACTCTAATCATTTCGTTGTCCGCCACGAAAACAAGGTCAAGAGTATGTCCAGCTTGATGAGTGGGACCAGATATTATTTGTGACAGTCCTATGGCCGTCATGGTGGCCATAAAGTCCTGAGCTGCGCCAGATAGGGTGGTCTCAGCGTGGATGTTAAAGTCTCCCAACACCACAAAGCGCTGGGAAACCAAGGCCGAATTGGAGACCACCTCCGCTAGCTCAGACAGGGAGGCTGCTGGGTCGCAGGGTGGGCGGTACACCAGCAGGAACCCCACACTGTCACGGCTCCCCACTTTCAAGTGGACACACTCGAACCCAGAAGCCTGCGGAACAGCGCATCTGATCACAGCGATGGATTGCCGAAAGACTACTGCGACCCCTCCTCCCCGCCCCCCTTGTCTGGCCTGCTGATGCACTCCGAAACCTGGTGGGCACAGCTGAGAGAGATTTACTCCCCCCAGCTCGTCCAGCCAGGTCTCGGTGATGCATGCCAGGTCCGCCCTCTCATCCAGGATCAAGTCCTGGATGGCCGCAGTCTTACCATTAACGGATCTGGCATTAATCAGCAGGACCTTCTCCCTGGGATATCGGTGACCCGCTATTCTCCTCCCCCACATGACTTGAATGGCACCCCCTTCATCCGGAACCCTCCCCCCCCTACATGGCCGGGATCTGTAACTAGTCAGCTCTCAGAGGAAGAGGTCGGGCTGGGGAATAATCTCCCTTGGGCGTTAGGTAGAGATGTTTCTGATAATGAGGTAGATAATGAAACATCAAGGGAGCTGAGTGGACTGAATAAGGGGAGTGTTCTCGAGCGAAGGAGTGTAGCTGGTTGAGTGGGGGCGACCGGGGCAGATGGAGTCTCAAAATTATACGAACCAGGAGGGGGGGCCCTAATCGGTGAGCTAGTTGTGGATGTACGGGGACCTGATGGAGTATGGCGAGAAGGAACCCCGGAGGCAAATAAGGGGCATATCTGAGGGTCCACAACTACCCTCCTAATGGTAATGCCCCATTTCTTTAAGACAGAGCGCTTTGCCATGAGCTCTCCGAGCCATGAATTGTCTTCTGGTGTTATTTGAAGACGGGAGGAACGGTCAGATGATTGGTAGTCCCTCCATAACCACACTATGGCTTCTAGTCTTATTTCCTGTGGTCTTTTACCCAGGATTTGGGCCAAGGAGTTACAAACTGCCCTCTTAGAGGTCCATCTGCCTCTGTTTACCATTTGGTCAGCAATGTCCACCGCAAACATGTCAGTTTGTAGATGTTGATCCTGAGTGCAGGCTGCGGTTGGCTGAACCAAAAGATCTGTTGTTGTATTATTGATCGTCCTCTGAGCGGCCATCACAGACCGCTGCCACTCCACAATGTTCTCAATCCTATGACTGCCCAAAGATTCTCCCCTTCCCTCAGTCAACTCATCATTCAATCCTCGTTCAGCCCCCAGATCCCCAAGGTCCGACATGCCTTTCTCCCCATTTTGGCACAAGTCCTTAGCCAGTTCTGCACACAAGGAGTTATCAGTCTTTAGGGGATATGATTGCACTGGGAATCCTGAGAAAGAGGCAAAACCTCTAAGGAGGTGGTCCATTTTCTCGTTTAAAAACCTGAGTTGTAACAACACATGATTAAACGATTCCCTCAGGAGGTCATAAAAGTGCAAAAGATCATTCTTCGCATGAGGCTCTGTTTCACCCATTCCTATGTCTAAAAGGCAGCTCTCACAACACTCGTATCTGAACACTCCCACCAGCTTTCATCACATTCAACTTCCGGCACAGTCAGCCACTCCCAGACACTCCAAGAGCCCACACACTTCTCTCTTTCCCACAATTCACTCAACCAACCAACACTACACCTGCACTCTCACTCACTAGACTAAACACACCCAACAATCATCCACACTTCCTATGCGACTCTTTTTATCACAACCACTAGTCTAAACACACTCAGCTACCAACCACACCTTCCTATCTGGATGCTTCTTGTCACAAGCAGTCTCATGCGCTCTCCTGGGCCTCTTTGCCTGACCCACCCCCGCAATCCTATCCTCATCAATCAAATCCTATATACCTCCTAACACACTCTCAGCAGTCGGAACATACAACATGTAACATAAAACATACAGCCAAACTATACTATAACAAAATATTAAAATTAACTAGCAAAAGAGAAAGTAGGAAAAAATAAAATAAAGATAAAATAAACCAAACAGGAAAAGAGTCAGATGGCGACAACAGCAGTTCCCTCCGATGCAAAATGCTCAAAACAGCATTGCTTCTCTCCCCTTCCCAAGGCAGCAGGAGGGGGCGCTCGGCGGCGGTGGGGCCCAGGAGGCCCGATGGAGGGGGCCTTGCTTCTCTCCCCTCCCCAAGGGCAGCGGGAGGGGGGCGCTCGGCGGCGGCGGGGCCCAGGAGGCCCGATGGAGGGGGCCTTCCTTCTCTCCCCTCCCCAAAGACAGCGGGAGGGGGGCGCTCGGCGGCGGCGGGGCCCTGGAGGCCCGATGGAGGGGGCCTTCCTTCTCTCCCCTCCCCAAGGCAGCGGGAGGGGGGCGCTCGGCGGCGGCGGGGGCCCTGGAGGCCCGATGGAGGGGGCCTTCCTTCTCTCCCCTCCCCAAAGGCAGCGGGAGGGGGGCGCTCGGCGGCGGCGGGGCCCAGGAGGCCCGATGGAGGGGGCCTTCCTTCTCTCCCCTCCCCAAAGGCAGCGGGAGGGGGGCGCTCGGCGGCGGCGGGGCCCAGGAGGCCCGATGGAGGGGGCCTTCCTTCTCTCCCTTCCCCAAAGGCAGCGGGAGGGGGGCGCTCGGCGGCGGCGGGGCCCAGGAGGCCCGATGGAGGGGGCCTTCCTTCTCTCCCCTCCCCAAAGCAGCGGGAGGGGGGCGCTCGGCGGCGGCGGGGCCCAGGAGGCCCGATGGAGGGGGCCTTCCTTCTCTCCCTTCCCCAAAGGCAGCGGGAGGGGGCGCTCGGCGGCGGCGGGGCCCAGGAGGCCCGATGGAGGGGGCCTTCCTTCTCTCCCCTCCCCAAAGGCAGCGGGAGGGGGGCGCTTGGCGGCGGCGGGGCCCAGGAGGCCCGATGGAGGGGGCCTTCCTTCTCTCCCCTCCCCAAGGCAGCGGGAGGGGGGCGCTCGGCGGCGGCGGGGCCCAGGAGGCCCGATGGAGGGGGCCTTCCTTCTCTCCCCTCCCCAAGGCAGCGGGAGGGGGGCGCTCGGCGGCGGCGGGGGCCCTGGGGGCCTGATGGGGGGGGCCTTACCTGTCTCCCCTCCCCCAAGGCAGCGGGAGAGGGGCGCTCGAAGGCGGCGGGCCCCAGCAGGTCCGATGGAGGGGCCTCGCTTCTCTCCCCTCCTCCAAGATGCCGGCTGGAGGTAAGGACTCGCGCCCGCGCCGCGATGGAGGCAGCGAAATTCAAGCCGTCACTGCTGGTCCCCTTATTAAAAGCCTCCCTGGGTCTCCCCAAGTCCCTGAAGAGGGCTCGGTGTGGCGGGGAGGGGTCCAACAGGGGGGGGGGGTCGAGGGGAAGATTTAGATCCCCTTTGGGATCTAAATGTAATCATAGCCTCATCTCCTTTGGGTGAACTCATATATGTGTTCTCTTTCCCTCTCATTTCCTTACTTATAATCAGAAAATTGAATGTACCAAAGGCTGTGTTTGTGCAAACATTCAGAATCAGCAACATCTGAGGGTGGTTCTACACAGGGCTTTAACCCGAGCTCAATCGGGTTTCTTAAACTCAACTATATCCAGGTTGAAGTTCAGACACCTCTCCCCAACATCTGCGCTTTCCTGGTGTGTGTGTCCAGATGCCCTGCCAGACTTTCTGGCAGGGTACGGGGACACAAAACAAAACCCCCAGAAAAACCTTTTAAAAGAAAGTAACTTACCCGCCCACCATTCCCCCTTCTCCAGAGCTCTCCTAGAGTGTAGAAATTGCACCAGGAGAAGGGGGGGGCAGGAGCAATTTTCCTTCTCCCCCTTCTTCTGGTGCGTCATTTCCACATCCCAGGAGAGCTCCAGAGAAGGGAGAATGGTGGCCGGGTAAGTTATTTTCTTTTTTTAAGGCTTTTAAAAGGAGTATTGGTAGAGGGTGGGGCAGGGGGCTTGTCTTGAGTTTCTTGGCTCCAGGAGCTCAAGAAACACAAGACAGCTGTGCGGATTGGCTGGGTTTTCCTGCTTTGTGCCAAAGGAATTCGTTTTTATCTGAGGCATCATTTGGACGTCCCAGGGAAAAACATGAGAATGTGCGCACTTTAGGTACTGTCTTGATGTGCCCCCAGAGTGGATGCTTTGCATAAATGTTCTGTGGGTGATTTAGAACCATTATAGGGACAAGAATCTTTAATCGGTACTTGAATTGCTTTAACTGTTGTATCTTTTGTCGTGGGTATGCAAAATGAAAACCACTACAATAGTGAGAACCAAGTGTTCAAAAGTCTGCCTCTTGACATTCCTCTTCCAAGATATTGAGATGCAACAATAGGGTTCAGAATTTCAGGTTCAGAATAGTAACCTTTTTGGTTGAGAAATCCCAAATTAATAATGAGTCTGACCTAAGCCCAATTCTTGTTTTAGATTCAGCTCATTATTACTTTGGGCCGCTTCCACACAGCTGTATAAAATCCACATAGATTATATGGCAGTATGGACTCAAATAATCCATTTCTAAGTAGATATTATGGATTATCTGCCTTGACATGTTGGGTTATAAGGCTGTGTGGAAGGGCATTGAGGATTCCCTAAAAACTTCTTGTAATAACTGGGAGTGTTGGGAATCCTAACATTCAGGGTACATCTACATTGTAGAGTTAATTCAGTTTGACACATTAACTGTCATGGCTCCATTCTATGAAATTATGACAGTTGTAGTTTCAACTAGATTTTTCACTTTTTTTGCCAAACTACAAATCTACAATAGTGTTGAAGTGGTATCAAACAAACTGCATTAACTCTATACTGTAGATGCACTTTGTGTCTGCCCCTATGCCTTGGTTTTTGTTTTTTTTGTAATACCTTGTGTGATGAAACCTTTTTTGTGCTATTTTGACTGGTCCTAAGAAAGGTGTTGACTGTGGACTATTATTGTTTTTCTCTGCCCCCCTCCCTTTCCTAGGATCAATAAATCTGCCTCTGATGTATTATTTTCCTTAAAGGGTCCTAGCTGTTCCTGACACCAAACCCAGGTGGAGCTCTTGTAGTGCTCATTGTTGTTCAAATAGTACATGAAAAATAACTGTGCATGTTAAGTCAGAGGACAAAAATCACTCTTGGCAGTAGTCATGCTATTAAAATACACACTTGAAATTACATGGCTGTCTCCCCAGATGCATTTGCAAAATAGTTGTTATTCCTCTCATAACTGTAGTTTAGAAGACAATTGATCTGTTCCTGTCAGTTTCTGATCCTTGTTAGCTGCCCTTCCAAATCCTACTCTTCTTCATATGTCTTAACTTTCATCTCCACTCTGGCCTCTTCTACACTGCCCTATATTCCAAGAACCGATCCCAGGTTATTTGATTTAAACTGGATTATCTGAGTCTTCACTGCTAGTTAATCTGGGATAAGCAGCAAATCTGGGATCAGATCCTGGGATATAGGGGCACTGTAGAAGGGGCTAATAATGATTGAGCTAAGGTATGGAAAAATCTGAACTGTTTCAATGTTTTCATAGTCTACTTCAAAGTTATGTCTGTGGTCATTATTATGTTTTTTTTAATGTTCAGCTCTAAGATTTCCTTTGTGCTTTCTGCCTTGACTTTCTTCAGTCTTTGCTATTTCCTGGTAGTACATGCCATATGCAGTGTGATCTGCATATCTTAAATTGTTGCTGTTCCTTCCTTCAATTTTCTCGCCTACTTCCTCAGCTAATCCTGCTTTACATATGATATGTTCATTATACAAGTTAAACAGCAAGGATGATGGAATGGTTCCCAATTGGTAAGGACTCTCTCCTCCTTACCAATTGCGAACCATTCCATTTCTCTGTATTCTGTCCTAACAGTAGCCTCTTCTCCTGAGTACAAATTGCACAGCAGGACAATCAAATATTGTGCCATACTGATATGCTGTAGTACAAATTATCTTAAGTCTCTTATGATCCATCCTCTGTCACAAGCTGAACTGAGCAATTATTGTTCTGTCCTTGGTACTACTCATTTGTCTGCAGGGAAGTGGGATGTATGTTACCATGTTTATTTCTACCAAGTTCATTCAATCAATAAGCAATTGGTATGACTTATCTCAACTCCAACACTGAACCACCGAGTGATTACAAGTACACAAGATTTGCAGGGCTTTAGTGTAAGATTTGCAGGGCTTTAGTGTAACCAGTCAATCTAGCTGGTTAAGACTTGCACCAAGGCCAGCCCTTCCATTAGGCAGTGTGAAGCCTTTGCCTCGGACAACATATCTGAAGCATTAGCAATAAGGCAGCAGATTATTGACCTAAAATAAGTAACCTGCTATATGTTAACCTGCATCCCAAGTCTTTATTTATTTGTTACATATAATGTATTTTTCATTGTTTTGTTATAAAAAAAATTATTTGTTTATTTATCATGTCAGAAGCGAATTGAGAATATAGTTGTAAAGTATTTAAAAAACTGACAAATAATGTTAAAAACTTGGCATTATACTAAATTTCCGTTGACTAGAAGCTGGCCACTTGGAGTGCTTCTGATGTCACTGAGAGAAGGTCCTCCATTGCGCATGTGGCAGGACTCAGATCGCATTGTAGTAAGTGGCCTGTGGTTTGCTCTTTTCCAAACTCGCATGTCGTGGGCTCCACTTTGTAGCCCCATTTCTTAAGATCAGCTCTGCATCTGGTGGTGCCAGAGCACAGTCTGTTCAGTGCCTTCCAAATCGCGCAGTCGTCTGTGTGCCCCAGGATGAAGTCTCTCATTCGGTATCAGCCATGGATTGAGATGCTGGGTTTTAGCCTGCCACTTTTGGACTCTTGCTTGCTGAGGTGTTCCTGCAAGAATCTCTGTAGAGCTTATAAAGCTATTTCTTGATTTAAGATGTTGGTATGCTGGCTGATATCCAAACAGAGGATGGGTCAGAGATATCAATGCCTTGGTCCTTTAATTATTATATTAAAATGTAATATATGTAATTATTGATTTGTTCTTTCCTATATTTTTAATGTCAGGAAGATTGAGTTGGTTCTGGGATTTTCAAAACAGCAAATAATCAGTTTATTACAAAAAGATTTTGGCACCAGACCTCTGCTTCACATAACCATTCAGTGGGGTTTAGCCCCTCAAAAATAAGCTGTGTTAATTTGGCCATTTTGATTTTCAAAGACTACCTTTGTTTTGCAAACATTTCCTAACACTTTCAGATCTGAAGAGCTGCGTTTTCAACCATTGGGTACTTTACATTAACATTTAAAGTAGTTTCTTAAAGCTTGGACCCTAAAGATAAACCAGGTTCATTTTTTTTCTGCAGCAGAAACACACTTAGAACTGGATTGTTGTGAGTTTTCTGGGCTGCATGGCCATGTTCCAGAGGCATTCCTGACGTTTTGCCCACATCTTGTCTGCTTGAGGCAAGTGTGAATGTTACAATGGCCACCTTGATTAGCACTGAATGGCCTTGCAGCCATTTGGAGCCTTGCAGCTTCAAAGCCTGACTGCTTCCTGCCTAGGGGAAATCCTTTGTTGGAAGGTGTTAACTTGCCCTAATTGTTTTATGTCAGGAATTCCCCTGGGTTTTTTTTAGTGTTACTCTTTATTTACCATCCTTATTTTAGAGTTTTGAAACAATGAGAGCCAGCTAACACCACCCAACAAAGGATTCCCCCAGGCAGGAATCAGCCAGGCTTTGAAGCTGCAAGGCCATTCAAAGCTAATCAAGGTGGCCAGTTTCAACATTCACACTTGCTTCAAGCAAACAAGAGTTCTTTCCCCCATCCTGGACATTCTCCAGATAAATAAAGCTCACTTGCCTAGTTTCCAACAGACCTCACAATCTCTGAGGATGCCTGCTATAGATGTGGGTGAAACATCAGGAGAGAATGCTTCTGGAACATGGCCATACAGCCCGGAAAACTCACAGCAACCCAGTGATTTCAGCCATGAAAGCCTTTGATGACACACTTGGAACTTTTTCTGATAGCATAAAGTAAACCGTTTTTGGGCCATGCTTGTCCTGGTTTGTTTGGTCTTGGGAAGAAAGCTTTAGTTATGACTGACTTATGCAGGCCTTCCTTTGCTTTCTGGTATGGCCTTGGTTCCACAGGCTTATCTTGTTTTGTTTTTAATAGAAAATTCCCAAGCCAAAAGCATTTAGTAATTACTGTCTAGTGAATCTGTGGTTTAGTGTGATAATCTTTGTATTTACTAATATTTGGCTTGTTCGTCTTGCATTGGCTCTGCAAAACCACAATGAATGCCAAAATGCTTGAGAAGGGGCAACCAAAACTATTTTGTGATGTATCTAATTATTTTGTTCCACAAAAACCTCTAATCCTTGGTTCTGCTAAAGCTCATGTGCTAATGCAGAATTTTACATCTCAAGATGAGAACTCAAAATTGATTTTAGACCCTTTGTGTAATTTAAAATCTCACCAAGAGAGAACTGTGGGAACATCTGATTTGATTATGAGCTGGTATATCTTTTTGTATTCTCCTTCTCCTTCTTTTGAAAGCCAATTATCTTGATTACTTTGAAATGCGGTGTTAAAGGCTGGAGTAGAACTGTTCTGAAAACAAAGCCTTAACCTTGAATATCTTGATAGTCTCCCTCCTTTGTTTTTGTTCTCACAGAATTTTGTGCACAGAATTTCGTGTCCAGCAACAATAACTGAAAAAGGCATTCAGCAGCCATTATAACTGAATGGTTAGAGTGAATCAGTTCTTTAAAAACTGAGTCAGAACAATACTGACAAACACATAAGGCAGTGTTTCTCAACCTGGGGGTCGGGACCCCTGAGGGGGTCATGAGGAGGTGTCAAAGGGGTCGCCAAAGAACATCAGAAAACATAGTATTTTCTGGTGGTCATTGGGATTCTGTGTGGGAAGTTTGACCCAATTCTATTGTTGGTCGAGTTCAGAATGCGCTTTGATTGTAGGTGAACTATAAATCCCAACAACTACAACTCCCAAATGTCAAGGTCTATTTTCCCCAGACTCTACCACTGTTCACATTTGGGCATACTGAGTATTCGTGCCAAGTTTGGTCCAGATCCATCATTGCATGAATCCACAGTGCTCCTCTGGATATAGGTGAACTACAACTCCCAAACTCAAGGTCAATGCCCACAAAACCCTTCCAGTGTTTTCTGTTGGTTATGGGAGTTTTTTGTGCCAAGTTCGGTTTAAATCCATCGCTGGTGGAGTTCAGAATGCTTTTTGATTATAGGTGAACTATAAATCCCAGCAACTACAACTCCCAAATTACAAAATCAAGCCTCCCCCCCCCCAAAAAAAAAACCCCACTAAGCATTCACATTTGGGCATATTGGGTATTTGTGCTCAATTTAGTCCAGTGAATGAATATATATCCTGCATATCAGATATTTACATTACGATTTATAACAGTACTAAAATGACAGGTTTCAAGTAGCAACGAAAACAATATTATGGTTGGGGGTCACCACAACATATGGAATTGCATTAAGGGGTCACAGCATTAGCAAGGTTGAGAACCACTGACATAAGGGAATAACTTTAATCATCATTTAAGAAAGGGGCCTAAGTCCATGAAGTTGAGTTAGTCTCAGGGCCCTTTCACACAGTCATATAACCCAGAATATCAAGGTAGATGGGGCCCCTGGTGGCACCGCGGGTTAAACCACTAAGCTGCTGAACTTGCTGACCAAAAGATTAGTGGTTTGAATCCGGGGAGCAGGGTCAGCTCTCGCTGTTAGCCCCAGCTTCTGCCAACCTAGCAGTTTGAAAACACGCAAATGTGAGTAGATCAATAGATACCGCTTCTGTGGGATAGTAATGGCACTCTATGCAGTCATGCTGGCCACATGACCTTGGAGGTGTCTACGGACAACGCTGGCTCTTTGGCTTAGAAATGGAGATGAGCAGCAACCCCCAGAGTTGGATAATGACAGAGGGAGCTCATCCACGCTCTCCCCAGATTCGAACCTGCAACCTGTTGGTCTTCAGTCCTGCCGGCACAAGGGTTTAACCCACTGCACCGCCAGGGGCTCCATATCATCTGAGTGATAATGTACTGAAGTGACTTGATACATTTTGATAGGTTTGGTTTGTACGTATTTTTCTATTCCTAAACAACAATGCACAGTTATCTTTAATTTTTTTTTCCATTTTTTAAATTTGATACCTTTTGCAAACCAACTTCCCAAATAGAGTTTGGACTGCTGCTCCTAGAGCAGCGGTTCTCAACCTGTGGGTCCCCAGGTGTTTTGGCCTACAACTCCTAGAAATCCCAACCAGTTTTCCAGCTGTTAGGATTTCTGGGAGTTTAAGGTCAAAACATCTGGGGACCTACAGGTTATAAACCACTGTCCTAGAGGCTTCCAGAAGAGGCAACATATGCCACCCGCCACCCCATCCACAATAAAGAGGGGAGATCTTAGAGACCAAGGGTTGCCAAAATAGTTTGGTGAGAGGACCACATGTAACTCCTGAACTTCAATTGGCCTACCTCAATCACAATGTTTTGAAGTGCAGAGCCTTCCCGTGTTGCCTTCCCAGCAATGGGGGGAAGCCAGGTGGTGACAATTCTCCCCATGAGATGGGGGGGGGCACGTTAAGGTGGGTGGTGTGGGATGTGGACTGGTGAGTTCTCCATGACCCGCGCTGGAAGCTCATGGATTCACCACAATGTAGAGCAAATCCATGGACCTTTATGATGAGGTCACAAGTAACACTGTACTTATACACAGCATATCTGTTGCAGAATACTTTCATTCAATCCATCTTTAGTATTGTTGAGAGATAATTAGAAGGAAGATGAAGAGAGGCAAGGCAGAATCATATTAGGGAGAAAATTTCCATTTTTCTTATTCAGGTAACAGCTTTGAATTAGTGTATGCATAAAATAACACCTCCCTTTTTCCCTTTGATATAATTGAGGCTGGCAGCTTGCACCTTAGTCCAATTAAAAGAGAGAGAGAATTATCTCTGATGAAGAGCTTCCTTAATTTAATATTATTTGGTTCTATTTTATTAGTTGGCCGACAGCCAGATTAATTCACCTTGCTTGAAAATCACCCGGAATTGCTTTCCTAAGGAAAGTTTTTAACAGAATTCTGTCTTATTTGGGATGATATTTTTCCCCTTTAAATTTGGGACTTTTTTCTAAATTGAAGCCAAATTAAATCACACTTAATTCAGCCCTTTTGGGGAAAAAGGGAAATAAAATAATAATACACATTGTACATGAGTACCATGGATTCCAGCGATCTTATTTTTAATCATGACCCTCCTACACTGCCATATAAAATCCAGATTACCTGCTTTGAAATGGATTATATGGCGGTGTAGACTCATATAATCCAGTTCAAAGCAAATAATGTGGAATATCTGCTTTGGTAATATGGATTTTATGGTGGCATAGAAGGGGCCTGAGACTCTTCCCTATTGCCCCTTCTACACTACCAGATAACACCCAGATTATCTTTTTTTGAACTGGATTATATGACAGTGTAGACTCATATAATCCAGTTCAAAACCGATACTGTGGATTATCTGCTTTGATAATCTGGATTATATGACAGGGTAGAAGGGGCCTCAGTCCAACACATCACTCAAAGTGGGAGTTGGAAATGAACAGGAAATGACACTCACTACCTCTGAGGATGCTTGCCATAGATGCAGGCGAAACGTCAGGAGAGAATGCCTCTAGACCATGGCCATACAGCCCGAAAAAACCTACAACAACCCAATGACAATCACTGCTTCTACACAAGCTTCTACACATAATATCTATTCAGTGATTCGCTGTATATTTTGGCTAGGATGATGTTTTTTGTTTTGATTTGATTTTTTTTGAAAGCTGTCATTTAGAGGAAATTCATTTGTGGTAGGCTCAAAAGTTAAAGATGCACCAAGTTTCACATACAGTGGGAGAATGTGCTTTCCATCATTGTCTCTAATGCTTCGTCATCAGCCATGTACTCAAAGGTCTTTGCTTGTCAAAACATATGAATGAGATTTGTGAGAGTATTAAAAGTCCTTCCAGTGTTTATAGTTCGCTTCAGGGTGCTCTCAGAAGAGGCTGTTATTGTGTAACTGGAATTATGTAATTATATTCATGGAATTTTACAGGCCTTCCTTGTCACCCAATGGTGACCTCTTCATTTTTTCCCAACTCTTCTTCAAGTTTTTTTTTGTTACAGTCTCATCACCAAAAGTTTATCAAGAAGAAATAGGTAGAATAGATGCCTATAGATCCTCTACATCTTGTGGCTTGTGACTTTCATATTGGTAGAACAAAGAATGCTCTCTGGGGCCCCATCTACGCTGCCATATAAGGCAGATGGATTGTATGAATCTGTGCTGTCACACAATGCAGTTAAACTGCATTAGATGGCAGTACAGATGGGGCCAGAGTTTTAGCCCGGACATTAAAGGAGCTATTCAGATTCTGAACCTATTTCTTTTAGCATTCAGACTGAAATCTTGAGTGGATTCTCCATTCATATGTACCAACTATCAACTGCCCCTGATCTAAGTGGTGTTTCATGTGCTACACAGTCAACCCCCTTTCCTTCTTGTTTCAGAGACATTTCAAAACTATACATACTTCAGAATTGTAGCAGTTTAACACTACTTTAATTGCCACAGCTCCATTCCATGGAATCCTTGGATTTGAAGCTTGTTGTGTAATTAACCAGAGTTCTTAGACATAAAATGTTAAATACTCACAAAACTATAAATCACGGAATTCCTTAGCATTGAATCATGGTAATCAGGTGTCAAACTGCTATAATTCTGCATTGTAGATACAGCTTTAGAAATCACCTCTATACTGCCATATAATCCAGATTATCAAAGCATTATCTGCTTTGAACCAGATTATATGAGTCTACACTGCTATATAATCCAGTTTAAAGCAGAGAATCTGGATTTTATAAGGCTGTGTCGTAGGGGATTTAGATATCCTGAGAAGAGAGGAATTTAGGATCAAATATGTTTCATTCTGTTGTGTTCACAAGCAGTCAGAATATCTCAGGCATGGTAGTTTAGCAAAGTGGGCTAGAGTTCCCTAGCAGAGAAGTCTAAGTACTTATTTAAACTATAAAATCCCAGATTTTCTTAGACTGGAACCATGGTGATTAAATAGTACAGGATAGACATGTGCACGAAATTCGTTCCTACTGTTTCTATCATTTCTTTCATGTCTTTCATTTCTTCAGAAGCCTCCTCTCCACGTGAAAATCTGCTGGACACAAAAACCTACTTTCCTGTGCTTCTGAACTTGCCTCCTTGCCTTGGAGCTGAGCACCTCTTACTCTAGGGTAGAAATAGCAGGTGCTAGGTAAGAAGAACACACACTGGGAAGGGGAGCCAGTGGGTGGGAAGTCCCCCCATAATGGTCCGATTTTTGGATCCCAAAATGAAAGAACTGAAAACAACCCTCCCAGTTTCTGGAGGCTCACAAAAAATGTATCAGGGCCCACAACGAAAGTTGGGACATGAAGCAGGGCAAGGTTTACCCAAAATGCACATGTCTAGTACAGAACTAAGTGATTCAAATTTACATTATAGTGGAGATAGGTCTGCTCTGGTACTCACTCCAATTATTCCATTCAAACAGAACAGATCATTCCAAGACCATGATGTTTCACTTCCTTCCATCTCTGGTAGGTACTCTTTTGCTAACTGGAACCTGCTATCAACTACAAAGATTCTTTAATCAGATAAATAAAATCAATTTACTGGAAATAAAGGATATATTTGCCTCAGCTTTGTTTCTTCTCTTGCTTGTGTAACCATAGCAAAAAAAAATGGCTTTCCATTGTGAGGCATTTACAAGGAAGTGGACCTCCCACACTAATAAACATTAAATAGCAGTCCATCATTTACTGGGATAGGAAAGAGCAATAAACTCTCCAGACGTCCTCTAGAAGTTCATTGCATTTGATTCAAGCCTACTTTCTCTACCTCACCATTGGTTTCATTCAGGAGTTGCATTCTAAATCTGGTGATCATAATTAAAACCCTGGCAATCAGTTCTTCCCTGTCTTTCTTCCTAGATTCCTTTATAATACACCAGAATTGTCTGCAACATGGTTAAGGTCACATCAGAACTTATTGTGATTAACACTAACCAGGATTGTCTTAAGCTTTAATTTGTAAATTCATTTCAAAATGTGGTATCAAATCATGGTTGGGAGCAGGACCCACCAGAATGCTGATCCTGGAAGACTATCTGTTTCAATTGTGTGGTCTCTAGGCCACATGTACTGATGTATATGTTCTGTTCTACCAAAACAAATGCCAATGGGTTAATGGTAACCTTCCTTTCAGAACTCACATGTCACTGGGAAAGAACTATACTGGAAAGATTTCATTTCTTGTGAATTTTTCTCTTTAAGAGTATGGAGTATTTCAGTCATTACACTAATGCAGAATAGTGCAATGAACCCAGTTCAAGTTCACTTTATTACAGTAATGAACCTAAACCTTCAGAATAAAATATTGGTGACCATTGTAATGGAAATCCATAACTTTGCTCTTCTAAAACAATAACTAGGGATGTTGTCCTGAACACTGCTTTGTCCAAAGGAGGCGGAGAAAAAGAATGCCATTCCCCAAAGAGATAGATGAACAAAAAGCACATATATTCACCAGAAGAAAAATGCACCTCATTGATGAAATCCTAGGAACATATCAATTCATTTGAAGAATTCGGTGTTTGTACTGCTTCTGTCTCTGGGATTCTTGGTAACAATATGCCATTGATAAATGTAAACATTGTTTATTCAGATTGGAAATCATTGACTGTGTGAAATATGTGGATTGGAAATGAATCTCATTTCTGTAATCAGAGCATAGCTCCTGAGCCACATTGTTTTTCTTTGAAGATGAATAAAATATTGAATCCTTTTCTATAGCCCATCTAGCAAGGGATCCAGGTTCTAGTCTTCAGCGAACAAGTCAAAAAATCCTGTCATTGCAACAATAAAGGGAAGAACTCTCAAACTCTCTCTTCAACTGATATGTCAGTCTTTGTCAATTTCATTCCTGTGGGCAAGGAACAATAATCCAATCATTTTTCTCTACATTGTAATAGTTTTCTGTTCGTGATTTATTCTTTAAAAAAAAATCACATGTAGAATTTTTTTGTGGAGAAAACACATTTTCTATGCAGAAATGTGGTTTTGTGCAAAAAAAATCATGTTTTATTTATGATTTTTTTCATACGGTAGTTAAATATTATAAACATGTTCCCACCCCTCCTCTTTGGTCTATGTTGCAGTGCGTACTTCAGAAGGACTGGCAGTTACTAGTAAATTTGACAAAGTCTTGTCACAACTTGGAGGTAACTATCATGTATATTTTCTTATTTATTTATTTATTTATTTATTTATTTATTTATTTAATATTACATTTATAACCTATTTTTCTCCAAGAGGCTCAAGGTGGCAAATGCAATCTTCCTTCTCAATTTTGTCCTTCAAAAGCCCTGTGAGGTTGGTTCAACTGAGAGATTATTTGACTGACACAGCATCAAGTCATGAGCATGAGTGTGAACCTCTTTAGTCCCACATTAACCTACAGAGGCATTATGAAAACTGGGAGGGATTCCATACGTCAGTCACTTAAGACCCTGGGATACAATGAGAGCTATTTGCTGCTTTTACAAAAATAAAAAAATGGCATTATATCCATGATAACTCATTATCTATAATGAATGTGCAGCATAGCTTTATTCTTCCACTGTTAAACTATAAAAAAACAGGTTTCATGACTCTTGATAACTCCACAGAGAAATCTGCCTAACCTGTGGGGTACACTTTTGCTCTGCTCTGAAACAACTGTTTTTTTTTTCATCTTCAGCTTCATTCCTGATGAATATCTCAAAGGTGGGGTTGAGGAAGTATTGGTCCTTAATTTTTGGACTTCATCTCCCTGCTCACCCTAGCCAGAATGACTAATGGTCAGGGACTATGGATAGTTTAGGATAAAATATATGAAGGGTAAATATTGCCCCCAATTTATTGAAAGGATGATGTTAGAAAATTCCCAGCACTATAGGAGTTGTCAAAATGTTATGTGGTCCCAAATGATTTCCATCGTCTCTACTCATGTTGGAATCTTTCCGTTCAGTGTTATATGCTGACTGTCAAAATGCTCTCCAAATGAGCTGCTTGAAATATACAGTGGTGTATGCCATTTCAAAAGCTGAACAAAGAAGAACAAACAGACCACCTCACGATTTCGAAATAAGTCACTGGTTTATTTTTGTTAATGGAACTTGAGCTTGATGAACTCCAGATAACACCTCTTATGTCGTTTAGTTGAGTTGCTAAGTATGTTAAGATCATAGTGCAACAATTTGGGCAGCGGCTCTGGTTTCTTTTAAACTGGTGGAAACTAACACGTTGCAGGGGGGCACGGTTTGAAAAACCACAAATGAGATATAGAAGATAGAAAGTGGAAAAACAAAAGTATTATGTAGTGCATGACTAAGAAAAATATGCTTGCCTATGGTTGCTGAAAGCAGGAAGAGATTTTGGAGAATCATTGTGAAAATAAATAATCTGAATGCAAAAAAACCAGATGGGTTACTTAGCAATAACTTTATCCAAATAATGTGATTGAAAATGTGCATATATTTTCTCCTTCCTAAACTGATGGTGATCTCTTGCAGCTAGCAATGCAGGAAGTATATAGTGGTATAGCCTAAAATAGGCTTTTCAAAGGTCAGCACTATGTGGAGAAAGCATTATGTGTAGGCAATGTGCTCTGGAATTGGTTACAGGAAGTGAATGTGGGCGTGGGACCGAAAGATGCAAGGGGGTGATATTTTTGTAAATAATATACAGGTCGTCTAAGGATCACTTATATGGAAATGAAGTAGCACTAGTTTTACAACAGAAATATTCCCTATCTAGCACATCCAAACAAGATGGGCATGTTTAGCTTGCAGAAGAGAAGGCTGAGAGGAGACATTGTGGCCATGTATAAATATGTGAGGTGAAGTCATAGGGAGGAGAGAGCAGGTTTGTTTTCTGCTGTCCTGGAGACTAGGATGCAGAACAATGGTTTCAAATTACAGGAAAGGTGATTCCACCTGAATATTAGAAAGAACTTCCTGACTGTGAGAGCTGTTCGGCAGTGGAACTCTCTGCCCTGGAGTGTAGTGGAGGTTCCTTCTTTGGAGGCTTTTAAACAGAGGCTGAATGGCCATCTCTTGGGGGTGCTTTGAATGTTATTTTCCTGCCTCTTGGCCGGGGGTTGGACTGGATGGCCCGCGAGGTCTCTTCCAGCTCTATGATTCTAAGTGGAAACTGTAGCAACGCATTGCAATATTGATTGCTCATGTTCAGGACAAATCATTTATTCTTTTCCTATCTCCTTTTTGCACCTTCAAATAGAAAGACCATATTCCCAATGAACATCCGCTTCCCCATCATCATCTTTTGGACTGATCTTGGATCATGATTTTAAATGGGCAATATTTTATAATTTTAATGCCAATTTTTGTATATAATTGTTTTAATTGTTGTTTAACTATGGTTGTTAATTTGATGCCCAGTGTAAAGATCCCTTACCTTGCCAGCCAGGGTGGCAGGGCCAGGAAAAGTCAGGCTAGGTAGTTTAGCTTGGAAAGGCCTGGCAGAGTGCTGCTGGAGCCATTTTAGAGTAGGGAAAATCTCCAGTGCAGAAGGGGGAGTGGCTGAGGCCTGTGCCAGCCCAGCAACAGCTAGGATTGGTTTAGGAAATATGGGCGGAGTTAGCCAGAAGGAGGGAAAGAGAACAGTGAGTTTTGACAGTTTTAGTTTAGTTCAGCTGAGTTCTGAGAAGAGTAGTGAGCAGAGAGAGATTAGAGAGGGATTTAGCTTTGTCTAGGAGTCTCTGTTTTAGAATAGGCAGCTTGCCTTTAGTCTGCACAGACCAGTAGGCTGTGGCAGACTGAGTTGCAGCTATTGTGAGGAAAAATAGCTGGGTTTTGTGTTTAATGAAACTGTAACTAAGGAAAGAACATTCTCTCAAGCAACCAATACGCTTATAAGAAACAAGAACACTTTTATCTGTAACCATCAAGCCTCAGTACCTGCATTCTCGTGTTGTTCTGTAATTTATGATCAATAAACTCTTTCTTATTATTTTTAAACTTAAAGCCTGAGTCAAGTGCTATTTTTGGTTTTGAGTCCCTTTCTTTCTAAATCAACCTCTCCTGTTTTCCCCTCAGAGAAAGCCCTTGATTATATACAGCCATTGGTGGAGTAACAAACTTTTTATTAATTTAAAACAGCCTGATAATATTTTAAATAACTAGAGGGTTCGTGATTTCTTTAGTTTGGTGGCAGCGAAAGTTTTACACAACGTGACATCCCCTCAAACCCTACAAAAGCCTCTTTTTGAGTTATTATAATTGGGTTTGCAGAGGTGGGATATTGATTTATCACCCATACCTCTAAGATTATTATAATTGGTTTGCAGCGGTGTGGATTCGTGTAACACCTCAATCCAGGGCATTTTTGTGTAAATCCTGAGGTAAAATTTTGTCAGAAAGTGACACCAAGAATTACCTCAGAGAGAGAACACCTCTAGCGCCATTTTACAACACATTAGGCCATGGCACCACCGAAGTCAAAGAAGGGCACTCCTGAAGACACAGAGAGAGAAGGGGAAACTACTCTGTAGTTGAGGGGACTGAGACCCAAGTACCAGAGGGTAGACAAGAACAGATAGCTACCTCTTTGGCCATTGAAAAGCTTAGGCTAGAAATGAGGTTGAAGAACTTGAGTTTCAGGCTGAAAGAGAAAAAATGCAGATGCAAGCTGAAGAGAGGCAGAGAGAAAGAATGGCTGAGGTAGAAAGAGAAAGAGAACGTTTAAAACATGAGGAGAGAATGGCAGAACTACAATTGAGAGAAAGAGAGAGAACTCCTAACTTAAGCCAACAGCAGGACTCTAACATGCAAAGAGTTTTAAAGAACTTTCCTCGTTATGTAAAAGGGGACTGTGTAGAGTCATTTTTGGCTAGCTTTGAACGGGCTTGCCATGATTTCGAGGTACCTGAAGCCAAAATGATGGTGTACCTGAGACCACTACTTTGTGGGGAACTTACTGAGGTTTACGCTGACCTGAGAGAGTCAGAAAGTGCGAGTTACCTCATATTTAAAGAAAGAGTTAAGCTGAGGTTTGGCTTGACACCTGAACAAAGTAGGAAAACGTTCAGGGAGATCAAAAGAAAGCCAGGAGAAACCTTTTCACAATTGGGAAGCCGAGTAGAAAAGGTCTTAGAGAGATGGCTTGAA
>NW_026844366.1:214532166-214664666 GCF_025583915.1 Anolis sagrei ordinatus
CCTGCAGATTCATATGAGTGGATCACTGTGCCTACAGTTTTAAGGCACTGGTGATTAAAATATGGCTGCTATGGGCTGGCAAGCATGGAGGAGGAACGACCAGAGGAAACTCGTGTGCATAAAATATTTTAGAAAAGGGATTTTATTACTAGGGTTATTTAATGCTGTGCAGGGCTCGGAGGCTTCATAATGCCATCTATTGCACATTAAATCTCTGCAATTTAAAAAATGCAAGATGATTAATAAAATAAATGGCAAGCTTAAACCAAAATCTTTCATCCTGCAAGTTGACGGCCTTTGCATGTAGGGGGAAGATAAAGGATTAAATGTGTAAATCTTAGATTTATTCCATACATAAAGAAGAAAATTCCCTTTCCCCATCATTGCTGTTATGTGCCTTCATGTAGACTCCATTTTCTTGGAAATATTTATTCAGCAAAAGTTTGCCTCTGCCTCACTTGAAGGCTGGGAGTGTTATCTGCTCAAGGTCATTGAGTAGGTTTCCATGCATGAGCTGTGATTCAAACCCTGGTCTCTCAGTTTCATAGTCCAACACTCATATTGTACTGACTCTCTGCTCACTAGCATGCCCAAAAAAGTTCACTGTGCTTTCTGTCTTGCACAGAAGATAAGCTGAACGGGTAGTCATCCTCAAATCTCCCACATGGAGGAAGAGGAGGTGGCAAGAGGAGGTAAAGACATCAAGAACAGCAAATTTGTTTTCAGTACTTATGCTCTGCTTGGGATGAGATATGGGCAATGCACCTTTAATTCAGCATCGTGAATTTTAATGGGTGTTGTTTGAGAATAGGAAAAGAACTGTTTGAGAGCTCTTTACTTCACCATCACTAGTTTCTATACTTTAGCCACGTGTGTCAGATGCAACAGACTTTTGATATCATATTCACATTTGTGGATAAACTCTGCATGTGTCTCCATATGAGAAAGGAAGAAAGACAGAAATTTTAAATGTAATAAAGAACCAAGGCAGGTTCAACAAGCAATAGAGCCTCTCTTAACATTTGATGTTTACATAGCAGCCACTTGTGGCTAAAACAAGATTTCTCATCCAGTTCCCAGGCCCCAAGGCTATGAGAGATAACAGAACTGTCTGGATGAATCAGGGAGAGCAGACAGATGCTGCACTGCAGCACTGTTTTCCAGCTCCAGAGATATCATACTTTGCTTTATGATCATTTTAATGTAATGATGCTTCAAAGTGTCACAGTCAATATAACTTTAGGAGGACACTAGTCTCATAGCAAATACTGCAGCTGGATTTCCCATTGTAATGATAACTGGTCAGGATCCCTGCTTTCAGCATCCCCTACAGCACCTTCCTCTCCCTGGCTGGCCATTTATTGCTTTACTCTTTTCTTTTTTTCCCCAAGTAGTGGGGCATTATGAATAGAATCAGGGCCAAGGCACACCTAAAGCTGACCAAGTTTTATTTCACCTGTGGCAGAAAATACCACCCAGTATCTTAAACACATATGGTAATACAGATATATTTATTGTACTCCAGTCCACCTGCCTAAGGTGTTTGTTTCATTGGCCTAATTGGAAGATCATTCCTGATGGTCTTTTATGGTTAATTTCCTTAGAGGGAGAGAGCACCTGAAATTATAGCTGTGTCTGCATTTTTTCTGAGTTTTAGAGTAGATTGACTCAATCTGCACTTAGTCCAGATTAAGGACCTCACTTTAACAGAAGATAGAAAGATAGACACTTTTGAATTGTGGTGCTGGAGGAAAATTCTGAAAATTCTCGTGGCCTTGGACCACGAGAAGGTGAAACCAGTCCATCTTCCAGAAAATAATGCCCAACTGCTCACTGGAGGGAAAGATATTAGAGGCAAAGAGTGTCTCCATATGAGAAAGGAAGAAAGAAAGACAGACATTTTAAATGTAATAAAGAACCAAGGCAGGCCATACTTTGGCCATATAATGAGAAGTATGGAAAAGACAATGATGTTGGGGAAAATGGAAGGAAAAAGGAAGAGGGGCAACCAAGGGCAAGATGGATGGATGGCATCCTTGAAGTGACTGGCTTGACCTTGGAGGAGTTGGGGGTGGTGATGGTCAACGAAGAGTCAGAAGCAACTGAACAAATAAATAACAAGGACCTCACCAGACAAGGTGAATTCAGTGTCCTAGGATGCTTTCACCCCATCTAGAGGACGGAGCCCCACACTGGACATTACACAACATTGTGTGAGTTTCGGTGGAATCCCCACCTCCAACCAGGGTGAAAACCTTGTTGGACGCTTTCCCTCCAACACAGGAGGTTTCTCATGTTGTGGGGCCTCTCCGTGATCATGACATTTTTCCTCAGGTGATGGGAATCTGTGCACGGGGTGACAAATTTCTCCCATTGCTGCCACACTTTGCCTGCCCTTTATGATGAGATAGTGAATCACATTGTGTTGATCTGATTCTGAAACAAGTAATCTTGCCCTGAACTGATTCAAAGTGTTTGGGGTGCTAAATGCATAAACCAAAAAAGAAAGGGATCCACCCTATAGTCCCCAGTCGCTCTAGTCTGGTGTGTGAAAAACAAAACTATTATGGGTATTTAAATATCCTAATGCAAGTAAACAGGAGTATAGCATTCCAGATTTATAAATCTTGGTTTGAATTTGAGGTTCAGTCATGTTCAAATTGATCCAGATAAAAATCTGGTCTCTTTCAAATTACCTACTTTCTAATCAAGGTTTTGGAGGCAGGAACATGACTAATTTATGATGTGTAGATGACTTCATACTACTAACAGAAAATAACAAATGCAGGACTTGGGATGACTACTGAGGAAAGTCAAGGAAGAAAGTACAAAGTCAGATTTACAGCTCAACATTAAACAAACAAAAATGACCACAAATGATTTGCTAACTTGCAAGTAGGCAATGAGGATATTGAAATATTTCAGAGCTTTCCATACTTTGGCACAGCCATTAATTGAAATAAACAAAGTAATCAAGAAATCAAAAGGCTAGGATTTTGAAGGATTGTGATGTAGGAACTCGACAAAATCCTCAAATGTAAAGATATATTACTGGTGTTCATGGTGACGATTTCATTTGGTTAATTTTGTATAAGAATTTGCAAAATTCACACATTTATTTATAATGGTCAAGAACATGGGGTGTTGGTTGTTTGTTTGTTTGTTAAATGGATGGCTGGAAATGAAAAACTGACATATTCACCTTGACTAAAGCTGACCAACAGGCTGTCCTAGACAGAAAGTGCTATAGAAGATTTCCTATTTGGTCTGAGATTATGTCTGAGCAACAGGCTTTTCCTGACTTTGATATAATTCTTGATTCTAACAAGGTTTCTTTGCATTTCCCCTCTCTCAGGCCTATGACTCAGACCCTCACACTTGTTTATTTCAGAGCTGGACAGAATAGCATAAGGTTACTTGCAGGAGATCCTCAAGACATTTAGTCCTCAAATTGTTTAACAATAGCAAGATCAAAATTATTATACCCATCAAAATTAGGATGCTGAACCCACTCATGGGAGTTGTGATACTCTTATCTGTATCAAACCTATTATTGTCAACATTATCTGAATTAAGGTACAGTATAATGTTCTGTGATGCAGTGCAAATGTGAAGGTAATTATAATAGGTGTTTTAATATGAGTGTTCTCCAGAAGGGGAAAAGAACATTCATTAAGCTCAGAAAGCTGGAGGCAATTAATTGGCTGAAAGTATGAAAGACAGATGCAAGGGAAGGGTGACTAAGGTGGTGAATCCACCTTATTTTGCACCATTGCTTCCTCACTTCTTAAAGTCTGTCACTTGCACTACTTGCTGTCCTTTTCCTCCTTCTCCTCTCTCTCTCTCTCTCTCTCTCTCTCTCTCTCTCGGTATCCTCGTCTGTCAATTTATGGCAACCAGGTGCAATTCATAGGGACACCTAGAATATTGTGTCCAATTCTGGGCAACACAATTGAAGAGAGATATTGACAAGCTGGAATGTGTCCAGAGGAGGTGACTAAAATGATCAAGGGTCTGGAGAACACGCCCTATAAGGAGTGGCTTAAGGAGCTGGGCATGTTTAGCATGAAGAAGAGAAGGCTGAGAGGAGACATGATGAGGGCCATGTATAAATATGTGAGAGGAAGTCAAAGGGAGGAGGGAGCAAGCTTGTTTTCTGCTTTCCTGGAGACTAGGACATGGAACAATGGCTTCAAACTACAAGAAAGGAGATTCCATTTGAACATGAGGAAGAACTTCCTGACTGTGAGAGCCATTCAGCAGTGGAACTCTCTGCCATGGAGTGTGGTGGAGGCTCCCTCTTTGGAAGCTTTTAAACAGAGGCTGGATAGCCATCTGTCAGGGGTGCTTTGAATGCAATATTCCTGCTTCTTGGCAGGGGGTTGGACTGGATGGCCCATGAGGTGTCTTCCAACTATGATTCTATGATTCTTAAACAAGGAATACTCAGAAGTGGTTTTGCCTTTCTCTGAAATACAAACACAACACCTATTGTTAGTTGGAAGCCTCTCATTCAAGTAATAGCCAGAGCTGAACCTGCTTAGCTTTCAAAATTAAATAAGATTTTTGGTGTTTAGATGAGGGTCCTTTCTTCCCACTTCTTTCTTTTCTTCATCTTACTCATTTGCAAAGCTTATATTTGCTTCTTGAAATTGACAACCTGCAGGGCTTACTCTCAGTTCAAATGGTTTATGTATAGCACCACCCTCTGCTAGTAGAGTAAAGGAAATCAAAATTACGAAGTACAGAACACCTTCTAGGGCAGTGGTTCTCAACCTGTGGGCCGCCAGGGTTTTTGGCCTACAACTTCCAGAAATCCCAGCCAGTTTACCAGATGTTAGGATTTCTAGGAGTTGAAGACCAAAACATCTGAAGACCCACAGGTTGAGAACCACTGACCTAAAATAATGGTCCAAATAGACACTGGAGAGCATTTCTCGAATTTTGATAAAATCTTGCCAAAATAAGCCATAAATGCAAGACCATTTGTTTTGGCCCAGTTGGTGGGAAAACCCCAAAGAAAAAGCTGCGTTTATACACTCACTTCAGTGGAAATAAAGGAGAAAGAGCTGGAGGGCTGAGCTGTATTTGCCAGGGATAGGAGTTAGCTCCCCATTAACCTTAATTTTAAGGAGAGAGAAAGGCTGATTCTCTACGTTACATGAATTTTGAGATTGTTGGCAATAACTGCAGTGCAGCAAGTATTTTGCAAAGAAGTTCAGTGTTGGTGCTTTGTGGGGTACATGGAACTTTGAGGCCCTGTATGTATGCCGTATTCAGTATAAAGTATGCAACGTTGTTGCAGGCTCATAGGATTTTTAAAATTTATGTAAGCCAGCCAGTTTCAAAATGTTTGTTACTGTGCTTGCAATATTCACTTACAAGCGGCTCCATAGAAACCAATTTTCTCTCATATAAAATTTATGTCTGCAATTTCTTCTCTGTTGAAGTCATATTTCAAATCCTTTCAGACCCAGAAGTTTTAGCTATCTCCTAGCTAATAGCTTCTAGTCACTCTTCCTGGCTGTTCATAAGGAATCTTTCCAACAAATAAATAGTTGGCCAGTAGCTGCAAAACCGTTATTAAAAAGTTATTATAGTGTCATTTGGTTTTGTGATGACTATGCTATTGCCAATAACGGAGGCAAACTCCATTTCAAATATGTTGCTCAAGTGATAATAACTGCCATTTTAAATTAATTTGATTCCAATAATAAATAACAATATGTATGAGCATTAAGTCTTGTAACACAGGCAAGCATTTCATTTCACTTATTTATTTATTTATTTATTTATTTACTGTCCTTGTATACCGCCGTTTCTCAGCCTAATTGGCGACTCAACGTGGTTTACAACAAAATATACAGTGCACAGTATACAATTAAAACCATAAAAAACATAATACACAATATTACACGAAATCACAATCCAATACATCTCCTAACTAAAATCGTGGTCCAATTGCATCATCCATATTACCAATCCGTAATCAACACATTCATTGCACCGAATTAACCAAATGCCTGTTTGAACATCCAAGTTTTTAGTCTTCTTCGAAATACCATCAGCGAGGAGGCTGATCTTACCTCCATGGGAAGGGCGTTCCAGAGCCGAGGGGCCACCACAGAAAAGGCCCTGTCTCTCGTCCCCGCCAGCCGCACCTGTGAAGCAGGCGGGATAGAGAGCAAGGCCTCCCCAGAAGATCTTAGGGTCCTGGTGGGCTGATAGGCCGAGATACGTTCGGATAGGTAGGTTGGGCCAGAACCGTTTAGGGCTTTAAAGGCCAACGCCATCTTCATACAATGGATGGAATCTGGATAGTCATACTACTATAATAATTGAGACAGAAATTATTCATGATGACTAACTCAATCCCCATTCATTACAGTAGGTATTTTCAAGGACGAATATGCCTGGATACATTTGTTTTAGAGGATACTCAAGATACATTATGTCTGAATATATGAAGACGGGCAAGAGAAACACGCATGGAATTGCATAGATCGGAAATCTGAGTTTATAATAATGTCACCAATGAGTTTCTTCCTGTGTAATGAGAGACATCATTAATAAGAGAATTCCCTTTCCCATCCCTAGACTGCAATAAAGTGTTTATATGAAAGATGGAATGTGAAACATTGTCTCTTTCCTACAGAAAAAAATGTAGCTAACAAGAATTGTTGCCACACTCTTTATAATTAGGCTTGTGTACGGATTCGGAGTGGCCAGTTCCTTTTGGCCAATCTGGTCTTGTTCAGCTTAGTCGGATGGCCATAATGGCAAGGGCCCAGCCATCACGTTTTTCTATCCATCACAAGACAATGTGGCAACTGATAACGGCTCATCTTCCCCAATTGGCTTCAGAAGACACACAAAGAGACTGCTGTGTGCTGCTTCCGCGGGGTTTCCCTGTGAGCCCTGGGTGTTGGGCCAATCAGAATTGAAGAACGTCATGACGTGTCTTACACAAGCTGTGTCTGATTCCTTAACCCCATTGCTGAAACCCAGATTCCCTTGAAGGGAAAAAAGGAAAGGGTCCCAGGAATGGAAAGGGGAGCCTCAAAAGTTCCCCAATGGGCCAGATCTAGCCGCATTTTTCAGCTATCTGACTACCCGTCCATTTTCGAGAGGTGTGCAAAAATGGATATGGGGTCTACTGGAATACAACCAGCAGAAATCGATCAAGGTTCCACCAAAATGCACCAGCCTGTTTATAATATACACTCCACAACCTTGAGATTAAATTATTTATTATTTTATTTGTTTTATTCCTCCTTCAACAAATTCAAAGAGGCAAACATAGCTCCACTTTGCCACAATTTGTGGGGCTGCCTGCTTATCCCCAGCCTATTCTGAAAAATTGCCTCTGCCTCAACTCTTTTAAAGGGCTTTGCTTGAAAGCTAGCTCTCTCTTACTGGTGCTAGATGCCATCGATGGTATTTGTTTTTCTGAGTAAATCTTGCCAAGAAAATCCTTTGAGAGGGCTGACACAAATCAGATCTGAAAGTGCATAACAACAATACTGCCTCTATCATCACAGCAGACATGTTAGTAGTTTGTGAAAACTCTTTGTTTATGTGACCAATTTCCATGATCCTTGTCCACAGGGGCAGTTACCTTACACTGAACTGGCACTCAGGATTAATGTATTCCAAAATTGTGCCCAAAGCACAACACCTGGGCATATGTTGTGAACTTTGAAATTATTCAACTGAAGAGCCAGGGAATTGTTATTCAGTTTGTATCTTCATTTTCTGCAATGAATCTTTGGGGCTTTCCATTCAATTCACTGGAAGGTTTACCTGTCAGCATCTGTTTGAACTGTCTGCCCTTGATCAGTTATATAAGCAAATAATCTCCATGCCCAGGTGCCAAGTAATGTGACATCACAGAGAGTCTTTAGAAATGACTGGATTTTAATTTTCAACCTTTTTCCTTTGTTTCTTTCAGACTGCCAGGGCAGATATCTGATCAAGGATATGGTGATACATCCAGATAAAATGTGCCCTGGGGTGTTTTGGTTGTTTTTTTTTAAAAGAAAAAAGATGAGAGAAGGGGAAGGTGGAGAAAAAATGCATTTTTCTTTCTTTCTTTCTGTTTAAATGGCATGGCATTTGCTTCAAGGGCTTTGCTGTCAGATGAATTGTGTCTTTGGACATCCTGCCATTGACCTCTGTATTTTTCCAACTTTTCAGCCTCCAGAAGATTATTAATCACTGATTTGTGCTGCAGGAGGTTTTGAACTATCAAGGTGCCTGTTTTCACATTAGTGGAAAAATAAGCTTTTTTTTCTCCCGATAAAGGCCTAAGAATGGGGGGAAAGGAGAGAAAAGCTCCTGGCATCTCCTAGGCAGGTTTATTTCATCACTTTCAATCCCATTTTCAAAATATTTATAGTTCACCTAGAAACCCATTGAGACTGAAATGGATTTCTAAGGATGAGCTGTCCAAATGGCAGCTTGTTAGTCTACTTAGAGATGGCAGAGGTCCGGCTGATGGTAACAAAGTCCATTTAAACCCGGAAAAAAACGAAATGGAAAATTAAATGCTGAAGTTCATTGTTTCCCACCTTAGCAACCAACACCTGCTGCCGGAGGTTGTGAGAAGAGAGGAGCAATATAACCTATGTTACTTTGGGGTTTGATATTAAATTCATGGGGTTGCATAAATTGACAGGCAATGTAAAGGCACACACAAAGAAATATAGCACAGGAATATACTGGCTGTTCATAAGACATCTTCACATGGGGCTAAATTGGGCAGCAAGTGCCAATTTGGCCCTGGTCACCCACCGAGCCAGCCGGCTCCCATCACATGAGGCCAGTGCGGCTCCATGGGTGAAGGCGGGTGGAGCCAGTGCATGTTGCCATTGCAATGCATGCGGGAAGCCACACACACTAAGTGCACTCACGCTTCCCCCTATTTCAATGGTTCTCAACCTGTGGGTTCCCAGGTGTTTTGGTCTACAACTCCCAGAAATTCCAGCCATCTTACCAGCTGTTAGGATTTCTGGGAGTTGAAGGCCAAAACATCTGGGGTCCCACAGGTTGAGAACCACTGCCCTATCTGATCACCCTTAGCTAGAGCCAGGCAATGTGGAGCATGAGGTGCTAGGTTCCCCACATCCCTCTATGAAGTGCTGCGTCTCCGGTGGCCATCTGATGAGGTTGTTAGTGCTGGATTTATACATCTCTTTACCAAGAACTTGTAAAGCTATGTTTTAAAGGAAACGTCTTCCTTGGATCAGTTATATCAACTGGAACTTGGAAAGTGATAGAAAATACGTAGATCACACAGTCAGGATCCTTTTGCACTATACAGTTACAATGCTATGATTCCATTTGGCTGCCTTACTTTTATGCTCTGGAGCTCTGGGATTGGGACATATGCAATAATAATAATAATAATAATAATAATAATAATAATAATAATAATAATACTTTATTTATACCCCGCCTCCATCTCCCCAAGGGACTCGGAGCAGCTTACATGAGGCCAAGCCCAAGAACACATCAGTAACAAAAAAGCAATAACAAAAAATAACAATACAATTAAATAAATCACATATAAACATTAACTTACAAGGATTAAAAACCTATAGGTGGGCCAGATGTAATAGTTAAAAAATAAAAAAATAACACTGGTCATGAACAGGTAGGATATATCTAATAGGAAGGTTTTTTAAAAGTGAGGGGAGCGCAATCCAAACGGATAGTTAAAGTGCATTTGAGGACATTTTGCTGGGAATTGTTTCCTTATTCCGGGAAGGCACACTGGAACAGCCACGTTTTCAGGCTCCTCTTAAAGACTGCCAATGTTGGGGCATGCCTGATGTCCCTAGGAAGTGAATTCCAGAGTCGGGGGGCCACCACCGAGAAAGCCCTCTCCCTCGTCCCCACCAATCGCACCTGCAAGGGCGGTGGGAGCGAAAGCAGGTCCTTTCCAGATGAACAAAGAGACCATGTGAGTTAATACACGGAAATGCGGTCAAAGTGCTTGAGTTCCTCACCAGACTATAAATCCCAGGGTTTCATCGGTCGTTTAGAATGGTACAAACCATGTGCATAGAAGAGCCAGAATAAAGTAAATAAATAATCATGTAAAAAAAAAGCCCACAAACTTATACTCAACTGCCATACACCAGTAGTATTTCCAAGTTGTAACTAAACATCTTATTCCCATCTTTGAAAGGTGAAAGGGTCCTTCAGGGAGATGAATGATTAAAAACAGCCCAACCGAGCTCAGAAAATGATATAGTGCCTTAATTTCTATTCCTTTATTTATTTATAGAACAGATTTACCTCCTGTGTTTCAGTGGGCATCCTCAACATGGCTCATGCCATCTCTGAAATGCCATCCATGCATCAAAAGCCAGCCCAGTGGGAAATGGATTTACAAAAGTCTCTCTGGAATTATGATAATGATGATGGCATTGCCAGTTGAGGCCATTCATCCCACATAGAGTGACAGGAACGAAAATATCCACTCTTGACTACTTATTCTTTGACCAAAGAAATAATGGTACTGAATTAAAGCAAGTCATTTGTATGCTCAATTAACCTTTATTTATGAAAAATAGCATTCTTCAGTGAGCAAACTCAACCCATGATGGAGGTTGTAATGCGTGAGCTGTATAGAATAATAATAATAATAATAATAATAATAATAATAATAATAATAATAATAATTAAAAAATCTGAATGTGTGGTGTGGTAGCTTAATCATTAGACTTTCACTCTGTTGACCAGGGTTTGAATCCCCACATGGCCTTGAACCCCATTGTATGACCTTAGGCAAGTCAAACTATCTCAACCTCTTCTGTACGAATCATGCCAAAAAAAATGCTATAATAGGTCCACCTTAGAGTTACCAGAGGTTGGAAACAACCAGAAAGCATACAACAACAAATATACACTATGTCTTGTTAGACTTTCTGACACTTTGTAAATCTCATTTCACAATGGGCTTGCTTCCAAAACCTATAATCCCAATATTCCAACAATAATCTAAGATAACTGGGAAATATGACATTTTGAGTGCCCTGGGACTTATTCCCAAAGACACATGCACAGGATCTACTCTGATCAACATAACAACATTATCTATTTGTATCAAATTGCTATAATTCTGCAGTGTAGATGGCCCCTATATTATCATAGTTAAGTGCGCATCTCTTCACTATGAGTACATCTACACTGTAGAATTAATGCAGTTTGGTACCACTTTAATTGCCATGGTTCAATGCTATGGAATGTTTGTTGTTGTCTTTTTCACCGTGGCAGCTATACCTCACCTTAGTTTGCTATGCACTGAATCTGATATCAGTTCAGTTCTGCATGCCTTTATTACAGTCAACAACCCATAAGGCATGGCAATAGTTATATACCGTATATACTTGAGTATAAGCCAACCCAAATATAAGCTGAGGCACCTAATTTTACCACAAAAAAACTGGGAAAATGTATTGATTCGAGTAAAAGCTGAGGGTGGGAAATGCAGCAGCTACTGGTAAATTTAAAAATAAAAATAGATACCAATATAATTACAATAATTGTGCTATCAGTAGCTTAAATGTTTTTGAATCTATATAAATAAAAATGTAATGTTCGTTTGTGGGATTAACATAACTCAAAGACCACTGGATGAATTGACACCAAATTTGGACACAATACACCTCTCAGGCCAATGAGTGACCATCGCTCATAAAACATTGAAAAACGCAGCAAGAAAGATTTTTTAAACAAAAAACCAAAATACATTACAACGCATGCGCAAAACCACACATATACACAAACACACACATATACACAAATATATACACACATATATGCATATACGCACACACAAAACACATATACACAGAAAGGGGGAGGGAAGGAAGGAAGGAGAGAAGGAGGGAGAGAAAGAGGGAAAGAAGGAGGGAATGAGAGAAGGAACGAAAGAAAGGAATAAAGGAAGGAAGGAAAAGAAGGAAGAGAAGGAGAAAAAGAAATAAAAAAAGTAGAAGAAGGAAGGAAAGAGGGAAGTATAGAACCAAAGAACAAAGGAAGGGAAGCAAGAAACAGGTAGAAAAGGAAGAAAGAAGAAGGGAAAGTAGAAGGAAAAGGAAAAGAGGGAAGGAAGGAAAGAAGGAAGGAAGGAAGAAAAAGGTAGAAGGATAGAAAGAGGGAAGGGAGGTTGGACACAGCAATGCGTGGTGGGTACAGCTGGTAGTTACATAAAACTGTAATTTAAGATAAGACTGTCCAACTCTGATTAATCTATTATTCTAACCTTCTTCAATGAAAATGTGCTTACACATCCTTCCAATCATAATAAATGTAATAAAAATAATAAGAGTAAAATAATGGAAATATAATAATAATAATAAATAGAGAAAAAATAATAAATATAATAAAAAATAAATAGAGCAAAATAATCAATGTAATAATAGAGTAAAATAATGTACATGTAATAATAATAAATAGAGTATAACAATAACAACAACAACAACAACAACAGAGTAAAATAATAAACAACCTTGGCTTGAGTATAAGCCAAGGGGGGCTTTTTCAGCCTAAAAAAGGGCTGAAAAACTCAGCTTATACTCGAGTATGTATGACACATCTTAAAAACATGTAAAAGAGGTGGGCATAGACATATTGGAAAACATAAACAAGCCATGATGGGATGGAACAAAGGATATAATTAAAAACATGGAGAAAAGATACTGTAGGAATGATATAATTAAAACCATCATTGTATGGATTAAGTATAAATTAAAACCAAACAGCAATGTTAACGGTAAACAAAATTGTGATATCCCTCCTGAATCCTTCCAAATCAGATAAGCTGTATACCAAGTAGTTTCTCAAAAGTTTGGCAAAGAAATATTGCAACAATTATGGAAACTGGGAACATATGTCTCACTTCATGTATGTTTGCCATGCATGTTCTCTTTATATAGTTTTCTCTTCATGTCCTTCATCTTATGAAAACAGTTATTATATTGAGTTTTGACCAATATTTAAGAGCATGCACACATTCAATAAATCAGTTTTGAGTATGCAAGTTTCCAGTTACTAGGGCATTTCTGAGAAGCCAAATGAATTACAAGAGCATCCACTGGCAAAAGTTGAAAACACTACAAATCTTTTAAAAAATAGCCTTGGTTTGACTTATTTTCCAGAAATAACATACAATGAGAAAACAATGCTATTCATTATCTTGGGACTTGACAACATCCTGCTACAAACAGGTTTTTGGAATTTAATAACAATAAATTACTAACTATGCTTTAAAGGGCTATTGCAACTTGGTTGTTATCAACTTTCAAGGCTAATATAAACTGTAATTTTAATAATGAATCTCGTCTTATTTATTAATATAATTCTCAATTAATCCGTCATTAATAAATGATAACAAACCAACTAAATCATCTACCTAGTGGCAAAGAAAGCAATACTTCAGAAATATAGTAAAGATTGAAATTGCTTTCATGGCATCTTTCAGTTAAAAAAACACTTTCTATTAGAAGGGTTTGAGTACAATAAACTGAATATGGCAGAAGCTAATCATTTGGGGAAAGTAAAACATATTCCGATTAAGCCATGACATTCATTCTACAGTGTAGATACATCCTATGTTGCAAAATCTGTGAAGTCTTAGCTCTGCCTTTTCCTCTCTTCTGCTTCAGTTCTCCCTGTTTATAGGTTTTCCAAATAGTGTAGAGATACCTTCCTTTGTATTAGTTTTGGGTGGAGCATAAAAACCCCTAGATTCCAGTGTTAGTTGGTCTATTCCATTTGCCTGTATAGAGCTCCTTTGCTGGACTCCTCCTTTTTTTGCAGCAGAGCTACAGAGAATAGAGGCTTGGGTGTTGTATGGTAATCCTAAGCCCAAGCAATTCAAAACAGGCATCCTTAGCACCTGCATTCAGCAGTATTCTCATACCATCAGTCCCTGTGACAACAGAAGCTTTTGACCAGCTTAAGTTTCACAAGAAAGAGGATTAAGACATCTTATAAGCAACAGCTTGTAAACTATCACTTTGCACCAGAGGCAGAAGACTCCAGAGAAATTACTGCAGCCAGCAAAGGCTCATTTTGTAATGCACCGTTTTAAGTTACCTTATAATAGTCCCGGGTGGAGTTTAGCCTTTATTCATCTTGTTTTCAGTAAACTCATTTTGGTTATCTTTTCACCTTGCCTAAAGTGCCTCAGTATGTTAAGGGTCTAAATCTTAACAGAAGGTATACGGATAGCCCCAGAGTAAAGCCAGACACTATAATTTTTCCCAAAGGCTTGACCATGCCATCACACATCCCAAAGACTTTGATGTAACCGCCATTTAAAAGGTTGAATCATGCCTCCTTTCTTTTTATATTTTAACTGATTCTGTTTAATTTGTACTTGAAATTGGAAATAATAAAAATATAGGAGTAAGAAAAAAGAACCTTGGCTTGCTGACTGAAACTCCAAATTTCTTGTTACTTCTAAACCCTGGCCAGATTTCAGAACAGCTTTGTGTGATTTGCCAAGCAATGTTTCTACCCTTTGAAACCTGTCAGAGACACTATACTTTATAGCCCCTGTACAGTTGTTTGTTTCTACCCAGTGTCAAAGAGTCAAGGAAAATGTACAACCTCTACACAGCCTAATGTCCTGCTAAAATCAATCTTTTCTCTTTTCATTTAGGATCACAAACGGTGATTCTTGATATTCTTGAAACGGCTCAGGTCTAGACTATTTGACGAACCGCATCTCCCACTATAAACCAGCTCAGACACTGCGGTCATCTGAGAAGCTTTCCTCTGGGTCCCACCCCCATCCCAAGCATGGCTGGTGGGAAAGAGAGAAAGGGCCTTCTCCATGGGTGCTCCCCACCTCTGGAACTCTCTTCCTAAGGAATTTAAGATGGCCCCCTCCCTCCCCGCTTTCAAGAAACAGCTGAAGCTACCATCTGTATCCATGCCTTCTTTGCCGCACCAGCTCAATAGATATCTTGAGCAATGATCAATCTATTTGCCCCCAAGGAACTGGGAAATTGTTGCTTTTGTTCAGTGTTTGATGTTTTGTCTTATGTCTGATATAACAGGCTGTGTTTTTTATTTAATGTTTAGTTGTTAAGTCGTGATTTGTGTTTATATGTTGGGTTGTTAAATTTTATTACTATGGATGTATTGTTGTATTTGAGCACTGAATGTTTCCTCAGGGAGGAAAAATGGTCCCCATCCCATTCACAATTGTCTTATCTTGGTGCATAATAACAAATTAGAGTGAGACAATGTTGGGGAATATGAGAAAAAGTAGTGTATTTCACAAGCAGAATAAATAGTGTGTGTAAGCAGAAGGTGGGCAATCCTCAGTCCCACACAACTGCCATCACACAGAGGGTGGATCTACCCTGTCATAAAATCCAGTTTCTGAATCCAGATTACCTGCTTTGAACTGGATTATATGAGTCTACCCTACCAGATAATCTGGGATAAGATGATAATCTGGGATCAGATCCTAATTTTGGTTAATGCAGAAGTCAATCTTCTCTTCTTCATTTTGCAAAAGAGTGCAGGAAGATAGAAGCACACCCACAAAGATCCATCTTCTCTCCTTTGAATTGGATTATATGGGTCTACACTGTCATATAATCCAGTTCAAAGCAGACAATCTGGATTTTATATGGCAGTTTAGACAGGGCCTTAGAGGCTACTAGCCCAGTTTTCCTCAGCCAGGCACCCCCCATTTCTGTTGTATGACAACTCTCATTACTTCTAACCAAAATGTTGTCTTTGGCTGTTGTGTGCTGAAGTTTAACACATACAAAGTGTGCTAAATTGGGGAAACCTGGTGTAGCAGAAATATTAGGATGGAAAAGAAAGGTGGACCTTTCAGATGTTGTTGAACATCAACTTTCACCAGCTCTAGCAAGCACGGAACAACACATGAGGGAATGGAGCTGCAGTCCAACAACAGATGAATAAATTGGCCTGCCCCTAAATTCAGCTCTTCAGAATTGCCTGGTGAGAACTCTGATGCTTTGCATTCTGTTTTGCTGCACAAATGTGCTGGCACTTTTTAATAATGCAGGAGGAATTCAGGCTTGTCTGCACACGAATATGAAATATATACTTAATCCACTTTAATTAGAACTGTAAATAATACAGGGCAGCTAATCTTCACTAAAATCTCAGATATGACCTTTTGGAAGAGAAGATTAAGTGGTTTAACCTTTTAAAGAACAGGGCTAAGCTAAACACAGGAGAAAACATCTAACCTATAAAGATATTTATGCTGGGTTTAGGATTCATAAGGATGTAAAAAGAAACAGAGGAATCTCCTCTTCTAGCAACAACAAATGAGGGTAAGGGCTAAGTGATCCTGGGATTTGGGCAGTGTAGATCTAGCCTCTGAATCTACTGACCATGTCAGCTGAGACATTCTGAAAGTTACAATAAAAAAGAACTTTAAAAACCTACAGGTTTTGTTTGCTTATTGCAAGAAAGAATGAAGGTGGGGGTAGCACTGAAAAGTCATTCAAACATTTGTGGTGTAGAGATTTTCTATCGGCATTGTTGCAACAGGTGATGAGAAAAGCCTTGAGGATATATAATTTGTTGTCAGCCAACATCTGGTATACTTCATGACACTCAATTGATTACACCTCACTCCAAATTTTAGAAAACCCTTATCTTGACATGCAAAATAAATAAATAAACTTTAACATTGATTTGAGTTATGGGATGGATCTTTCAAAATATACATATGTAATATATAGATAAATTCACATATGGAAGACTGTGCTTCTTGTCAGCGTTAGCAGCCCACATAATGACTTAGCCCTTTTTAACTCTAAGTGTAATAAAAATAAGTCATAAAAACACATGAGTCTTTCGCTTTAAGTAGAAATAAAATGAAGTTCTATTCACTGTATACAAAACAAGACAGAAGAATTTCTCTCACCAAAATATAACAAAAACAATATCTTCGGTGCGTCCTCTTCAATCAACGGCGATATGCAGACATGTAACAGAATAATACACAGTCTCTCTTACTTAGTTGTACATAGAGTGACCTTGTCTTGCCGTATACAAACTTTATCTTCAGGACGCTGCAGAACTGCCCCTGGCACAAAACAAAGGCATTTCAGCTCAAAATGAGCCTCAAGAAAAGCTTAGAACGCAATGCTCAAAGTTTCCAAACACTTAGTGCTTTACTATATATTATATCACACTCAATTAACCCATAACAGCTGCCACAGGAAACACCCTGATCCCTTCTAAGACTTAGAAAAAGCCCGTTGCAAACCCCTAGTATCAACACTTCTTTGAACATATCAATAGGATTGGCTTCTCATACCATCTCATCACACTGGGGATTTTTGGCCCCCTTTTCCTCTTTGGGAGGGGGCCTGGCAAGCACAGCCAGATAACACTGGCTTGGCCCATGCCCATTCATCCTGCAGTGGCAAGGAAATGTCACAATATGCTTCCTCGCCCACAATGGAGAGGTAACTGCATTTTGGGTAGCTCCAATTGAGCTAATAATAATATACATTATTTATATTCCGCCCTATCTTCCCGAGGGGGACTCAGGGCAGATTACAGAACACATATACGGCAAACATTCAGTGCCGTTATACAATTAACAAACTCAGTACATAAACAGAGGTAAAGGCTTCCCATCTTTTTTCCATTCCAGGCATCTGGAGGCTGTGCTCAACTCCATCCATGGGGGGGGGGGGGGGGGGGGGGTAGGTGCTGTCACTCCATCTTCCATGCCGAGGGGCTTTATTGTCTTTAGACGCTCTCCTAATCGAATTACTGGCATGTCCGCATGGATGCCTTTTATTATCTCCCTGCCACTGTTTTTGAACTGGTAGGTAAGCAGAAGCTGGACTGGCAATTGGGAGCTTGCCTTAATCCAGGCTTGAACTGTCAACCTTTCAACCAGCAAGATTTTCTGCATCTGGTGGTTTAAACCACTGTGCTAAAGCCCGGCCCTCATTTTTGATGGGGGAAAGGCCAACACTGCAACACATGTTGCTGCCCTTTCCCCCATTTGATGGGGACAGGGACAGGGGGGCAATGTGCTTTGTCTCATTGTCCTTGTCTGATGGGTAAAGAGGAAGGGCGCACAGGGCACCACGAGGCACCCTGCACACCTACTATTTTGTCAGCAATTGCTGGAGAAATGGAGGTTAGTGTGAAGAGGTCCCTAACGTCTATTTGCACCTAGTCATTCCCTCTTCCCCACTTTTTCTTCCTGACATAACTGCAACAAATGCTAAAAGAGGAAAAGTGGTTCTGTATTGAATCAATTTATTTTTTGCAATTGCTTCATCTTATCTTGGAATCAGACAAACAACTAGCTTTACTAAATTCGTGTTAGCTTTTAGTTGTTATTACTCTGCTAGTATAACTAAAAAAATCCCAGCATCTACCCATTTGGAAAACAGTCTTTGTTCTTTGGCTAATTGCTGTTTTATTGTCAGAAACTGATTTCAGCTTGACCTCCAGACAGCTGTTAAATAGTGAAGACCTTTGAGTCATTCGGCTCACATAGATCAGACAGATCTAAAGTGTGGTCTGAAGTTAAAAGCCTTTAAATGCCATTACAAGTCACCTTGACTGTCAATTATGCTTGCCTTTGGTTTCATGCTATCAGAAAGATGAAATTTGGATGTAAATAGTTGACAAGTGTATAGCAACTGGTAGCCAATTTCTTCCTCAATAATGAAACTGTACAATACATTATTATAACTGAATTAAAAATAATTTCTCGATTGAAGTTTAACAGTAACATTTAGCTTCTTTTATAGTTACAGGAAAGAGACATATACCTTTAGTGCCTTGTTCTCTTTCCTGGTTGTGTTTCTTAAAAAAAATTACAATTTTATTGAATACAGAAAAGTATAACAATATCAACACATAATAAAAAGGAGGGGAGGAGCAAAAGGGACATAGATCTCTTCCTTCCAAAAATATAAACAGAAAAAGTAATATCCCATCTTCTTTTACAGTTATTTTAATCTATAATCCCTTTATCCCTCTCTTTTATATTTATTCTAAATTTAATGCACCTTCAATCTGGGAGACCTACTTCTGATTGACTTTCATTTTGGAAGCTGATCTTAGCAGCTCTTCCCTAATTCCCTTCTTTTTTCTTTTTACAGGAGCTCTGTTTTCTTTTGTTAGTCTTATGTTATGCATGTACTGCGAAATTGAAGTTGGATATGTGACTGACTATATATAAATGTGTGCATTTATTAATCACTTTAATATTTATTTATCGTGTCATCAGCAACCATACCATTGTGTTACATTTCTAACAGAACACAACAAACAAACAGAGGGAAAAAAGCACAAATTTTGCAAACTTGGTAGTTGATTAAATGTCCTTTGACCAGTATCTGGCCACTTGGAGTGCCTCTGGTGTTGCTGCAAGAAGGTCCTCCATTGTGCATGTAGCAGGGCTCAGGTTGCATTGCAGCAGGTGGTCAGTGGTTTGCTCTTCTCCGCACTCGCGTGTCGTGGATTCCACTTTGTGGCCCCATTTCTTAAGATTGGCTCTGCATCTTGTGGTGCCAGAGCGCAGTCTGTTCAGCACCTTCCAAGTCGCCCAGTCTTCTGTGTGCCCAGGAGGGAGTCTCTCATCTGGTATCACCCATGGATTGAGGTGCTGGGTTTGAGTCTGCCACTTTTGGACTCTTGCTTGCTGAGGTGTTCCTGCGAGTGTCTCTGTAGATCTAAGAAAACTATTTCTTGATTTAAGTCATTGACATGCTGGCTGATACCCAAACAAGGGATGAGCTGGAGATGTCGATGCCTTGGTCCTTTCACTATTGGCTGCTACTTCCCGGCGGATGTCAGGTGGTGCAATGCCGGCTAAGCAGTGTAATTTCTCCAGTGGTGTAGGGCGCAGACACCCCGTGATAATGCGGCATGTCTCATTAAGAGCCACATCCATTGTTTTAGTGTGGTGAGATGTGTTCCACACTGCGCATGCGTACTCAAATCACTTTAATAAAAGTTGATCATTTCAATTAAAATGTGTTAAATACCTCCATATATAGCTAGAGAGATTAACTACATCTTTCTAGGATCCAGAATAAACTTGGTCGAAGTGCGGTGAACTTGTTTTTTTATCTTCTTCTCCCTTTCTCACACACAAACACATACAATTAAAAATAAACCAATAGCTCTTCTCCCAGAGGAATGCATTTCACCACTAGCAAAGTTTATTTATTGAAATGACCAACAAGCAGAACTAAAAAGGACAAAATGAGCAGAAAAAAAGTTCAGCTTCCATCTTCTTCCATGATCTGTTGTGATCATCTTTAACAACTGAAGAAGGCGGAAGCAGGAATTCTTTGGTTATTTTATATTTTGAAGTTATGTTTGTCAATAACTTCAAAATATGAACACACACACAATGTTTCCAAAATATTTCTCATGCTGAAAGGAGACATAATATTTTAGAAACCCAAATCATCTTGGGAAAAGAGCAAAAGATGTGTTGTGATTCCATCTTTGATTTTTTTAAAAGACTGAATCTTATCATTAGTGTTGTTGCTGTTGCTGTTGTTGTTATTATTGTTATTATTGAGAGATCACAGTAGTGCAGGAGGTTAAACTGCTGAGCTTATTGACTGGAAGGTCAGTGGTTCAAATCCATAGGGTAGAGTGAGTGCCTGTGGTTAGCCCCAGCTTCTGCCAATCTAGCAGTTTGAAAACATGAAAATGTGCATAAATCAATAGGTACTGCTTTGGCAAGAAGGTAACGGCACTCCATGCAGTCATGCCGGCCACATGATCTTGGAGGCATCTACAGACAACGGCTTAGAAATGGAGATGAGCTCCACCCCTCAGAGTTGGACTCTACTAGAATTAATGTTAAGGGAAAACTTTTACCTTCATTATTGTTGTTGTTGTTGTTGATGTTGTTGTTTATTTATTTATACACCACCTTTTCTCTCCACAAGGAGACTCAAAGCAGCTACAGTAGCAGGTCTCACTCCTCATCAGACATATATAGAGAGGATATCTTTAAACACTGTTCCCAAGCCTTTGATTCCAGACTACTCCAACACCATGATTCCAGACTACTGCTTTATGGTTTCTGTGAGTTTTTTGGCTGGGGGGAGGTCCATGAATTTTCCTCCACTAGCTCCTTTGAGGAAAGTAATATAAACAAATGCATAGTGATTTTAAGTGGAAATGAAAGAGGTGCTATGGGGGTATCTACTATATCCCTTGCACCAAGCAGAAAATTATCTTTCCCTTTGCCCTTCACCAACAGCATCTCAGGCAGAAAGTCTTTTTACTTAATCTGTGGAATAGACTGGTTATATCATTATATAAAAAAACACTTTATGATACTTCCACAGCCAAGAGGCCAGGATAGTGGCCCCAACTTGACCCAAGGACAAATGGGTCCTGCTGGTTCCAACTAAGGACCATATTCATGCCCTGAATGGGTTCCATTCTTCCTGATGAAGAATTGGACTTGTCACATGAGTCTCTCACCAAAGCCTTGCATTTCAGAAGCCACGTTTTTGCTGGGAATAGGTTGCTGAGAATGACAATTTTGTAATTCTGTTTGTGTGCTGAAGTGTGAGGATGCAATTGGAACAGCTGGCCATGGCTTATCCGCTCAGCTGAGCCTCACCACCGACAAAGTGCATCAGGGGGTCCCGAAATTACCTCACCGAGCTCTTTTTATAGTTCATGCTGCTCTCTTCCAAGCTGGTCAAATCAATGATGACATGCCTGGTTTCCTTTCTAAAATGCAGGAAGGAACACCCCAGACCCACTTCAAGCTATTACTCAGACAGAGAGGAGAGATAATTTTGGGTGTACTTTACTCCCCTTCCATAAAATCTAATCAGGAGGCTTGTGGAGGGGGGAGGAAGTGTTAAATAAGCAAATGATATCATCCAGTGTCAACTGCAGAAAAGCCCCTTCTCAACCAAGACAACAAGCTAAATTGTACAGGGTATTTGCTCATCCTTTGCTGGGTCAAAGGTCCTGATTTCAGAATCTGACCCTTCCAGACAGATCTTGAATGTGTCCAGGGAGCTGCAGGGGTTTGGGGTGGTAAGAGAGCTTGCAATTAGTTATCTCCAATGCCACATCCCTCTGCCAATAATGAAGGTACACCTATGTTACGTTATAAGAACCCGGACTAATTTTTCAAAGACCAAAAATTCCCAGGTTCTGTTCCTGTTCTTTCCTATTTCATTTTGAAGATCAACAGAGGTTTTATTTATTACAGAGTATTTCCTGATAGCTTCTGGTGAATCAGATACTTTTTTAAACAGCTCTTTAGGTTGGTTTAATTTAACCCAGTAATTTTTTTCCCAAACAGTCTTATGTGCCTTTCACAGGGGATACCTTTATGATCACATCTCTCTTTAACAGCACAATTTTGCTAATTCACCATTCTATGGTCCCATTATCATACTTCAGAATACCCTTTGTATCCTTCTGCAGTGTACTACTGCAGTATTATTATTGTTATATTATTATTATTATTAGTAGTAGTAGTAGTAGTAGTAGTAGTAGTAGTAGTATGTGATTTCAGTATTAAAAGCAGAAAATACAGATATATAAAAGAAAAGTCAGCTTGGGAATAGTGAGGGAGGGAGAAAAGAAGAAATCCTCCCCATGACATCACATTATCGCACAATACAACAGCAAAGTTGTTTGCGTGCAATATTGTCCTCCATTTGTATGTGAGAGATGGATAGAAAGATAATATAGAATTACATTGTGGAGTGCATATTGTGGAAGAATATATTGAATTACATTCTTGAATACATAAGGGGGGATTTCTTGCTTGAAGGAATTTGTGTTAGGTAAGAGTGTACCTGCCATGGAATTTTGACCTAGATATCCACTCTTAAGCAAATATTTTGCCTCTATGCAGACTCTCAGGTGTTATTCTACTTGTGTTTACAATAATAATATCAATAATAACAGATAAGATATAAATAGTAGATAAGTATAGAATGTTTTCCTCTGTAATGTGAATGTGAAATATTATACTCCACTTATATAATCTAATCTAATCTGATCTAATGAAAAGTTAACTTTAAAAACATGTATGGCTACCACTTGCACATCTGAGCACTGAATCAGATTCCATATTTTTACAAGGTGAGGGTTGCCTAAGTATATAGATGGGTAAACTGGATAAATGGACTCCATGCACCTTTGCTTTAATACGGAAATCCTATTGGATTGAGTGCCAACAGAGGGAGCTCACTTGGTAGCTGTCATGAAGAATGATTTAACTAACCTAAACCTATTCAACTGCTGTAGTTATGAAAATGTCTCTGAACCCAATTTACACACTGACTATGTAATTTAGATGAAGTTAACAATGGGGTATAGACTACTCAGTTTAAGCTTTAAACTAGAAGTGGGACACATGAAGCCCTAAGATATTGCAAGACTGACCTCATACTACTATTACTGATGGTGAGGGGTGCTGGGATTTGCAGTCCAGCAACATAAGAAAGCCTGTACAACATCTGGAGGACCACTGTAGAGGGTTTTTTTTTGGATTATCAATGTTTTTAATTCATCATTGATGATTACTGTTATTTGTATTTTATCTTGAAGTCACATTGAGAATTAACCTTACATATAATGGAATTAACCTTACATATAATAGAATGCATTTTTATTGTGAGTCAGAAGGAAAGAATATTAGTTTATCAAGAATGAATATTTCTTTCAGTTTGCTTCCTGGAAGAATGATGGCTTCCTTGAGAAGCTTCTGTTGGAAGATGCTGTTGGAAGATGTTGTCTTCTCACCAGTCTTGAAGTTACATTGAACTCTCAACAGAGTCAGCTCTTCTAAATGGAATGGGTGAGATTGTGCCATGTTTTCCTTGTTGTTTATTCGTTCAGTTGCTTCTGACTCTTCGTGACCTCATGGACCAGCCCACGCCAGAGCTCCCTGTTGGCCTTCAGAGTCAAGCGAGTCCTTCAGAGTCAAGCCAGTCACTTCAAGGATGCCATCCATCCATCTTGCCCTTGGTTGGCCCCTCTTCCTGTTTCCTTCCATTTTTCCCAGCATCATTGTCTTTTCTAAGCTTTCCTACTTCATCTTTACCTTTAATATCCTTCCCTCCAGTGAGCAATTGGGCTTTATTTCCTTAAGTATGGACTGGTTGGATCTTCTCACAGTCCGAGGCACTCTCAGAACTTTCCTCCAACACCACAGTTCAAAAGTATCTATCTTCCTTCACTCAGTCTTCCTTATAGTCCAGCTCCCACATCCATAAGTTACTAGGGGGAATACCATTGCTTTGACTATGCAGATCTTCGTTGCCAGTGTGGTGTCTCTACTTTTCACTATTTTATCGAGATTGGTCATTGCTCTCTCTTCTGTTTTCTTTAGCCTCTGCAAAATGCTTTGGGCCAACCCTTAACCTGGTGTTCACCTTTCATGATTTTTAAATTGAAAATTGATGCATTGAATTCATTTAATCCTTCATTTAGAATTTGGACCTTGATAAAAATGCATAAAAGTGGTGTTTTTGTTTCTCATCTCTTTCCAAATCAATATTACTTTAAAAAGCACATAGGGAGAATTGTATACTCACCTGCAAAAGAAATCACTTTGGACCCTTTTGTCAGGCTGACTTTTTCTCTGGAATGTTATTGTTTTTACACATACATGAAACAGGAAGAACAGTTAATATCCTCAAAGCCTCTGGAGTGACTATTCAGGGGACAGACCCAAAGACAAACACGTCTGGAAGAAGCAGGCAGCGGTCCAAAATGGCAGATGGTCCGAGTTGATAAATCCATAACACTATTCCCCAGGTGCTAGTTGTATGCCAGTAGGAGTCAGGATGCTTTTGCGAGATTGGGGAGACAAAGACCATAGACAGCGAGGATTTCACAAAGCAAGTCCAGGTGCAAAGGACTGGAGGTTATGATAAATCACATAGATTTACTTATCCTTTGTTTTCATTTCATAGATCTGTTTGGCCAAAGCCTGGAAATCTGTTGTAACAGGCAGGGCAACAAGCAGGCTACATTAAACTAAGCCATATTTCTATGCCACAGATTTATGCTAGCACAGTAGTCATTCTATCTCCTCCAGAAATCCCGGGATTAAAATTTGTAAAGAGAGCATTGTAACACCTTGCCAGACACTGTTCTAGGAATTCTCTGGGACAAGATAGTGCAAGGGGAATAACTATGGGAAGATTTATAGTGAAGATAAATCACTGGACCATGGTTTGCTCAGTGTTTACATTCTAGAAATTGAATTATTTTGCTTTGGGCTATTTCAAAATTGAACCCCTTAACTCTGAACCTGTTTCGCAGATGTTTGGGTTCAAGTGTAGCTTCAGGTTTTGATGAAGGAAGAGTAGAGTGAGATGGAAAAGAAATTCCACTCCTCCAGTTGACTTGCATTCAAAGTTTGTTTCTGCTTACTTTGCTAAGCCTTATTCATTTTAGCAGGCTAATTTAGGTGGGAACAAATAATTCGGCTTTTATTATTATGAAACAGTTGAGAAACATTTGGTATTCTTTCGCAAACTATCCAGAGATCTATCATAAGATCCTGATATGCGTGACCCTGCTATCCATTATTTCCCTAGAAGGAATAAAACAATGGCAGTAATATTTCTAACAGCAGTATCTGGAACCAAAGTTTACGGTAGTTTAAATGGCAGAGGGAAGGCAGAACAGAGAACAAAAATCCTTTGAAATGCTCTGTGACTTTGAATAAAGTTCACATGGGGGGGGGGGGGGCAGAGAAAGCCTTCACTTCTGGCTGTTAATAACCAGCTTGGTTTTCTTTAGAAACTTACTAAAAATAAGCTATTTCCCCTAATTTTGAGTCTAGAGTTGAATGCTGGTTGATGATGTTACAAAGTCTAATAAGTTTAACAAAATAGCACTGAAAAATAGCAACTTTCCGGAATGTGAGTACAGGATTTGTGAGTGACTTTTGGATATGCCAAACCACAGATGAGAGTCAACCCTATTGTTGTAAACCAGCATTGTAAACCTTGGGGAGTCACGAAGAGGTTTCAGAGGGATCAGCAAAGACCATCAGTAAACATATATTTCTGATGGTGTTAGGAACCCTTTTGGCAGAGAAGGCTTAAGATCTGTCCTTCTCTCACTTTTTGGAAACAGACAGTGAATCCTCCCAGCAAAAGCCCTCCTCCGCTGTGATTGGCCGGCCTTTCCACCAAGGGGAGGGTGGTTTCTGAGACTCCAAGCAGGGAGGGGAGAGCAGGTACGCTTGGCACACGGCACCGTGGTGCACATGTGCAGGTGAGGGAGAGTTTGCGAGGCTCGAGGAAAGCTCATGCCAGCAAGTCCCTTCAAGGCATAGGGATTCTGTGTAGGAAGTTTGGCCCAATTCTGTCATTGGTGGGGTTTAGAATGCTCTTTGATTGTAGGTGAACTATAAATCCCAGCAACTACAACTCCCAAATGTCAAGGTCTATTTTCCCCAAATTCAACCAGCGTTCACATTTAGGAATATTGAGTATTTGTGCCAAGTTTTCTCGAGATCCATCATTGTCTGAGTCCACAGTGTTCTCTGGATGTAGGTGAACTACAACTCCAAAACACAAGGTCAATGCCCACCAAACCCTTCCAGTATTTTCTGTTGGTCATGGGAGTTCTGTGTGCCAAGTTTGGTTCAATTTTGTCATTGGTTCAGAATGCTCTTTGAATGTAGTTTCACTATAAATCCCAGCAACTACAGCTGCCAAATGACAAAATCAATCCCCCAACCCCACCAACATTCAAATTTGGGTGTATCGGATACTTGTGACGAATTTGGTCCAGTGAATGAAAATACCTCATGCATATCAGATATTTACATTACGATCCATAACAGTAGCAAAATTACAGTTATGAAGTAGCAACAAAAATATTTTTATATTTTTGTTGAGGAAGTGTATTAAGAGGTCACGGCATTAGGAAGGTTGAGAACCACTATTGTAAAGGATTTCCGACACAGGAATACCATAGTGTCTCACTGGAGGATCTAGGCAACATCTAAAGAGGGCATATTTTATCAGGTGTGGATCAATGAAGCCATGAATACTGGTTTCACTGATATAGCAGTTTAACTGTATAAATGTATAGCGACCAGGACCCTATAAAAGTGTGCACTGATTCTCTATACAGGAAGAGTAGAGTTTTCTCATGCTCATACACAATGGATCCCCTTTTATGCCCTGTGTGTTTGCAGTTAAACTTGCACACTTGGACCATGGATGAGAATCCTGCATGTAACCTCTGACCTCATTTCAAAGGCCTTCTCTGTGAAATCTTTTTCTCCTGCCAACTTTCTGCTCCTAGCAGTATATACCCGATTTACTGTTAGTAGCAGAGTTGGCAATAAGTGCAGATTATCAATTGGACATAATGAGAACAATAAGAGATGGTCTAAAAAGAAAGGAACAGGGATTAACCCTCTGCTCTTTCTAAAGCAGGGAAGTTAGTATAATCAGAGTAGTTCTCCATCCAACCCATGGGGGTTTCCAAGCATGCCTCTATCCCTCTTTAAATCTCATCTAATGGGGAGAGAATTCATCACTCTTTTATGGCTGGATCTACAATACAGTTTAAATCTGAATTATAGGGTCAGTGTATACCAGTGGTCCCCAACCTGTTGGCTGGGGCCCACTGGTGGGCTGCATGACCTAAAATAAGGTCCTCAGCTCTAGGTTATTAAATATAGTTTTCTATATAGCAGATGGCGATTACTGGACAGCATATGTTCTGCATCAGAAACTAGAGCTAATTTGGCCTATCTAATGCACCCCAAATAGCCAAAGCGAATTTAAAGTTGACCAAAAACTGATTTGTAACCCTTTGGTCATCTTTGGTCAAAGTGGTCCCTGGTCAAAGTGGTCCCTTCTCAGTCTTTTGCCTAAGATGGAGTGAAGTGGTTCATGGTCAAAAAAAGGAAGGAAGGGAAGGGAAGGGAAGGGAAGGGAAGGGAAGGGAAGGGAAGGGAAGGAAAGGAAAGGAAAGGAAAGGAAAGGAAAGGAAAGGAAAGGAAAGGAAAGGAAAGGAAAGGAAAGGAAAGGAAAGGAAAGGAAAGGAAAGGAAGGAAGGCTGAGAACCACTGGATTAGAGTCATATAATGCTAGTTAACTAATGCAGTTGAACTACCTTGACCTGTATTATAGGGGTCTACACTGATCCTATAAAGCAGATTCAAACTGCATTATATGGCAGTGTAGATCCTGCCATAGAAAAGTGATGAATCCTCTCCCTTTTAGGTGAGATTTGCCTTCAAGGTGGCTATTGACTTATCACAACACTAGACTTTCATAGGATTTCTTAGGCAATGAAAACTCAGAGGTGGCTTTGCCAGTTTCTTCCTCTGAAATACAGCCTACTACTCCTGATATACATTAGTGGTCTCATATCTATGCATTAACCACAACTGACCCTGTTTAGCTCCCAAGATCAGATGGGATATGGTGCCTTTTGGGTACTATTAGCACATGATTGAAAACTCACTGCCACAGAATGCAATTCACAGCAACTCAAGGCAATTATAGTTGCTGATTTGGATTTTACAAAAGATTGGATAAATCCATTGAAGATGGGCTCATTCATAGTGACTGGCAGTCAGGATGGCTAAATATCACTTCAGGTACTGTATTAGTTGCTGGGGAAATGGATAATGAGGATGAATGTGTCTTTGTGTCCTGCTTGAGGGCTTCCCATAGGCGACTGATGGGCTATAGTGTGAATAGGACTAGATAGGCCTTTGGTATGATACATCATGGCTTTTTAAACATTTGATTAGCAAAATCAGGATAAAGAAGCACATGCTTAGGCAGTATTTCCTAGTACCAATTCCACATTGAAGCCAGGGCTCAGCTGTTTGTTGGGAATGGCAGCTGAGTGTTCTTTGCTCCTCCACCTTCACGGCATAGGAAAGGTGTGTGTGTGCCAAGCCTGAGGTTCCACCTGAGTCCAGCACACAGCTGGCACCTGAAAGCACTGATAGAGAGCAATTTTCTGTTCTTAGCTCTTCTTGAGCAATGTGCATGTAGCCACTCTGTGAGTCACCTGTAACATTACAACGGCCTCTGATTTGAAGTGTCTATAAATTACACAGTTATGACAGTCTGATACCAGCTGAGGTGGCATAACTCTATTAACAGAATCCTAGAATAAGGGGCCCCTGGTGGCGCAGCGGATTAAACCACTGAGCTGCTGAACTTCCTGACCAAAAAGTTGGTGGTTTGAATCCGGGGAGCAGGGTGAGCTCCAACTATAAGGCCCAGCTTCTGCCGACCTAACAGTTCAAAAACATACAAATGTGAGTAGATCAATAGGTACTGTCGAAGGCTTTCATGGCTGGAATCACTAGGTTCTTGTGGGTTTTTTCGGGCTATAGGGCCATGTTCTAGAGACATTTCTCCTGACAGAGAGAAATGCAAACAGCAGAGAGGAAATAACCAGGCACAGCTTAACACCTCTCAACAGGGGATTTTCCCAGGCTCAGCCAGGCCTTCAAATGCTAATGAAGGTGGTCAGTTGAAACATTCACACTTAGCTCCAGCAGGGAAGAGCTCCTTGCCCCACCCCAGCCATTCCACAGATATATAAACCCATTGTCCTAATTCCAACAGACCTCACTACCTCTGAGGATGCTTGCCATAGATGCAGGCAAAACGTCAGGAGAAATGCCTCTAGAACATGGCCCTATAGCCCGAAAAAACCCTTAATAGGTACCGCTTCTGCTGGAAGGTAACGATGCTCCATGCAGTCATGCTGACCACATGAGCTTGGAGGTGTCTACAGACAACACTGGCTAGAAGGCATGATCATCAAGTTTGCAGACGACACCAAATTGGGAGGGATAGCCAATACTCCAGAGGACAGGAGCAGAATTCAAAACAGATTAGAGAGATGACTGGCCAAAACTAACAAAATGAAGTTCAACAGTGACAAATGCACTTTGGCAGAAAAAATGAAATGCAAAGATACAGAATGGGGTGACGCCTGGCTCGAGAGCAGTACGTGTGAAAAAGATCTTGGAGTCCTCGTGGACAACAAATTAAACATGAGCCAACAATGTGATGTGGCGGCAAAAAAAGCCAATGGGATTTTGGCCTGCATCAATAGGAGCATAGTGTCTAGATCTAGGGAAGTAATGCTACCCCTCTATTCGCTTTGGTTAGACCACACCTGGAATATTGTGTCCAATTCTGGGCACCACAATTCAAGAGAGATATTGACAAGCTGGAATGTGTCCAGAGGAGGGCGACTAAAATGGTCTGGAGAACAAGCCCTATGAGGAGCGGCTTAAGGAGCTGGGCATGTTTAGCCTGAAGAAGAGAAGGCTGAGAGGAGACATGATAGCCATGTATAAATATGTGAGAGGAAGTCACAGGGAGGAGGGAGCAAGCTTGTTTTCTGCTTCCCTGGAGACTAGGATGCGAAACAATGGCTTCAAACTACAAGGAGATTCCATCTGAACATGAGGAAGAACTTCCTGACTGTGAGAGCCGTTCAGCAGTGGAACTCTCTGCCCCAGAGTGTGGTGGAGGCTCCTTCTTTGGAAGCTTTTAACAGAGGCTGGATGGCCATCTGTCAGGGGTGATTTGAATGCAATATTCCTGCTTCTTGGCAGGGGGTTGGACTGGATGGCCCATGAGGTCTCTTCCAACTCTTTGATTCTATGATTCTATGACTCTTTGGCTTAGAAATGGAGATAAGCATCACCCCCAGAGTCAGACATGACTAGACTTAATGACAGGGGAAACCTTTACCTTTTCTATAATGAGTAATTTGGTGACATACTTAGGCCCCTTCCACAAATTGAATAAAATTCCACATTATCTACTTTGAACTGGAATATATGGAAATGTAGACTCAGGCAAGATGGATGGATGGTATCCTTGAAGTAACTGGATTGACCTTGAAGGAGCTGGGGGTGGTGACGGCCAACAGGGAGCTCTGGCGATGGCTGGTCCATGAGGTCATGAAGAGTCAGAAGCAACTGAATGAATGAACAACAAAAAGACTCAGGTAACCCAGTTCAAAGCAGATATTGTGGGATTTTCTGCCTTGATATTCTGGGATATAGGGCTGTGTGGAAGGGCCCTTAGAGAAACAATGATAGGTAACGTGGTATCAACCTGCCATAAAGTGGGTTCTGTATCAGAGTGCACTCTTTTTAGTAAATAGTTACTTGTAGCTGCCCAGGTTTTGTCATCTTCAATTCACACATATGCATACATCTCCAAATCCAGAACACCACAAATTTCTTATTCTGGTCCTAACTGTAAGCAGCACTAAGTTCAGAAAATAAAAATAAGCTCAAAGTCAATGTCGGAATTAAACAGAAAGGTCAAAATTGCTCTTACATCCCCAGAGAAAGATGTTTCTAGTCTAATGATAAGCTGCACTGATTAAATATAAACAAATAAAAATGATATTCACTTAGGTCTGTTCTTTGACTCATGATTATTCCTGGAAGTATAAGTAGCTGCTGTGGACTGGATTGCCTTTGCTCAGCTTTTTCTGGTGTGCCATCTGTATATCTTCTTAGTGAATGTGAATTTGACTGAAGCAACTCATGGGCTTTTTTTGTAATGCAGTACAAGAAATAAATATGGAATACGTGCAATCGATATTTGGAGTGGCCTGGTCTATGAGTTTGGATTATGTGATTTTAGTGTTTTTATTAGGTGTTTTTAATTTTTATATTTCATGTCTGTTCTGGAACAGCTGTTCCAGGAGCTCCAGATTTATTTGCTGTGTTTAAATGTTTGTGTGCAATCCCATGCTTGGGATTTTGCAGCAGGGGGTTTCCTGTTATAATTTGCATTTATAGGGTAAGCCACCTGCCAGTTATAGTTAGGTTCCCTGGTCCCGCCCCTTTTTGAGTTTTGGAGGGAACAGGAGCCATTTTGAGTTAGTTCTCACAGAGAAGCCTTTCGCACAGGACACTGTGGCTCAGAGAAGCCTTGCGCACAGGACATAGAACGAAGTGGCTCCCGTAGAAAAGCTTCGTCTTTTACAGCTTGGCCGGGGTTATACAGCCCTACGGCTTGGCCAGGAGACATACAGCCACAGCTTGGCTGAGGGACTCCAGCCAGCCATCACAGCAACCTGAACTCCTTCTTTTTCCCTGGAGGTCTACAAAGCTCTGTTGGGGCAAGGGTCACTCGCGGAAGCCAGACGCAGTTGGTACCGGGTGCAGGGGCTCCACGTCAACAGAGGCAAGTACAGACTGCCCAGATTAGAAGCTAGGATTTCCCCATCAGTTAGTTACAGTTAAGAAGACAGTGCCTGTTCCTAGTGGACAAGATTGAATGAGCCTATAGACTGTAAAGAAAACCGTTAAAGTACCTGTTTGTTCCTTAATAAAAGAACTTTGTTGGACTTATTTTAAGCATTCTAAAGACTCTGTTTGGGGGAATCTAAGGGCCTTTATTCTGAGGCAGCCCCGGCGTCCCGTTGGGCACAGAGAATTTATGTCCTGTGTACAGTCTAATGCACAGGCCCAGCGTGCGACAGCACAATGTCCTCTTATCTTATGGTGAATTAGCCTATTGAATTTATGCCTAGTTATATGCTGTTTGATTTATGATTTGGTTTATGTATGTAAGGCATTGAATTTTGCCATTATTTTTTGTAAACCGCTTTGAGTCACCCAAGGGGTGAGAAAAGCAGTATATAAATACTGTAAAGCCCTAAACGGTTCTGGCCCAAGTTACCTATCCGAACGTATCTCTGCCTATCAGCCCGCCAGGACCCTCAGATCTTCTGGGGAGGCCCTGCTCTCTATCCCGCCTGCTTCACAGGTGCGGCTGGTGGGGACGAGAGACAGGGCCTTTTCTGTGGTGGCCCCCCGGCTGTGGAACGCCCTTCCCACGGAGGTAAGATCAGCCCCCTCGTTGATGGTGTTCCGAAAAAGATTAAAAACCTGGATGTTTGAACGGGCATTCGGTTAAACAGTGCAACCAATGTGATGATTACAGGAATTGGAAAATTGGACGACGAACTGGATCATGATTTTAGTTATGAGATGCATTGTGTTGTTTATTGTTGGATTAATATTGTATTTTATGCCTTTGTGGTTTTACATTGTATATTGTTGTTGATTTTATCCTTGTTGTAAACCGCGTTGAGTCGCCGGTCAGGCTGAGAAACGGCGGTATACAAGTATAAGAAATAAATAAATGAATAAATATAAATATAGGCTGAAATCATGACACTCATATGTTTAAAGTCTAGAGAATTTTGAAAAAATGAAGTGCCAGTCTACTAGCTATAATAGAGCTTGTCTAAGCAACTCATTATGAATGATGTATCAATTGCAGCATAATAAAATGATTCCTTCTATCTGAGAGCCAATGGAGAATATAATGAAATCTCTGGAGAACTTGGTTTCATTAGCCTTTTAAATTTTGTTTAACTTGGAGCCATGAATTCTTTTAAGATGGGGAGATACAAACTTATTTGTATTCAAGTTTGCGCTGGAAATTCAATTTAAATGTAAGGAAGAGAGGGCTTTCTAGGACACACACAATCTGGGAGGATGAGAAGCTAAACAAAGCTAAGCTATAGTGGGATGAATGAGATTAAACTGTACATTTCCTCCAGTGATAAGTGGCTGGAAATCAAATGTAGAATGAATAACCAGAAGCTATTCATGTTAAGTAAGAGGGATAATTTATTAGTCAATCCTCAACATAATGCTTCCATTATACCACTTTGAATACACCAGCTGTCATCTTGTTTCAGAAGTTAAGTAGGGTCAGGCCTGGTTAAGAACTGAATGAGGGACCACCAGGTAATTTCAAGGATCTCGAAGAATCCTGCACAAAACCTTAGAAAGCTATTCATGCCAGTCAAAGTTTAACACAACAGTTGGGCTACATGATCCCGCATTGGATATTGCTACTTCCCGTGTTTATACACTTGAAGGAATAAGATGGAGGAGATACCACTTCACCAAGAGGGGTGACCACATGGGGGAAAGTGCAGAGTGTGTGTGGTGAGTGCAACTTCCCCCCATTGGGCAACACAGGAAGCATAATCGGCATTTCACAAGAACATGTGGGTCACATTATTGCTTTGCTTGGCTATCGGAAGATCTGTGCACGATGGGTTGCGGAAACAGAGTGTTGACTTCTTCCATGACGGCTTCAGAAAACTTTGTTGGCAGAAATGTATCCAATTGTCTGGTTATTATGTGGAAAAGTGAATAGTGGTAGTTAAAGAGCACATTCTAGGATTATTTCTGCTTTGATTTTTCCGGGCTATACAGCCATGTTCTGGAGGCAATTTTTCTCCTGACATTTCGCCTGCATCTATGGCAAGCATCCTCAGAGGTAATTATTTCTGTGTTTGATTTATTAAAATATTCCCATCCAAACTCAAGTAACGAAGGTGGAGGCATTACTTTTCATTCAACCGTCGTATAACATTCAGGGAAGCAAAGCAACAGAAAAATCCTGTAACAGAATTCTACTCCAACTAGTTCCTTGATGATTTGTGGTACTACAGTTCCTATCACCCCAACAAACACAATGGCTGGGGGGAGGGGGTAATGGGCATTATAGTTCCATATCTCTGTGGGTCTGACTTTGCCGTTTTCCTAAGGAGGCATGCCGTACTTGTTTTATGAATGATCATAATTATTCTTGATTGTCTTTTGTTGTTAAGGACATTTATGCCTGGAAAGGGTTTCTACGTGGCTAAAATCCTTTCTCCTAACTATCTACATACTTTACCAAATATAGTCTTTATAGTTCATGTTCCTATTTTGTAAAGCCAACACAGTTACTTTGATAAATATCACTGAGTTAACTTAAACAGAGGAAGGCACTGGGATATAATTTCACTTTGTGGGTTTTGTAGGAGCAGCTTGCTCTCATTTAAAGAGTCCGTTTCATTATTGCCATCTGCATTGGTATGTAACGTGTAATTTGCACTTGAAGCTTCTTAGTCCTTAAATCAAAGGAAACTAGCAGAGACTAGAAAAGGTTTTTAAGCCTTCCTGTTCTCAATAATTGACTAAACCAAAAATATACAATGATATCATTGTATATTATTATTATTATTATTATTATTATTATTATTATTTGAAACACAACAAGACGAGTCCACAGCAGACACTCTGCTGGCTGTTGTATTTCCTTCCCTTCCTTCCTTTCCTTCCCTTCCTTCCCTTCCTTCCTTTCTTTTTTTGACCACGGACCACTTCACTTCATCTTAGGCAAAAGACTGAGAAGGGACCACTTTGACCAGGGACCACTTTAACCAAAGATCACCAAAGGGTTACAAATCAGTTTTTGGTCAACTTTAGATCACACGCCAGACACTCCCCAAATGTCTAGGACTGTGTGAGGTATCGGCAAATAATGTGTGCAGATCCAAGTAGGGTGGTCTTTTTGCAGCTGACAGATGGTAATTTTGTCAACGCCAATTGTACTTAAGTGCAAGCCAAGGTCTTTAGGCACTGCACCCAGTGTGCCGATCACCCCTGGGACCACCTTGACTGGCTTGTGCCAGAGTCTTTGCAGTTCTATCTTTATATCCTCCTATTGTATCAGCTTTTCCAGTTGTTTCTCTTCAATCCTGCTGTTGCCTTGGATTGCAACATCGACGATCCATACTTTGTTTTTTAACACGATCATGAGGTCAGGAGTATTGTACTCCAAAACTCACTCAGTCTGAATTCAGAAGTCCCAGAATAGTTTGATGTGTTCATTTTCTGTAACCTTTTCAGGCTTGCTATCCCACCAGTTCTTTGTCAGTATTTGTGGCACAAGTTCCAATGAATCATTTGAGCAACAGTATTATATCTCTGCTTGCAGTCTGTCTGCACGACCTTGCCACTGAGGATGTGATATATCATTTTCATCTGCATTATTATTATTATTATTATTATTATTATTATTATTTCAATTATGGGAGTGCCAGTGTAACAATTATAATAATTAGAAATGGAAATTGCAGAGCTCTGGTTAAATTTATCTAGATCAAATATCACAGAAATGAGATATTTCATCTAGATGAATTTCCCCCATATTTGTTTTATATAAACAAGAATAATGATGTCATCTTGCGTTGCCCTTCCCCTCTGACCTTAGTTGAATCCTCATAATGCTGGAATTATTGTGAGTTATTTCAGTTATGAACTATCCCAGTTATAGTCATTGCCATCAATGCAGGGTTGGGGGGGGGGGGAGGTATTAAAGAACCATATCATGGAACTCCATCAGAGGGGTGACAGTAAAATGACTGTCTAATGCAGATGTTCTCAACCTGTGGGTCCCCAGATGCTTTGGCCTTCAACTCCCAGAAATCCTAACAGCTGGTAAACTGGCTGGAATTTCTGGGAGTTGTAGGCCAAAACATTTGGGGACCCACAGGTTGAGAACCAGTGGTCTAGTGTCTATTTTTATGTATTAATATGAAACTTATTTTTTTCCATTTTTTTTACCTGCACTTAAATATCACCAGAAAAACATTTCTGTAAGCCCAGTTTATGTATACTGTATCGATATACCTACAAAATGAAACACTGTTTTAAATCTTCTAGAGTGCATTCACGCTATTGTTGTTGTTGTTGTTGTTATTATTATTATTATTATTATTAAATTCCAAATTGCTTCAAATCACATGGCTTCATCTGCATGTGGTCTTTAAAAAAATGCTAAGTTTATTTTTTTTCTGATATTTTACCTACAATATTGTGGCATGGTCCAGTACAAGGGAAGTCCATGGGGGTGAGACTATGAGTTACTCCACTGAATGACATCAGCCTGGGGACCTCATCACATGGGGCTTTTGTCCCATCACAGGACACTTCCAACACGGAACTGGCATAGAGCCTGCCAGAGCCCATCACATGATGGCTCCATGTTTGAAGCATGCTGGGAGGAAGACTTCAGAACATGGGTGACTGCTTGTGTTCTGATTGAGTAAGCCAGGCAGTGACAGCTTCCCCCATGTGATGGGAAAGAGGGCAATGTGGGTCATGTGGTGTGCGGAGCGATCGTTTCCTCCACTTCCCCATAGATGTGTCATGCAGCCCCACAGATTCCCCTGCTGTTGCCAAGTTTCAGAACCTCAATGTGATGAGGTCCTTAGTGATCCCACTGGTTGTAGTAAAAATATTTGAATCTTGGTATTAAATAGCCATTTATGAACTAATCACTGTACAAAAAAATCTTAGTACAATTGGCTTGTTGATACAAATTAACATAATTGCTTGATTTTTTGGTGGGGGCAGGAAGCTGGCTAAGAGCACTGTTATCATGAGTTTTGCACTCCGAATTATATTTCTACATCACTGGTAGGATAATACACTCCACCTCACTGCTCTTCATGAAATGTTTATAGATCTAACTAGAAAATATTTATCAAAGGAGAAAGTGGAGCAGATGCATAGATTAGCTCAAATCATGACCATGTAGCAATCTCTCCTTTTGTTATAAGCTGGCAATAAAAGAGGAATGGCCAACAAAGCTGTCCTATATCCAAGCAGAGTGATTTCTTTCTTAGGGACACTCCTGCCTGTCAAGAGCATTAAGCTGATGTTACTGCTCTGGTCAGATTAATCAGTTCGGCTCATAAAAATGCAAATCGGCTCTCTGAATATATGGCCAAGATATTCTTGCTGCATCCATTACCAAGATGTCTTGAAAGCATTCTCTTTCAAACCTATCTTTATTCCAAGTGATTTGCATAGATAGATACAATTGTGTGACTGTCGGGGAAGAAAGTATTTGAAAGTAGGTCAGATCACACAAAGGTACTTAGCAGAAAGGCTGATTAAAGAAAAAGAGGAGGAGGAGGAGACTTTATGATGGGGTTTGATGAGAAGGCAGACTGCTCTCCCAGAGAGAGAAAGCTGAGGCCTTCTTCTCTCACGCCTGTAGGGTGAAAGTGAAAGATTGACTCCAATATCTCCACTCGGATTCACTTCGATATCTCCCAAATAGTGTTCAAGTGTGTTAATTGTGAAAAAGGACAGAGCACTGCAATGTAAAACATCTAGACATGTGCACTGCCCAACAGATACAATGATGGTGAAATAGGGCAGATTTAAGGGGTCATGGATAGTGAGATCCAGAGTGCGGATAGTGGAACCCTGGAGCATAGATACCAAGTCTTGTTAAGCGGGTCACCTGTGGATCCATGCCTGGTGAGACTGAGAAGTTATAAATCCAATATTCCCCCATCAGTAGATCTCACCAGTTGAAGAAGAAAGCAATTCTTCCCAGCGTGGCTTCAACTATATTTTTATTGATAATTTGACCTAGGAGGCGGGGGTCGATATTTAACATCAATGGTTTTTTAAAAGTGACTTTAAAAACTGCAATCCGCTTCTGGTGTGAGTTTGTCTCTCACTGCAGAGACATTGCCCAGGGGATGCCCATATGTGTTACCATCCAGTGTTTGGGTTCTCTCATGTCCCTGCATGGGAAGTTGGAGTTGACAGATGGGAGCTCATCCTGTCTCACAAATTTGAACCACCAACCTTCAGGTCAGCAGTTCAGATGACAAAAGGGTTTAACCCCGTGGTTTTCAACCTGTGGGTTCCCAGATGTTTTGGCCTTCGGCTCCCAGAAATACTAACAGCTGGTAAACTAGCTGGGATTTTTGGGAGTTGTAGGCCAAAACACCTGGGGACCCACAGGTTGAGAATCACTGGTTTAACCCGTTGCGTCACCGCGGCTCCAACATCAATTCTACCCATAATGTATTTCGCACCCCTGAAAACAGTGTAATTCATGCTCATCAAGGATTCAGAAAAACAGGAACCTAGAAAACATTAGTGCTTTTCGATCCATCCCAAAGCTAGAGAGTGTAAATCTTTGGAGTGTGTCTAATGTGCTTTACCCACAGGCCTGCTCCTTTCACTGCCATTTTGGAATGGCTTGATTATAAGATGCTTTGGCAAATATTTCAGAGGGAAGGAAAGAACATTTATCTGTTTAATAAGGAGTTCCTTCATGGCTCATGATATTGGAATACTCTTGATGATGTTTGGAATTTGTCAATTATTCTTCTCATTTTTAAATGTATGCTTTCAAAAAAAAATCTCAAAACTCCTGAAAATGAGCATTTAAAAAAATATTGATAAATTTGTATCAAAATCAAACAGAAAGGAAATTCACAGAAATCTATACCACTGTCCAAATTTAATGTTCAGCTCTCCTTAGCATGGAAAGAGTCATACTATTCCTGCCTGATGTGTAGATTTTTTTAAAAAATGGGGAGCCCTACAGAAAAAAGGAAGTGGCAACTCAGTTCTTACACTTTCATAGTTGAATAGAAAGAGCATCCAATCCCTGAAATTGAATATCTAAGCACGAATCAGCAAAACTAGATGCAGACCCATAACCAGGATTTTGATTCGGGAGGGGCTGAGTTTGATTTGGGGGGGGGCGCTGAGTCTGAGTGAAAGAGGCTCTACCCTAGCAAACCATTTGTATTGTTACCCCAATACCCCCATGCATATGGGATATATTGAGCATGGTGATCAGATCATGATATGAATAAATATAACAGTTTAAATAATGTACCAGTAAGGCCTTCTCACGGACCACCATGAGAATTTGGGGGGGGGGCTGAAGCCCCTCAAGCCCCCCCCCCCCATGCCTGGCTAGATGTATTGTCCAAGGCTTTCATGGCTGGAATCACTGGGTTGTTGTAGGTTTTTTGGGCTATATGGCCATGTTCTAGAAGCATTCTCTCCTGATGTTTCTCCCACATCTATGGCAGGCGTCCTCAGAGGTTGTGAGGTCCTCACAACCTCTGAGGATGCTTTCTATAGATGCAGGCGAAACATCAGGAGGCAATGCTTTAAGAACATGGCCATATAGCCCTGTGATGTCACTCCTAATCTGGAGTGATTTCTAACAAAATTGAACTTCAATTATGTCCTAATTTAACATTGTCACCTACATTTATAATTCTTAACACTAGTTATGGCAGAGGGTTTTTGCGATTGCCAAGGACCACCCTTTCTTTTTTTAAAGCAAATATACAAAGAGGAAGCTTTTAGATTTGGAAGCAGGTATTAGCAAACACATAAAATGCTTGCAAATAAACAATCGAGAGAGACAGCAAAAAGCTGATTAGTTGGTTGGTCAGTCGGTTCACAGCAATCAGTGAGACCTTCACTGAAGGAAAGTAAACATTAAAGAACATTGTAATTCCACAGAGCTACAGACTTTGTAGTGCAGATAGTTTCACAGCAATCAAAGACTTTCGGTATGAATAAGGGGTTTTCCATGAAAGAAACTCTGTCTACATCCTTCACTTTGTAAGTTACAACTCTAAGAGTTTCAGCTAGATCAAAAGCTTTGAGTGAAAGATTGATTTTTGTGTGCATGGAACTACAAAGAAGTTAAATGTAGCAAAAGCCTAGTCTTCTGGATGCTTATGTACAGAATCTTGATAAATTTTATTTTTACATTCCAAGCTGAAGAACTTTTGGAGTATTTGATAACAGAATTTTTGTGAGCTGCACAGCATTGAGTCATGAGTTGCACAACTTTGCTTTCTACACTAACAACTTTATCAGATTGTGTTTTTTCTAAAGACATATGCCAGTTGATCCCTAGATGATCCAAGGAGCCTACTGGCTCCCATCTCATGAACTTCCAGTGGGGCTTTGTGGATCATCTAGAGTGGAGCAGACATATGTTGCTACTGATAGCAATGCAATACTCTGGTTTAGAAAAGTTAGCAATGCAGTACTCTGGTTTAGAAAATCCCTCCCTAAGAGAAATGTCTGAATTGCTGCCAACACCATTTTGAGACTCTCTACAAGCCTTTCCTATGTACCTGAGGTGGGGAGGAGTTTTGTGGATGTGGCTTTAGAGTTAAAGGGAATAGTTGTTAGACTGGGCTAAGCTCCAGCATCTGTCATTCAATAAATTAAGTATCCTCATTAGGTGCTCGCTCTCAAGAAACAATCATACGTTCTTTATTGAGTGAAGATAAATGAACTGAAGAAATGAACCCTAAACCAACTGGAATATTTCCCAGGTCATTTTCAATTTCTGGAATTGTTTCAATAAGTTGCCAAGAGGGAAATTGTGAATTTAAAAGGCCTCCCACCAGCATTCACCATAAGCTATACAGCGTTATCCTGGTCTCTGTAAAAGTTCAAAGTATTTACACTTCACTTTACCTTAATATTCATATGCCAAAGCAGTAATGAGAAAGAGTTAGACTATTAAAATGTATGTTTAATGCTTTGAAGAGAGATTCTGCAGGCTGGAAAGTGGGTCAAATGTCAAAGTGTTTCTTGTTTACATTTAATGGAAACACTTTCTCCACCCCGTTGAACTTCTGGGTTCCTTCTAAAATGTTAAATCTTACACATTATGTTTACTGGAATTTTGTCCTTTACTTGAGTGAGCGGCACTCATTCCTTGTATAGTAGAGTACCTAATCTTTGACATTCTCCTCTTTTCTTTAAACAATAGATTTCTTTTTAAAAAGACTTCTTAGGGACTGTTTACTCTGCCTCAAACTCCAAGTTCTACCACAAGTCAAACCTGGGCATGCAGAAGAAGTCCAGCGACTTCCAGTCCATAACATGGGGTAACTCCTGTTAACTTGGTTCTATCTCACATTATCAGAAGTCAGAGAATGGTTCAGAGTTTCAGCAAAACTCTGGTTCTCTCCTACACTACATATTTAGTATGGACAGCTTGACTTTCTCTAATACAAATCAGTCCACTGTCCACATGGCTTGACTTGTTGTCCATGAGGACAAATCTTTTTCACATGCACTGCTATCGAGCCAGGAATCCTCCAATCTGTATCTTTGCATTTATTTTTTTCTGCCTAGGTGGAGTATCTTGCATTTGTCCTTGCTGAACTTCATTTTGTTGGTTTTGGCCCATCTCTCTAATCTCTTAAAATGGTTTTGAAGTTTGCTCCTGTCTTCTGGAGTATTGGCTATCCCTCCCAATTTGGTGTCATCCGCAAACTTGATGATCAAGCCTTCTAACCCTCCACTCATCACTTCTTTCCTGGATGAAGAGGAAGCATTGGTGAGCACCTTTTGGGTTCGTTCACTTAACCAGTTACAGATCCACATAACTGTAATTTTGCCTGGCCCACATTTGATTGTGGGGGACCTTGTTTAAGGCCTTCTGAAATCCAGCTACTCTACATCCATGGCATTCCCTGCATCTACCCAGCTTGTAATTCTATTGAATAAAAGAGATCAGCTTAGAATCCCACAATCTTAGAATCACAGAGTTGGAAGACACCTCATGGGACATCCAGTCCAACCCCCTGCCAAGAAGCAGGAATATTGGAATCAAAGCACCCCTGACAGATGGCCATCCAGCCTCTGTTTAAAAGCTTCCAAAGAGGGAGCCTCCTCCACACTCCAGGGCAGAGAGTTCCACTGCTGAACGGCTCTCACAGTCAGGAAGTTCTTCCTCATGTTCAAATGGAAGCTTAGCTTGACACCAACTTTATAGACACCACTTGGATGGGCATAGTACAGTTTTGCTTTCCTGGGAATATTATAGGGATGCTAAATGATTAGGCCAGTGCTTGTAGTTTTTGGTTAGGCATTGGGTTTGATTTGTATAAATTATCAGCCCAGTCATATTTAAAAGCAAAGCTATGTTAGTCCATTATCAGTATACAAAGGGATCTTGTGGCACCTTTGAGAATAAATGAGAGATGTAGCATAAGTTTTGGAGATCCAGGGCCTTTCTGCACGAAGGTACTCTTTGATGGCCATGATAGCCTCCTATGAAATTCTAAGCTTTGGAATTTAGGGAGAGCAATTTAGAATTCATAGCCAATGACCACTTTTAAGGCATTAATCCACAGCAAACTGGTGAAGGCATGTAATTCAAGGATCCTCCTTATGGGAATTAATGCTACATTCATCCACAGCTGGTTCAAAACATTTTGCTCTCTAGGGTAAAACAGCAAATTTTATCCCTTGGGTGTAGGGCCGAGACTAACCATATTGTTTTGGCACCCGAGACAGAAAAAAAACAAGTATTTCTCTTTCTGTCTGAAAAAAAACCACCCCACAATAATAACAGAGTAATAACTAACCCTGAGCTACCTTTTCATAACAACATGAAATTTACTGCATAAGGTGCTTGCCTCACTCTGATTAATGGCAGAGCCAGCCCTGTGTTCTTTCAGACACAATACTTCAGACAGCTGTTTCTTACAGAGAGCTCCCTTACATCATATCATACTTAATATAGAAAGAATCTCTCCCTCCATCTACCTGAGTCTCTGAGACTTTTATAAATAACAAGCCTTGCTTTAAAAAAAAAACACCACTCTCGGTGGTAATGAGCCAATTATCCTCAAATAGTTTCTGCAGCCAAGTTGATGTTGGAAGACACTGTCTGGATCTTGTTACTGAATTTTTCTTCCTGCTTTCATACATTGCATGTAGCTGACAGACAGAGCAAAGAACTGAAACTTCAGAGGTGAGGCCGAGAAAGACTGTCTCCAGGGAGATTAGCATACCCTTTCTTCATTTGCTTTCCTTATTCCACAACAAAGAATTGGGATTTGTGCTGTGGGGGGAGTGCACAGTCCTGCCTTTCACCTACGGCTTAATGTCCCGAGAGTCAGGTTTTCATTTGTTTACCTTGGAACCTAGCTTTGAGGGAGATGATAAAGTGCATAAGAGGAACAAGCTGCTTTCAACTAGTTAAGCAAACAACCATGCCAACCCACCCACTCCCAATACAAATTATTTAACTGAAGAATGTCTATATCTATAATTATAGGCACAAATGCCATATTCTCCATGCCCAACACTTAAGAGATAGTTCCACATTCCTTAGAGCAGCAAAGGAATGCAAGTAAATGATCAAAAGCAATCTGCAAATATGTAGAGCCCCTCCTCGTTCTAGAGTAATTGTTTATGTTGAAAAATAAGCTATATAAAGGTTTGGGACCCGCCTACCTGCGTGATCACATCTCTGTATACAAACCCACACGACCCCTTCGATCATTCGGGGAGGCCCTGCTCCCGATCCCACCAGCTTCGCAGGCGCGATTGGTGGGGATGAGAGAGAGGGCCTTTTCGGTGGTGGCCCCTCAACTCTGGAACTCACTCCCTAAAGACATCAGACAGGCTCCAACTTTGGCAGTCTTCAGGAGGAACTTGAAGACGTGGTTGTTCCACTGTGCCTTCCCAGAATAATGACCCCATAGCATTTTGTCCTCCAAAGCACTTTACATTTATTTAGGTCTGCTCGTATGCCCTTCCACAAACACCAGTATCACCTTCTGTTCATGTCCCAGCATTATTTCCAATTTTAACTTAACATTTGGCCTTCCCACTGTTTTTAACTATTTGTTGTTTTATTGATAACGTTGTTTCTTATTGTCTATGTGTTTTTAATTGCTAGTATTGTTGTGTTTGGGCTCGGCCTCATGTAAGCCGCACCGAGTCCCTTGGGGAGATGGTAGCGGGGTACAAATAAAGTGTTGTTGTTATTATTATTATTATTATTATTATTATTATTATTATTATATTTCATATGACTAGATGCCATTCTAGAATGAAAAATCCAGCTCCATTGGACAGCTTAACTTTCTGTCTCTCTTTTACAAGCACACACACTTGAGAACTAAAACGTGGCTTTCTCTATGGTAAGGATACTTGGGTAATAACCATTATCTTTTAGAAAGCAGCTAAGAGAGCCAGATCTCTTCATCTCAGAGATGCTACAGTAGAATTTGACAGAGGCATTTTCAAAACAACCTGGATACAACAATTACTTTCAAGGAGAGGAACTGGGGCCAGTTCCATCAGCCATTAGCCTGCATTCTTCAGCAACGGTTCTCTATCCAAATGAGCACAAGGGTTGAGGGTAGGCAAAATTCACACCCTTCATCTATCCCAAACCGGCAGATAGGGTCCTGATTCCTTTCTTGTCCCATTTTCCCACATATCACAGTTTCTTTCTCCTCTATCCACTTTCTTCCCTTTGTCCTCAGCTGACAACAGAGTTGAAAGTGAAATGGTAGCTTGTATCCAAAATAGATATATCCCAGGAGTCCCAATCCACTGCCACTGAAATGCTTGTGGAGCATATTCCAGCCCTTTGAAGCTGGATATCTAGGTACAAGAGGATATTTCATTGAATATCACATTCTGTCATCTCCTTCAAAGCCCATCCCACAATCTCTGGTTGTTTCTTTTCTTTTTTGCCTTTTTTTTTGTTTTCAACATCATTGTGAATAGTGTTACACAAAATTATAAAAACATTCAAAACATTTTCCATCAGTGAAGCCCCCGGTGGCGCAGTGGGTTAAACTGCTGAGCTGCTAAACTTGCTAACCGAAAGGTCACAGGTTTGAATCCAGGAGCAGCATGAGCTCCTATTGTTAGTCCCAGCTTCTGTCAACCTAGCAGTTCAAAAACATGAAATGTGAGTAGATCAATAGGTACTGTTCAATGCAGTCATGCCGGCCACATGACCTTGTAGGTGTCTACGGACAACACCGGCTATTCGGCTTAGAAATGGAGATGAGCACCAACCCTCAGAGTCGGACATGACTGGACTTAATGTCAGGGGAAAACCTTTAACTTGACCTTTAACACATGTTTACATCATTTCTCCACTTTCTCCCTCCCTCCCTCTCCTTCCCTTGCATAAGAAAACCCTGTGTCATTTATGGGGGCACTAGAAGTCAACAGGCAACTTGAAGGCATGTGAGCACACATAGGGAAGTATGTTCTGTGTGCCTCAACCCAGGCCTCTATCCTTGAATATGGCAGTCTCTTAAGTGGTTACTACACGAGAAAGGTAAATCAAAATTACAGTGAGGAAACACCGTCTTTGCCTAAAACTTATTACATGATGTTGATCCTCATTTGCTGTTATCTTGGTGGGAAACAACCTGGAAAACATTTCTTTTAGAAACATATATGTGGAATATTCAAAAGATAGTTATTGTAGATTAAATTCTCCTTGAAATCTTGACAGGAGGGGGGAAAAAATAAGCTTGACCTAGGGCATGCATTCCAAGTCATGACTGTTCATTAATATTAACAAGTTATTGTTTAATATCACCATATTAAACAATATGTGTCAACCAGACTTGAGAAACCTTTTAGCACAGTGATGCTTCTAAATACTGTGTAATGTAGGATGTAGCCACAGTGAAACATTTCAAAGAAAGTACAGATTTTAATCAGTGCAGACTTCTCAAGCAAAGGGAAATAGAAATTGCACATACCCACAGTTTTGACATCACTTTATGGGGGGAAAACAAAGGCTAGACTGAATTAACAAGCAAGACAGGGGGAAACCTCACAGTCTTTACTGGAATTGTTTAACGATATGATTTCTGTTTCCTAGTACAGGAAAACAAAAAAAAAATTGCTCCAACATAGAGTTATTGCTAGCAACCATATTTTTTCTGTATTGTTTCTTTTCTTTCTTCACTAGTTATTTCCTAGAAAAATTCTGATTTATTCCCCTGCCCTTCCCCCTTTTTGTATTCATATTCTCATCTGAATGTATGTGCTTGCAGTGGAATGCAGCTATTTTCATATTCAACTTAATGTGGATCCCCCTAAAATCTGTAAATGAAATGCAGAAAAAGCCTGCAGACACAATACTTCCATATAACCATGTAATTAAGAGAGTTTGCTTGTGTTATAATTTTGTCTTTGAAAAAAAATCACATCTGAGATGCTCCATAATCAAAAGTAACTGAGATGACCCAATTTGCTTCATAAACTCTCAATGTATTTTTGAGGAGAGAAGGCATGCTCCAACTTAAGCTTATGCTTGATGAATAAACCATATCAAAAATGAAAACTGGTTTATATTTGTGCACCCTGGTGGGATCAAAGTCCTCTTTATTCTAAACGGAGTTCAGGAGCTGTCTCTGCTTTCATTTGGCCCCAGACTTCTTTAGTATTCAGCCCCAATACTGCTTTTCAGTGCCAGGCCATGCTGATGGAAGCTTTCAAGTAGTAGTGAAAACAAAAATAGTTTTCCCCAACATATATTGAGTGTCTTTGCTTCACTGTTAAATCATCATATTCGACATCAGACAAGTTAGTTTCCAAGACAAAGATCCAGATGGCATTTCTGCCATTCCATGCCCCAGACCAAATGGATAGGTGAATCGATCTTTAGAGTTGATGATGTGACAGTGTCCTGCACAACAAAGCTTAAGATGCAGCTTGTTTAGTACACTGCTTTGTTTCCAATGACTTATTGGAAAATGTATTTTTAGGTCACTCCCAGAATCCACAACATTCTGATTGGGGCTCATAGCAGCTTTTGTTCAAAATCACTTCCCCAATTTATCTGGGATAATGTGTATGAATTTCTAAACCAGATACAAGGGGCCGGTGGGATACAAACCCCGGGTTGGCATGAGTGGCCAACCATCAGCCCTGCTCACTGTTTACCTAAGCAGTTCAAAACAGCTTTAGCTGTAATTAGAGAAATTAGGTACCGTGAAAACAGGGGAGGTGTTTTACAACACCATAAAGAAAAAGAGGATCAGAAAATGCTGGAATGAGGAAGTCCTGACAGCTCTTCATCATAGAGGATGGAGTGACAGCACCCCCTGTGGACTCGAGTCCAACCGTCCATGGCATCAACACACCACCTCCTTCTGTTCTGTCTGTGTACTGTCTATACAAACGGCATTGAATGTCTGCTGTGTATGTGTACTTGTGATCCGCCCTGAGTCCCCTTCAAGGTGAGAAGGGCGGAATATAAATAAAGTATTATTATTATTATTATTATTATTATTATTCTCTATACTGTAGAATTAATGCAGCTTGACACTTCGTTAACTGTCATGGTTCAAAGTGATAGAAAGATGGCGTCTGTAGTTTTAGATCTTCTTTAGTCTTCCCTGACAAAGAGTGGTCATGCCTCACCAAATTACACATCGTAAGATTCCATAGCATCAAGCCATGACAGTTAAAGTGGTATCAAACTAATTAATTCTACAGTATAGATGCATGATGAAATATGTTGCAGATGGGACACAAGTTTAAACATGAAATTCATTTGTGTTTCATAGGTACCTTATACACATAGCCTGAAAGTCATTTTAATATAATATTTCAATTAGTTTTATGCATGAAACAAAGACTGGGTATATTGAACCATCTGAAAGCAAAGCTATCACTGGGTTTTGAAGCATTTTGGATTTTGGATAAGAGATGCCCAGTTGGTATTCTAATTGCCAAATCCAACATGTATCACCGGATGCAGTTTCTCATACTAATAGTAGAGCTAACTCTGATATGAATGCATATCTATTATATACCTGAATGGTCTATGGGGCTGCAGTTGCTGGAAATGCCTTCCTTTCCCATTTCTCCCTTTTTCTGCCAGATGCTCCCCAGGAAGTTAGTTTCTCTGTCTTAAGAGAGATATTTTTGAAGACTGTACTGACTGACATTCAAGAATAATTTATATGATATAAGCAATATCCAATTATCATAGCACTGAGTGCAAGCCATTTCACTAAGATTGTAGCTTTGCGTACTTTTAGACCCACTGGACTATTTCTGTTTTATGTAATGTCCATTCCATGTTTATAATATCATAATCCTTTGAGGAATTTACTGGCATTCAGAGCAGAGACAGGCATTTAGGGGGCAAATAAGACTTCAAAGAGACTTCAAAGAGGAACAAATATTGATAACAGCAGAACAAAAAATGCTGTAAAATATAGAATCCAAAAAGAGAAGAATAGACCCAGCTGCCTCATGCCTAGGCCCAGAAACAGATGAAAATCCCCATGTCCATCCCATCTTCCATTACCCTGACTTTAAAGGCAGAGGAGTAGAGAAAGTATTGGCCGGACTTAATCCCATCCCACACACTGTCACTCCCTTTCTTGATGCATAATGTCTTAAACAGATATAAACTTTGAGAGCAGGGAATCCTTTAGTTGTTCTTTAAGTTGCCAAGTGCCTGGTTCAATTATGGTTCTCCAAGGATGAACAAAGCTCTGCCTTTCTCTACACTACTCAGAAGCAAATGGTTCCTTTTTATTTTAAGAGTTAGCTTAGCTTAGACTGACTCATGGATAAGTCAACCAAGGTCTTTGACCAATTTTTGACTAAAATTTCAACACTTATACATGAGTGTCAACAGGGGGGAATTGATGTACCATCACTTTATTTGACTCCCATGCAGAGCAGACTTCCAAGGTACTTAATGTTTATTTTTTAACCCCTGAAACTTTCAAGTACAGAAGGTACAGAAGAATTATAAGCTTTGATTCAAACAACCTATTAGTATTGAGGATACTCCAGATAAGTTGTCAGTGATTTAATATGCTAATACAAAATTTAACACTTATAAAACTCTCACCTTGCTTTATTAATCACCTTATTTTCAAGATGGATTTAAAAGGATTTGGAATGTTTTTAACTGAACTTCTGAATTACTTATTGTTTGAGGCAATGACCGGTTTACTAATATTGGCTGGAATCCTATTGGACATTTATTCCCAAATGACAGCTGTGTGTTTGGGTATTTTTTTTCTCTGTAATTTTAGATCCTGGGTATGTGGGTGCATTTTTTTAACCTTAAGGGGCCTGGGCCTGAGAAAAATAGCAAACCTTGTCCACCCCTATTAAAGAATTATAGAGTTGGAATATTCTAGCACGTTGGCACTAGCATTATAGACTTTTATCCTATCTGTCCTTGCTCATCCTTTTTCACAGATTAACTGCTCAAGTTACTAGAACATCTTGCATGCCTCTTTCTCCATTTGTAAAATTATCACCAAGAATACTGTTTTGTAGTTATACATAATGGCGCTCCATGCAGTCATGCCGGCCACATGACCTTGGAGGTGACTACGGACAACGCTGGCTCTTCAGCTTAGAAATTGAGATGAGCACCACACCCCAGAGTCAGACATGACTGGACTTTACCTTTACCTTTACCTATGACATAGAATACTATGGAGGATTCAGGATCTCTACATAGATCCTAGTTTTGAGGAAATGTAGGGACTCAAAAAAGTCCCCCACTTGCCCGGCAGCAGCTACTGCAATTGATGGTGGTCAATTGAGAAGCAGCTGTTCCCATCCCCATTTGCATGAGTGATCTGTATCAAGAGGGGAATTGCTACTGCCTGTTGCACTGGAGATTGCTCATAGGACATACTGTTAACATCACTTATTCCCAATGACAGGAGAACAGATTTCTATCAGTCACAGCAGCTGCCTCTTGATAAGTGGGGATGGGGAAAGGCAGAATTAACCTCATAGCTTTGTAATTATGGTAGCTGCATATTCATAACTGCTGAATAGTATTTCAACTGTTCTTGTTGGGTGTGATGACTACAACTTTATGTAGAAGTTTGAATGTTATGGCACTGGAAACATTTTTTAACCTTTTTCTGTTGAAATTTGCTCCCCTCAGACCACCCAATTGCATTTGCACACTGAGACAACACTGAGCTATCTACCACAGCCTGAAGATCTTTTCCTTGGCCAGCCACTGCCAGCTTCAATCCTATCAAAGCCAAACTGATTTTTTTGTTCCAATATGCTAAAGGAATCATTTTCAAAACTTGTAAAACTTATTTATACTTTGCTCATCATTCATCAGCCAATATGTAAATTCTGGGCACTTTTCCAAGCTCTGATTCACTTTCTCACTCTGAACTGCAGATTTAGTGCAAGTCCAAAGGCCACAACACTTTGATAGGTCAACTATTCAGAACTCACAATGGAGTATTAAAATATTGCAGGATTTTTAGTTTTCTCCCCTTTTCTTTCTAGGAAAGTGTCAAAAGTTCCCTATATAACAAGCCGATCTTTATGGCACTGAGAAAAAAATACCCCCACCCCGCCCACTGCCGCCCTTTTTCTTAAATGAACCTTACTACCAAGAATGTTATTTATTGCTCAACTATAACTTCATAAAGGGAAATACTCTTGAATCCTCAGCCCATGGATTATCTTAATGGACAAGATTACAAATTATTCTGATGACCCTGTATACTTTCAGTGGTGTGTGCGTCAAAGCACAGAGAGTTTCAGAAAGCACACCATGTAATAACGAATAACTTAAATTCATCCTTGATCCCTTGGAGAACTTCATAATGAATGCCTGGCATTCCAAAGAGATCATAATAGGGAGTCTCCTTAATTTCCTCAGTATTAATGGGGAGGCTTTAGAAATCTCAGCATTTCCACCTAGTGCTTAAATTAGTGGAAGTTCAGATTCATTCAGAATGCTCTCCAATGCCTTAACTCCCCACCCCTCGTGGTTGCTTTCAATTTAGGGCAAGCCTGCACAATTTATGCCACTAACCCAGAATGTGATTCACCTGGCACACATTTTGAGTACTTAAGCAGGATATTTGAGTACTTAAGCAGGATATTTGAGTACTTAAGCAGGATATTTGACAACATTGTAATTTTTTTAATCCTAAAGAGGGTAGAAAAACAAGAAGACCCATTCCTTTCCATCTAAAGTAATTTTCTGCCATTCATGAATGGCTTTGGCTTGATGGAAGGCAGTATATCTTTCTTTTCCCTTTTTCATGTAGCTCAGCCCTTCCCTCTAAAAAAATTCTTCTCAAAGATTAAAGGAGACCCATTGTATGATGTGTATCACGTTGAGTAGATGCATCTCTGGGATGAGGCCAAACCAATAGGTATGCATGTGCCTTCAAGTCTTTTGTCAACTTAAAGCAAACCCATAAGTTTCATAGAGCTTTCTTAGGATTTACCTACACCATCTAAATAATTCTGCTGTGATTCAGATTATTCAGTTCTGGAGCTGTCCTGGATTCATACTATCTTCACTATGCTGCACCAAAATCGTTTTGCTGTCCTCACCCAAAATTCAAGCAGAATTATTTTAGTGTTTTACTTATTAGGGAAGCCAGTGGATGCTCAGTCTTCCCCTCCTTTACATCTACTTCCTTATGATGGCTTAAGATGACTCCTGTCTTGCCTACTGACATGCTCTTGTATGGCTCCAGGGTGGCTGGACTATTGGTAGGGCTACTCTAGAGCTGCTACCATTCTTGCAACTTCTGTGAGACCATTGTCTACTCTCAGGGTCTCTGTACCTATCCTATTACTGCATATGTATGATTGTAGAAGGCCTTTTCCCATTGAAGAGATAAGTGGTGTGCCACAATTGTTCTATCCATTTCTACCTAATTTTTTATTTAAGGACACAGTTACTGAATATTTTCAAGGTCAGAACTAATTAGAGGAGTATAGCCTTGGAGTGCAGGAGGATAGTCCCCATTAGTAAGTTTGGCTGCCATCTACTCACTTGGCTGCTGTCCAATCATTGGGCTTATCATGTTTTGATTTAACTAACTAGATGGTGCAAAACTGTTTACTATTCACACACCTGGATGGTAAGATACTCAAGGAAAACAAAACAGTTAATTAATTGGGATGGCTATAAAAATGCTACCAATTTTGCCTAACTGGAACCTCACTGCAGACTGATGTTGGGAGGACATTACAGATTGGCCAAGGCCAAGGGGTTACTGATGGGGATATATTTATTTCATTGATGCTTTTGTCTTTGATGCTTTTGCCGGCTTCCTAGTGGTGGAGCAGTGGGTTAAACCCATGTGCCAGGAGGACTGAAGACCGACAGGTCACAGGTTCAAATCCGGGGAGAGGCAAATGAGCTCCCTCTATCAGCTCCAGCTCCTCGTGCGTGGACATGAGAGAAGCCTCCCAAGCATGATAAAAACATCAAATCATCTGGGCATCCCCTGGGCAATGTCTTTGCAGACGGCCAGTTCTCTCACACCAGAAGCGACTTGCAGTTTCTCAAGTCACTCCTGACATGATAAAAAAAAATCATCGATCACTTAGGCAATGAAGAGAAGGAGACCACAAGTATTGCAAAAGTCTAGCTTGATAGGAGCAACAGGGGAAAATGAAACGTAGTCTTTTAGATTGCTTTATTCCCAAATATAATCAGAAAACATGTTTTAAGAGCATGTGTGTTTTGAGGTAGGGTTCTGCCAGGGAAACACATTGAGTTGATCATTCACAAAATCAATGTGAAAATGAAGAAAGAAGAGGAAATCATTGACGTCAAGACCAGAGCAAACAAGGTGGCTTTGACCAGCGCCTTAGCAACCAGCTGGAGGTTATTTAAACAAGACAATTCTGTGGGAATCCTGAGCAAAAAAACCAAAAACCCAAATTTCTGAGTTTTAATCATATTGCTAATCTTGCTGGATTCTTTTGGTCCTCATTTGATGTCTTTCTTCTAAGCTTTCTCCATATCTGCAGATTCTGCAGCCACACATTCAACAACTACAACGAAACCAAAAGAAAACCTTGTTTTTTGTCATTTTATTTATTTATTTAAAACATTTATATGTTTTAAATAAATAAAATACCCTTTTCACCCTGCAGGGGACTCAGGGTGGAGCACAACATATATACGGCAAACATTCAATGCTGGGACATAAAACCATAAATATGCACAAACATTAAAATCACTTATATCCACTTTAAAATCAGTTGCTTAAAAACAATCTCAGGACACCATTCTATTATTGGCTCATTGCACTTCCCCAAAGACTGGATCCCACCGTCAGGTCTTCACCATCCTTCTGAAGGATAGGAGGAAGGGGGCTGATTTAATATTGCCAGGAAGGGAGTTCCATAGCAGGGGGGCAATCATTGAGAAGGCCCTGTCTCTTGTCCCCGCCAAATGTGCCTGTGACAGGAACGAGAGCAGGGCCTCTCCAGAAGATCTTCGTTTTCGTGGTGGTTCGTAAAGGGAGATGCGTTCGGACAGGAAAATGGGGTCAGGACCGTTTAGGGCAGGGGTTCTTAAACTTTTTAAACAGAGGGCCAGGTCACAGTCCCTCAAACTGTGGTGAGCCAGATTATAGTTTGAAAAAACATGAATGAATTCCTATGCACACTGCACATATCTTATTTGTGATGCAAAAAACACTTAAATGCAATACAACAATTAAAATGAACAATTTTAACAAATATAAACTTATTAGTATTTCAATTGGAAGTGTGGGCCTGCTTTTGGCTGATGAGATAGGATTGTTGTTGTTGTGTGCTTTCAAGTCATTTCAGACTTAGGTTGACCCTGAGCGAGGGCCAGGTAAATGACCTTGGAGGGCCCTATCCTTCCCCCAGGCCTTAGTTTGAGGACCCCTGGTTTAGGGCTTTATAGGCCAGAGCCTGCACTCTGAATTTTAGATAAGGCACACTATTTTATTATGCCTTTGTATATAATAAGACTTGAGCATCCATTGATTTGGATATCCACAGTCTGTGGATGTGTCCTGGAAGCAAACCCTAGTGGATACTGAGGGGCCATTGTATATTATCTTAAATTGTGTTGATTGGAGTAAAATAGCCCTCTTGTCTCCCATTCACCTTCTCCAACTCTTAAAAGAGATAGTTCTAAATGTATCTCTTGAGGGATGGCTTATAAGGGGCCGAGAGTGTTTTGGGACCAGCACAAAAATTCTAACCAGAGAGAAAGAGGCCAGGAATAGTGAAAGCAAGGTCAGATCTCCTCCTCTGTAATCAAGGGCTTATTCAATGACATGGAGAAATAGATCCCCTTCTTCCTATAGCCTCTTGAAAGATTCTTCCTGATTCTTAAGATTGCACTCTTGATCTTAAAGTTAAATATTATTGATCAAGAAATACAGGATATTCCTAATTTTTTGCATCATTTAGTGGTTCTTTATGTATTTGGTGTCTGTGTACTCACCAATTTCCATAAGTAGGGCAGAGTGATGCATATACAATCAATGGTGTAGCTACATGGAGGGGGGGGGGGTTGATGTCATTCGTCCTCCAAATATGAATCTCACCATGAAATTCTCTTTCCTCTTAAATCTGTAGTATTGAAAGCAAAAGACTCTGAAAACCATTCACACCTAAAACTCTTATATTTGTTGTGTTCCCATTCTCTTGGCCCCTTTTCTTTGGATACCTATTGAGGAGGGCAGAATTCGTATTGGGGACAATAGTCCCTTTTTACACATACACACATGCTACCTCCTCCCCATATGCAACTTTATTTCATTCTGTATTCAGAACAACTCCATACTTCTTTTTATCTCAGCACCGTGTCAACTGGGGTGGATGGCAGCAGTGAACTGATCAGCTCCAGGCACGTAAGTCTTTGAGCTGCTATTTTCTCGTCTTATTATACTTGTGACAAAACATTGCTCCAAAATACTGTGCAAAATTATAATTGAATCTTCTCCTGAACAGTTCCCTATACAGCTGCCTAGATGACTGACGGGGAAAATGTCAAGTTGGCCCCAGATTAGCAGCGGGCTCCCCATGGCAGCTGCTATATGCCAATGCCAAGCCAAATCTATGAAATACTTCAGTTTTAGAGGAAAGGGCTTGCTCAAAGCTCACCAGTTTTCCATACATGGGAGGACCTGAATCCTGGTCTTTCAGGTTCAAGCCTAATATGGTATGCTATCTGTGGGATCTGCATACTTTGTGTACTTCAATTGAAAAACCCCACAATACATTGGCATGGGTACTGTTCTGTTGCGCCCTGGGCCTGTAAAGAATTTCCTTTAGAACAGGATGTGCAACCTTTGCCCAGCGGGAAGCCAGGGGGCCCAAGGAGAAGTTCTCAGAGGTTTTCCACCACAAATGATCTTTAGATGGCTTGTAAAGTATAACAAAGTTCTTTATTAATGAACAATCAAACAGAAACTTCTCTTGTCTTCAATAAAGCTAAACAAATGCTTCCAGGCTTTATGCAACTGGTGACTTCCTAATCTTGCCCACGAAGGACAGGCAACTGTCTTCAATAACTTCTTCTTTACTTTAAATGAAAATCCCCTTTTTAACTTCTCCCAGGCTGACTGTAATCTAACCCTTACTGATGTGGGCTCCGCTACCGGGTCGAACTGCATCTCGAAGCACCGAGTGGACCTACCAGTAAAGATTTAGATATTCTCCAGCTGGAGTTCTTTGGTCTTTAGGGCTGCTTTCCTGGATATCTTTGGAGACTCTTAAGACTGTTTTCCCCCGGAAAGTCTTAGAGGCTCTTAAGACTGTTTCCCTCCGGAAAGTCTTAAGGGTTGAAGCTTTTGTACAGGGGAAGCTTGCACACGTCCTGTACATTAGCTTTCCTTGCTGAGACCAACTAAAAATGGCTCCCTTCCCTCCCCAATTGCCCTGAGCAAGGGGTGGAACCAAAACTTAATGATGATGGACAGTTGACTTGCCCTATGACTGCAACCAAAGGAAGCCACCTATCTGCAGAGTCCCTGAAACCTTGGACTGCAAGCAAACACCCAATACAAAGCAAATAAAATTGGAGCTCTTGGTACAGCCGTACCAGAACAGGTACTGAACATGTTGATAGCTCCTGACTCCATAGCAAATAACAGTCCTCCTTTCTTTACCAAACCCCAATATCACGCATATAATTTATTGAATAGTTTATTATTTTGCTAAGAATCTTGATGTTTCTCAGTAGGCAAACAATGATTGTCTCAGCCTGACCTGGACTCTTTTGGGCAATTCTGGAAATTACCCAAGGCTAAGCTTTCCAGTTCTGTGGCTTGAGTTAGTACAGCCTGCCAAGACACAGAGGGAATTATAGGAGGCGGTGGGATAATTTAATTGGTCTGGAGGGTGTTCAGTAGGCCTGGGTAACAACGGAAAAATTTGTTTCTAAAATCGATTTGTATTTGGGGGGTTTTTTTGTTTCGATATTTAAAATAATTACAAAATTTTCCTTTTAAAAGTTCGATATTTACGAAATTTCGTAAATGGTAAAAAATTAACGAATCGATTTCCGAAACAATAACGAATCGATTCGTTAATGGCGGACGCGACCGCGAAATACGCTAAAAAACCTCCAAAACCTTCTGAAGCTTCCCTCTCCCTCTGTTGTTGACTGTTGGTGTGATATTATATTTTTTTTTCACTAATTAAACCATAAAACTGGCCCAGACATGCGGAAATAATAACGAAACGACCTCAAAACAATAACAAAACGAATACAATATCGAAATACGAAGCATTTACAAAACGTTTTTGAAAATTCGTTTTTTTTTAATAATTGCTCCAGAATGGTTCGTTATCGTTTTGTAATTGAAAAAATTAACGAATTATTAACGAATTACGAATTAATGAAACGAAACCGCCCAGCCCTAGTGTTCAGGCTTGGCACGTGTCATTTTGTTACCTCAGGAAAAGCCAGCAAGTGATATCACCCACTCATTTGAATCAAAGTGTATAGTATCCAAAACTACCAATTTCTTTTTGCACGTGGGAAGAAAATCCAGCATGTTTCATTCACACACATACCCATAAGTCCCATTTGACCAGTACCGTAAATAGAACAGCAATCTGGTTCTGCCATGCCCACAGAGCATTTTCCAATGTTCTTTTAATTTTCTTTCTAGTCTGGATGGTAGTAAGCCAACCAAAGAAGCTTCAGGCAAAACATATTCAAATTTGTCTACTCCCTGTATATTCAAATTTGCATAAAAACCATGCCAGTTAGGGTATACCTACACTGTATAATTAATGCAGTGAGACATCACTTTAACTGCCATCTCATGACTTGATGCTATAGAATCCAGAGAGTTGTAGTTTGGTGAGGCACTAGCATTCTTTGGCAGAGAAGCTTAAAACTTTCTAAAACTCCCATGATTCCATAGTATTGAGCCATGACAGTTATTGGTGGCAAGCTAAGCTAATTCTATAGTGTATATGTGCCCATGATCTGCATAGACTTGGAGGGAGAAGGCTGGTTTTGTCATCAAATAATTTTTTTCTTGCTGAAGCACTAGATTAAATTCTGCCAGTTTCCAGGGCTTCTAATAAACATGAGCAGAAACTGAGGTCTATGTGTCTACATTGCTGAACAATGGACCTCAAAATTATAAACCACAGCTTCATTCAGACATACCACAAGTCATATCACATTCCCATTTGTCCTGTAGTAACCCTTTTCATGAATTTCCCCAGAACTGTTGTCCCATTGCACTTCAGTCTTCAAGATATAATATTGTAATTATTCTAATTCCCTCACAATGCCTGGGGAAGACTTAGAGATCATACAGTGGGTTTGTACAAAAGCCTCAGAGTCTCTTTCTGTTTCTACTTGATATGATCAGATTTATATCTGGGAATCCTTTCTTATCCTTGACCCCAAACCAGATCTCTCTCTGGGGTTTCTATTAAAATGACCAAGATCCTAAGCAGCTTTTCTTCCTCTGGACTGTCACCCATTTTATTGAGCAAAGCTGAGATATCAAAACCCATTTCAGCCCATTATCACTTGCTCCACCGCATTCCTCCCTCGTCATGCCCTTCTCAGGGAGGGAGTAATAAATGGACACAAGCTTTGAATAATCCACTAACAGTTTATTAAAGTTTTCCACCACAGTGGTGACAAACCACAATGATGTTTGAGAGAATCCCGGATCAACCAGAAAATGAATCCTAGCTGGACCCTTTCTGAATCAATCACAAGCTAGCGTGGGACTCTTAAATAGCTGTCAAAATGCAATAAATATGCCATATATTCACCATTGTGGTATGTTAGTTCTTTGGAGTGCTGTCTCCACTGACATCCTCTCTGGCTATTTAGAATAAAGCTTCTGATTTTGCTTTCAACCTGTCTGTGTCTCATCTGGCCTTCTGGAATGTTAGACATGCCAGGCTCCAAACCCGTGGTTCTTGCGGAAGCTGACATCACATAACATCTGAATGTAATGAGGGTAGGGCTCCACATAAGGTATGCACCATGCTTGGAAAAGTTTATTTTGTTGGACTACAACTCCCTGAATCCCCTTAGTAGCTACCCAACAGTGGTTTGTTCAAATACGGGTGGCCAGAGATCTGGGGAACTGTAATCCAAAATAAGTAACTCTTTTAAGTCGTGGCAATGGGAAGCTGATTACAGAACTACCAACTACTTTGGGGCTCTGAACCAGGTTTCGCAAATATGAGGCAATGAGAGCAGATTCTGAACTGCTCCTTCTATTTTATTATTATTATTTAAAGTGGTGGTCCTGTTTTTATCTATTGGCTTAGATCTTGTCTCTTAGTTCTTGTGTCTACATGTAATGAGAAGTTCTAAATGTCCTACTCTATGAGCTCATAAATGTTTCTGCATCCTGGTAAAATTGCTTTAATAACCCTTGATTTTTTATAGAATCTACAGCAGAAATGAACAGAGATGAGAAAACTGTGAGGCTGTTATCCTTCAAGCAAGTAGGCGACTGCCAACAACCTGTCATTAGATAGGGAAGACTTAGGTGCTGAAACCTTGCCTGCTTCTTTTCTTTATTTCTTGTACCATATTCCCCCAAAAGACCACCCAAATTGCAGAAAATTTTCCAGATGCTTAACATCTAAAATAAAGTCAAGTCAATTTTCCTAATGCTGATTTGTTCATTTACTCCAGAGAGTAGTACCTTTGGGGATCTCCTGCTTCAAGTACAACATGATGCACCCCAAAATGTACATATATCTTGATTTTAAATATCTATGATTTCATCAGTGTGAGTTGCCTATCAACTATGAAGCTCTCAACTCTTTGATTTGTAATTTCTATGGTGAATTTGATGCTTGGTGGCCATCCTTCCAGTGATGACCTCTTCTTACTCTGCTAAACAAGACAATTTCCCTCTGGGATCATACTTAAAATCACAGAATTGGAAAAGTGCTATCTAGTCCAACTTCTTGCCATGAAGGAACACACAATCAATTCACCCCCATCAGAAGCCATCCAGCCTCTGCTTAAAAACCTACAGAGAAGGAGACTCCACCAAGGCAGTGTATTACACTTTCCAATAGCTCTTGCCTTTGGGAAGTTCTTCCTAATGTTTAGGTGAACTGTCTTTTCCTGCAATTTGAATATATACCCTACTATGCCAAAATGGGGCAGTTTGGGATGAGGAGAAATAAAGAGATACAGAAAGACTTACACTGATGAAATATTTCGCATTTATCTTTAATTTTGAATAATAACACAAAACACAAAAAAATCAATGATTTTGATCATGGAGGGGAAGGAATTCTTATCAAATTTACAGATGATACTGTACTGGGATGTGTAGCTAACATACTGCTACACAGCACTGCTATGTATGAAAAGGACCTTGGGAATCTGTGCCGGCTGGGTGATACTGCACCTGGTCAAGAAATATAGAACTTGGTAGATCCTGTATGGCCACCACAGAGGGCCAAAACTTAAGCCCTCAAATGCACGACATCGCATATAAAGTAGGACACCTGGGAATGCCATTTGCAGTTCACATGCACAGATCTCCCACTCACACACTTTCACTGTTGGAGTCTGGATGCAGCCCGTTGTTTACAGGAAGAACATTTTACCACCTTCATGAGGTTGTCCTTGGCAGCCTTAAACAACCGTAATTCTTATTCCCATTATTTAGTACTGTGAAGGGAAGCTATTAGGTTACATCTCAGAGGAAGGAACCAACCATCTATGAGTATTCCTTGCTTAAGAATACCCTTTGAAATCCATGAGGTTACCATAAGTCAATGCAAGGCTTGAAGACACATGCACATACAAAGAAAAGCAGCAGAGGAAGATGGCAAAGGGCGGCCTATGATCAGAAAAGCCGGAGAATCAATAGTGTTATAACTTCAAAGGCACAGAAGACAAACCAGACTTCCCAAGTGAGTGTGAGGGGGTGGAGAAATGAAATACTCCCAGGGCCTATGCCTTGACCCTCCGTTTTGCTGCCTCTTTGATCTTGGCCGAGGATTCACCAAGCTTTACAAGCATGGATTAACATCAATTGCACACAGCTCGCAGCTCTCTCTCTGGGAAGATCCCTGTCTAAGCCGACGCTGAGCATTCTTTGTCATTGAACAGCAGCCCAGACAGCAGACTTTCAGCATCAGCATAAGACATCTTTCCACAGTGCGGCACCAATAATTCTGCCAGGGGACTGGCAGAACTGTATTTTGCACTAGGACAGATTTTCAAATTTACATTTTTTATAGACAACATACAACAGCAGAACAGCCGTGACTTTATGGGGAAGACATTATGTTTTATTTTTATTGTATTTTAAGAAGGCAGCTAACCCACACCATTTCAATTAGCTATTTTAGTGATAATTTTACAGAAAAGCAGTAAAAGAAATCCAGTGAAGCAAAATTAGAGACAACAGTTTAATTCAAAACAGCCAATCAGGATGTTTGTATATATAGAGCTGCGGCCAGATCCCGAAGGAGTGCTGGTACAGAGTCTGTTGAACTCCTTTGTTGCAACAGCTTGTTCCTAGCCAGAATTCAATGTGCTGCTCATGACCTATAAAGCCTTATATAGCTAGCTCCAGGCTATCTAAAGGGTTGTATCTTTGAATGTGAACCTGCCAATGAGGAAGCATGATGTAGCAGAGCACTGGCACTTCTCTGTGTACCATCACTTTCACAGATACTTTTGTTGGAAATGCATGAGAGGGCCTTCCCTACACTCCTCCTAGGACCCTTCTACACAGACCATTGGCATCAGCCCAATCTGACCTCCAAGATTCTAGATCAGCCCCTCATTAAGTTTTAATGGAGATTCCCTCAGCCACATTGATTGATACTCCCTCAGCTATGCTAAACATGGTTTATCATGGCTGGTTAGCCCCCCCCCCCCCCCCAATAACTTCTCATGTCATTTCAGTTCCCAGCTGCAACATGGCACCTATTCGTCCTTGAAGCTCTGTCTGACGTCAGCCAGAGCACCATCATACTGAATGGGATGGGTATGAGGAGAAAGGTCCCCTTGCCCCTATCACCCTGAACATGGTGGTACTCTGCCCCAACGTGGGAAGAGAAGGACAACAGGGAACTGCCATTTCATGTCCACAGGCCACTAGATGAGCCCAGGGAATGTGGGATGGCATTCAAGACAGTTGTGGCTGGTTCCACTTGGGGGACAACCTAAGTTGGGGGACAACCCAAATCCAGGGGCAGGATTCAGGCTTTTCTCCAACTTAGGTTGACCAGGGGCAAAGGGATGTTAGGATGGCTTTTCTTTTGCTGTCTTTTTGGTGACATGTGAAGCCACTATTTCAGCAAATCTCCAGGAATTAAATGTTGTTAAGAGAAGTATGTTATGGTGCTGTTGTGTTCTTAATCTTTCAACCTTTTAAATAAATCTCTTTATTATTTTAAATAGGTTTAGTTCTGTGGTTAGTTAATATTGCTTTAATCTTAACTTTTGTGCATATGAAAAATCTACATGTTTTCATTGTATTTTCTCTTTTGTAAGTTGTCTTGAGCACTAATCTGGGGAAAAGGCAGGGTTTAAATAAATCTGTGTGGCTGACTAGCTCGGTGAGTGTTCATCAAAAAGACAGGAAAAACCCAAACCCAATTTAAAGGAGTTAAAGAAATGAAATACATCAGTTTCCCCAAATATAGTAGAAGAATGAAGCAGTTGATTATTAGGGAAATAGTTAATAATTGAAAAGACCCAAGGAGAATACACTAATTGTTGCTGCTGTGTGTTATCAAGTAATTTCTGACTTGTCACAACCCTAAGGCAAACATATTACGAAATTTTCTTGGGAGAATTTGCTTAGAGGGGGTTTGCCTTTATCTTCCTATGAAGCTGAGAGAATATGGCTTGCCCATGCTCACCCAGTAGATTTCCATGGTCAAACAGAGATTTGAACTCTGATTACCATTAAATGGTAAGTCAACATGTAACAGAATTCAAGCCAATTTTGTTTAAATCCAGCAATAATACAGACATAATTCTGAATATAATGAACAATCTAGAAAAAAGTGAGTCCTATCTCCTGGCAACCAGTAGGACAAGATTTACTCTCTAATCCAGTGGTTCTCAACCTGTTTTTTTGCCTACAACTCCCAGAAATCCCAGCCAGTTTACCAGCTGTTAGGATTTCTGGGAGTTGAAGACCAAAAACATCTGGGGACCCCAGGTTGAGAACCACTGCTCTAATCAGACAAGATGGTTTTAGCATCATAGGATGCTTTCACCCCATCTGGGGAATGGAGACCGACGCTGGACATCACACTACGTCATGTGAGTTCCAGCATAGGTCTCGCTCCCAACCAGGGTGAAAACATTGTCGGATGCTTCCACCCCAACATGGGGAAAGCATCACAGACAGGGAGCAGTGCACACGGTGACAGATTAACCGTGCTGCTCCCTCTTTTCTCGCAGAAGCCCGGAGAAGCTGGATGCTGTGCCTGGGATTTCCGATGAGGTCCCCATTCATCTTGCACTTCCCTTTGCAATTCTTCATGATCTACAGAGTATTTAATCCAAATTAGTTAAGAGTCCCTTAGTAAAATACAATATATTGTTCTTTGGCTTGAAAACATTTGCAAATGATATAAAGCAACCTGAAATAAAGTGTTACCACAAACATGTTTCCAAAAGGTTTCTTAGACAGTGAATTTGAGACTTGCCTTACTTTCTGCCACCTTCTTTGACACACAAGGTTACATGAGTTTCTGGCTTTCCTTTCCCTCTTCTTAAACCCCAATTTTTTTTTGTTTTGTCTATTACATTGGAGGCCTCAGGGCACTGACTGTCATGCCTTCTTTGCATGATTGATATTGGAAAGCCAGTTTATTGCAGTAATTTGAGTGTTGGACTTCAAGTCTGAAGAGCACAGCCTCAATTATTCACTCAGTCTGAGCATTGAACTATGATTCCATGAAAAACCAATGGATGATCTTGAATGAGTTACATACTCTCAGCTCCAGCAAAAAATGTGATAGGAAGCAATTTGAAGACACATAACAACAGCTGCTTCAAGAAGCAGCAAGTTGTTGTTATTATTTTTGTTGTTATACTTACAAATAAAATTGACTATTTACTATTCTTCCCTCTATGTTGGCAGGCTGTGTGATCCAGATGTAGCAAAGAAGGTTCTGGACCCACCAGAGTTTTGAACTCATGGTCAAATGGATCACATCTATCTATTCTTCATTCATATTCTGTGAAAACAAACACATGGAATTTGGCACTGCTCCTGTTTCTACTTAGCTTGATCTCTGGATAAACTTACATTCTCATTCCTCTTAAAGCATGCTATGATTTTATCTCATAATAACAAATTGTTTCCCAAGTGGCAGGCTAAAAGGGACAACCACATGGTCCACTTTCAGACCCAGGTCACCTGGGCACAGAGTCAGAATCTATTTTCAACTCCAGGGTTTAGCCTGGAATGTGTCTAAACCTTTGATAAGGAACTAGGCTTCTGAACATGTGCAAAGTACTTTTTGCATTCATTTCCCCTCTGGCATTTGAATCTGGTTGATTGAATTTTTTCTTTGTTTTTAAATGTAATGTATTGCATATGTATGTTGTAAACCACTCCGAGCCTTTGGGGAGTGGTGGTATATAAATTCGATTAATAAAATAAATAAATAAATAATCCAAATACCACCCATCTGGAGTTCAGAGGAGAAGGCTTTCAGGTCAGGAGACCCAAGGCTACCAGAGTGAGCAATGCAGTGGCTTCAGGCAGAAGAATTTTAAGTGCTGTGAATAGATAGCCAATAATATGTTCTTTACATTGGTGGTATTGCATTTTTATTAGCAGAAATAGGAATACATGTTGGTGGGATTTTCTGCTCCTGGTGCCAATTTAGCACAGATAGATTGGTGAATGATACATCTTAGGTTGGACAGATTCAAAAATACATTTTCCTGTGCAAACATGTAGTTACAGGTAGGAGCAAAATGATATATTTGCTCCTTTAATTAAGAATTCTACCTCCCAATAAAATATTCACTAGGTTCTCAAAATTTCTGCATTGCAGAGAATGCAACACTGAAAACCATTCAACCTAGAACTGTATATTTACTGTGTTCCCAGTCCCTTGGTAACTTTGGCTGTTCCTTCCCACTGAATGTTCAAACTCTGGCTGAGAACTTGCTTCAAATGTATAGCTATGATGTTGTGGTAATAATCCATCTAGCGATCCAACTCCTGAAATCATTACATTGCCACTTGTAGGTAAGTGGGGATGAATGTGTCAACCTTCAGCACAGGCCCGTAGCCAGGATTTCGTTTCGGGGGGGCTAAATTTTTTCAGGGCGGGTTTCGGGTGGGGGCTTAGTTTCGGGGGGGGGGGGGCTGAGTCTGAGTGAAAGAGGGTCTACCCTAGCAAACCTTTTGTATCATTACCCCAATACCCCCATGCGTATGGGATATATTGAGTATGGTGATCAGATCATGATATGAATAAACATAACAGTTTAAATAATGCACCAGTAAGGCCTTTTCGCGAACCACCATGAAAATTTCGGGGGGGGGTGAAGCCCCTCAAGCCCCCTCCCCCCTGGGCTACATGCCTGCTTCAGCATGCTGCTCAGAAACTTTTCGCTGGATTTTAAGATGGGTTGGAGAGGGCATTTACAATTGTAGCAATAGTTCTGTTGTAGTCAATACCAAATACCTACAAGATCATGTTTCTAAATGAAATTTTATGTTAAAACAATGATACAAATCTGGGGACTGAAGGAAAAAATAATGAAAGGCAGAATTCCTATTTTTGGGGAGAACTCTTATTTTGTCCTCCCCTCCACAGTTGCACTTTGCTTGGCCCTGCCGTAGCCTCAGTAGGTTGTCTTTTAGAAAAGGAGCTACAAAGTAAGTGCAATAATTCTCTTATCTGTTTATTATATCCAGAGAGAGGGAGAAACAGGAAATATTGCAAAACTTTCAAAACAGAACATTTAAAAAATGACTGTCTCACTGTGCAGAATATGTCCTGGTATCCAGGCGTGTGACTCCTTTGAAAGTTTGTTTGCTTTGTGGATAAACAATCTATCCAGATCTCCAGGAAGAACCACTGGACAGGCAGCAAATAGCTCACTATTTGTAAGCTGGGAAAGGACTGTAAACAGCTCAGTTAGAAATAACTTGCTGTTTGACAGAGGCTGAAACAAAGTCACTAGGTCCTGTTTATACCAGGCTGTTCAGACAGGAAAGACTGGAAGAGGTGACATTACATACCATGGCTAAATCTATCTCAGAAAATCCCGGCACAGGATGCATACAGAATAGCTTTTGTGATATTTGTACTGTGTTGGAAATTTAGGTCTTGTGCATCTATGTTTCCTTTTGACTCTACTCCCTCATCCTTTTTGCTTCATGACTTTTCATGGTTTAATAGCAATAGAAAGAATAGTAATTATCATTCATTTCCTTGCTGAACAATAGGTTTATCTAACTACCCTTCCCCCACATTAAAAAACAGATTTCTTTGCAAAAAAAACATGTCTAGAAACAGCAGTTTTGTGCACAAAATGACACTTTGTTTAAAAAAAATCATGAGAAACCCATACACTTTCCCTGCAAAAATTATATTTTATGTACAAAATTATGTTTTACATTTTTTAAATGTACTGCATTCAAAATACAATCTTTTAACTACAAAATAAAGGAAAGAGTGTTGTTCTTGTTGTTGTTGTTTACACAAGTTTATACAAAAAGCAATTCCAAAGATAGATGGGTTATTTATGCAAAAGCTATGGGATACTGGCAAGGGTAAAAGAAACACCATATACACACACACATGTGCAAAAAGCATAAGAGGCATCCTGTATTGTAATTGTCGGTTTGCAACCTAGCTTTATAAAAATGTTAACTGGTCCAAATAAAATAGCATTTCTCAACCTGGGGGTTGGGACCCCTGGGGGAGTCATAAAGGGGTGTCAGAGGAGTCACCCATGACCATCAGAAAACACAGTATTTTCTGTTGGTTATGGGTGTTCTGTGTGGAAAGTTTGGCCCAATTTTATTGTTGGTGCTGTTCAGAATGCTCTTTGATTGTAGGTGAACTCTAAATCCCAACAACTATAACTCCCAAATGTCAAGGTCTATTTTCCCCAGACTCCACCAGTGTCCACATTTGGGTTTATTGCGTATTCGTGCCAAGTACTGGATTACAACTCTCATTATCCCTCATTCTTAGCTGTTCTAGTCAAGATTAGAATTACACTACCAGCAATATGTTGAAGGCTAAACCTTGCCCATTTCTGCCTTCAGTTGCTTGTGTATCACTTCCATCCATGATTAGTCTTATTCCTTCAAGTATGCTTTCATTACATTGGCTGCATTTGATTTGGACGGAAATTGTTTTGTTTTTTGGTTAGATTTATTAGACTTACATTGATTCTATTCTGGTGCTTAATCGTATGTTAGTGCACTAAAAATCTTAGTAGAAAAAAAAGAATCCTTCCTACAATTTTACATTTTTTTCCTCTATTACTCTGTTTTGAGCTAGCAAAAAACAAAATCAGATCCCTAAATTGTCAAAAAGCCTACTGTTTGCCTATCACACTCGGCTTTCTAAACAAAGCCTTTGGACTAAAATTATTAGAATCCCCTAGATTTTTCACCCTTGAGAAATGAATTCATTCTTAAGATACCAGCTGTCTTCAGTTCTTGAAAAGGAAATCCCTTCTACACTGCCCTATATTCCAGGATCCGATCCCAAATTATCTGCTTTAAATTGGATTGTATGAGTCTCCACTGCCAGATAATCTGGGATAAACAGATAATCTGGGTTCAGATCCTGGGATATAGGGGCACTGTGGAAGGGGCTGGAGATATCAAGTACCGAATAAGGCCCCTTCTACACTACCATATAATCCAGTTCTAAACAGATAATTTGGATTTTATAAAGCAGTGTAGAAGGGACCTCAGTCATGAAATAAGGCAAATAAGCTTAATTTAAGATAACAGAGTTGCCAGCTATAACACAAACAATGTCAGATCTGAGCAGAGGCGGCCCTAGGTAATTTTCAATGGTAAGCAAAGAGTATTTTGCCCCCCCCCCCCCCCAATCACTGATATATATTTTCTGTTTGTCGTGGGAGTTCTGTGTGCCATATTTGGTTCAATTCCATCATTGGTTGAGTTCAGAATGCTCTTTGATTGTAGGTGAACTATACATCCCAGTAACTACAACTCGCATATGTCAAGGTCTATTTTTCCCCAAGAGCGCCTGAAGAGCGCCGCTGGGCAAAATCAACTATACTGCAAAGGCTTACTTTGAGTAATGGGTTAAGCCGCCCCTGAGTCTGAGTGCACAATACATTTATAGATAAAACAACTCAAATGCTTTATGGACTTTCATCCCATTTGTCAATCCTACATCAGTCCCTCCTGGAAGGATCTTTCTCCAATTAGAGCTGAAACCAAAACGTTTCTATCACCTCTTCAGTCTATTCTTTTATTAGAACAGTCTTGGAACTGGGTTGGCAATAATACTAAATTGGCCAGGCTTGGATGAGCATTTCTTAACTAATGAGAGCAATATATAGCAGTCCCCATTGCTGTAAGCCATTATCAGCATGTTCAAAGCGTAACAACACCCATCATTCAGAATACCTGTGCAAAACTATTACAAACAAGTACACAGTAGAAATGAAGAAATGAAGGAGAAAAAAAATGGGCAAGTCTCAAATAAGTGTTAGGTCTGCATGGGCAGAGCTGGAGTTGAGTAAGTTATCCGTTGGGTGATTGCAGCCAAGGGAAACCTATTGCTGCATCCAACAGTCTTCCTGTCTGGTATTCCCTTGTACATGCTCTGTATCATGCTTACCGGACAGACTTCCAGACAGCCTCTGCCTTGTTTGTTTCATTTCCTGTGTTGCGTTTACAGTGTTCCTTTTCTCTCTTGATGCATATGTGCTCCTTCTCTTGTTTCTAGGAACAGATTTTAAGGCCTCCTTGTTCCACAGAAAAAAATGGGCCAAGGGGCTTTTAAATTGTAAATTGCATTGGGAACAAAATGTTCATTTGGAAATGTTCCATTTGTTGTGACAAGACCTTCATTTGCGAAGACATGTGCAAATGAATAATGGCAAACACCATGACAGCAGAAGGGTCAAGACTCAGGTCTGTTGAATAGATTGGGACAATGTCACCAGCTCAGGCTTGGATATTGATTGTTTTTCTGTTTTAATCTTTAGAGACACAAAAGCAGAACAGTCCAATCTATTCACCTTGTTTTGTACATGGACAAATAATTGTAGCTCAAGCAGAAACTTAAAAGTATTATACAAGAGCAGGGAGTGTAGAACAACACTCCCTTCACCTTAACTAGATTGTAGATCAGGCTACCTTTTTCTTCTTTCTTAAAATATATTATGGTCAACAATTTAGATGTAAAGACTACCAGTCTTTCTTGGTTAGGGGTTGCTTTCAGAATGGAATTGCTTTTGCTTTAGGAACAAACCTACAGCAATAGCAACAGCATTTTTTTTTACTTTTCTTCCTTTCTCTGACATATATATCTATTTATATCTATCTATCTATCTATCTATCTATCTATCTATCTATCTATCACTATATATATAGTGTCAGGAGCAACTTGAGAGACGGGAAGTCACTTCTGGTGTGAGAGAATTGGCTGTCTGCAAGGACGTTGCCCAGGGGACACCCAAATGTTTTGATGTTTTACCATCCTTGTGGGAGGCTTCTCTCATGTCCCTGTATGGAGAGCTGGAGCTGACAGAGGGAGCTCATCTGTACTCTCCCCGGATTCGAACCTCTGACCTGTCAGTCTTCAGTCCTGCCAACACAAGGGTTTAACCCGTTGTGCCACTTCTCTGTTATATATAATTTTGAAAAGGCACTGTTTTAAGATGATCCCTCACTGATCCTAAGAAGCCAGAATGGAAAACTTGTGGTCATCCAGATGTTGATGGACTGCAGCACACAGCTAGGGCTGATGAGAGATGTAGTTCAGCAACATTTATAAGAATCATATAAGGCCCAACCCTGACATAGAGACCCAAATCTTACATCATCTCAGCAGAATATAAACATCTGCTTATGAAGTTATATGACATTGAACAACATTTCATGCCTCAAATGTTAGCCCTATTTTTGTGTATATTTGACCTGCCGATTCCAAAAATGGCACCAGATTTCTCCTACCAGCTCTAGTTTTAGGGATACATAACATATGACATATACTAGTCTACATCTGCTTGCCCATAGAAAACTATCATAGTTGTTTTAAAAATTCCCCCATCTTCATAAGTCGCCAACGGAACTCTAGCAAAAGTATCCAATAAGGTCTAAAGAGAAGCAAATTCCTATCTCAATTCAGCCATTAATCATACTAGAGAAACCGGGATTAGCTGGATCTGGTTTGGAGACTGTAAAGAGAACATGATAAGCAGCAAATTATACTCAAAATGCTGGCTAAAGCCTAAAATGTCCTAGAGTACTACAGAAAGACCCTTGTAACTGTGGAAACATACCCATGTTCCACTTACCCATGCTCCGGGAGAAATGGTCTCTCTAAGAATTAACTAAGTCCTCCAGACAATTTTATGTAATGCTTTGCCTGGAAGTCACTATTGAATATCACCAGAGGACACAGCAATTCCTAGAGAAGAGTTTTCTCCTGGAATCTCTAGGTATTCCAGCTCAACTCAACTCTATTATATGTTAGGACCAGAAATCAAGTAATTAAATTGCATTTATTCATATTTGTGGTTTCAGGCAGTACAGTCAGGATGATATTCCCCATGGTTGGTGGTTCACAAGTGAGAGGAGGGGATGGTGTTGGTAGACAGATCTATTTGTATTATGTGTACATGATGCATTTCTTCCCCCCCCCCCTTTACATTCTGTATACATAGAAATGACATGCCAGGTGGTGGGGAGGAGCAGCAAAGTTGCTTCTGTCCCCTCACACACACAGCTTCTGGCACGTCATTTCTACGTGCCAGAAGGATGGCAGCTTAATGGCAACCCAGTAAGTTTTCAAAAAATGTTAAGACTTGTTTGGGGGGCTTCTGGGTGCCTGGCAGTTACTGGGATGACATCTAAATGCCCCCCAGGAAAGCCAGGTTTGGGGGAGGGGGTTGGACCCAAATCTGTGCCAAAGCGAGTTTTTAAACCCATTTTGGCACAGATTTGGGTGCTGTCTGGAAGCGCCCTCAGGTCACATCTACACTGCAATATAAAATCCAGATTGCCTGCTTTGAACTGGGTTATATGGCAGTATGGACTAACATAATCCAGTTCAAAGCAAATTATCTGGATTTTATATGGCAGTGTAGATGGGGCCGCAATAGGGATATATATATATGTGTGTGTGTATGTATTTTCATAAGTTTCAAAGCACTTCTGCTTCAAAACGTTGGAGGGCAGCAGCTTTCACGCAAGGAGCATCTATTCATTATCCTGTGGCAGTCCATGACCATAAGATAATGTGTAAATGCTACTTAATGAGTGAACCACCATTCTGATTCCCACCCCTCAAACTATTTACATGGCATAATTTGTTATCATTGCTGAGGAAAATAAGAGCCTCAGGCAAATTACATTCTGCTAATATCAGCTGAAAGTTAACAGCTGCAATACAAACCAACAATTTATTGACTTGGCTGCTGACTCATCCTGCATTCTGAAATGATTTCAACCCCAGGCATCAACAAACAAGTTCGCTGCCTTCTCTTGCCTATAAGAACAATGTGTTGTTGACCAGATTGGCTTGATTTAATTTTCAGTTTGAAAGGGAAAGTGTTTTGAAGAAACAGGCAAACAAAACATTTTTCTCTAGCACCCACAACAATCACAGGGAAGATCATAACAATACTACAAAGTGGGAAAGTTTCAGGCTAAAAGCCAAGGGTTTTTTTTTTTTTTGTCATGCCAGGAGTGACCTGAGAAACTGCAAGTCGCTTCTGGTGTGAGAGAATTGGCCATCTGCAAGGACGTTGCCCAGGGGATGCCTGGATGATTTGATGTTTTATCATCCTTGTGGGAGGCTTCTCTCATGTCCCCACATGAGGAGCTGGAGCTGATAGAGGGAGCTCATCCACTCATCCACCTCTGAGCGAAGAAAGATAGATGCTTTTGAAATGTGGTGTTGGAGGAAAGTTCTGAGAGTGCCTTGGACCGCGAGAAGATCCAACCAGTCCATACTTCAGGAAATAAAGCCCGGCTGCTCATTAGAGGGAAGGAGATTAGAGGCAAGGATTGAGTATTTTGGCCACATCATGAGAAGACAGGAAAGCTTAGAAATGACAATGATGCTGGGGAAAATGAAAGGAAAAAGGAAGAGGGGCCAACCAAGGGCAAGATGGATGGATGGTATCCTTGAAGTGACTGGCTTGAATGAGCTGGGGGTGGTGATGGCCGACAGGGAGCTCTGGTGTGGGCTGGTCCAGGAGGTCATGAAGAGTCAGAAGTGACTGAATGAATGAATAAAAAAAGTTGACCTAGGTTTTTGGGGTTGATTTTTTTGAGTAAAATTTCTAGACTTATGCAAGGAGATTCCATCTGAACATGAGGAAGGACTTCCTGACTGTGAGAGCCAGTCAGCAGTGGAACTCTCTGCCCCAGAGTATGGTGGAGTCTCCTTCTTTGGAGGTTTTTAAACAGAGGCTAGATGGCCATCTGTCAGGGGTGCTTTGAATGCAATATTCCTGCTTCTTGGCTGGGGGTTGGACTGGATGGCCCATAAGGTCTCTTCCAACTCTAGGATTCTATGATTCTATGTAATCATATACAGCTTTAATGCAAATTTCTGTCTTTTAGACAAGAGAGACAGCTGATTCAAGAAGGGCAAGTGGCAATTTCCTACATTTTGTGAAAACTGAAGAGCAGAGAAAATTTGCACTCAACTCCAGCGAAACATACATATTTTCACACCAGAGGGTTTCCAGGTGGTTCTAAGCTCTTGGATTTTCTTTGGTCAAGCTTTGCTTTGGTCAACTTTTGTTTTCGGCTTCAGGTCATAGAATCCTTGTCATTTCTCATGTTGGCCGAAGCTTGGATATATTACCCCCAGAATGGATTTTCAGTAATACAGAGGGGCTCAAATAAAAATTAAATCATATGAAACTCTAAAGTGATTGAAATGAGTGATGATTCCATTTAGATGTGTTTGAGAAAGGGTAATGGCACAGTAAAATTATGGGATGTATGCACATAATATTATTTACAAATTGCTGATGAAATCCTGAATAGAATTTTGGGAGATGAAATATCCTTAGCATAAGTAAGTATGGTCTTTTCTTTCCATATTATGATCGGGTGCTTATTTTTGTTTGTTGTGTGTATATGCTCGGAATATTCCCAAATATTTCCATAAGCGGAGGGTTGTTGTTTTTTTTAAGTGTATGCTGCGGGCAGGCCCATATTTTTACTGGGCACTAGACCAAGACATTTTTGCTAGCAGACAGCTGTCTCATTAAGGTGTTTTTCATCTTGCTGCATTGTTTCTCTTGGCCGTCTAGGACTCTAAATTTAGAAGCGTCTGTAAACCCACCCCTAAATCATTAGTTCAACGTAACACCCCCTCCTTTATTTGATAATACTTGGATGTTTCATATAGATGTACCAGAATGGATTTCCAGAATATTTCACAATTCAGTTGCCTGCACACACGGCAGCAAATTTTGTCACTGAAAAAGACTCAGTATGGAAAATGCATGTCTATTTCATAGAAAGATTTAGGATTATTCTGTTGATCTATTTCTAAAGAAACATAACTAAGCTGCACATAAAGTCAATTTTGGACTAAGGCCTGTCTGTTAGTTTGACAGTAGGCTTGTGCATTGCAGCTGAACCTCGATCCATTTCTGCTGGCTGGATTCGAGTAGACCCCGTATCCATTTTCACACATCTCCTGAAAACGGGCAGGTAGCCAGATAGTTGTTTTTATTTTGCAGTTGAAAAATACAGCTAGATCTGGCCCATTGGCAGCAGTGGGGAACTTACGAGGCTCCCGTTTCCATCCCTGGGATCCTTTCCTTTCTTCCCTTCAAGAGAGTCTGGGTTTCAACATTGGGGTTAAGGAAGCAGACACAGCTTACGGAAGACACGTCATGGCATTCTTCTAATTCAATTGGCCTAACAGGCAGGGCTCACAGGGAAACCCCATGCAACAGCTCATGACAGCCTCTTTGCATGCTGCAGATGCTGATTTAGGGAGGATCTGTTTATTGGCTGCCACCTGGTCCCGTAATGGATGAAAAATTGTGGCAGCTGGGTCCTTGCCAATACAGCCAGCCACCAAGCCAAACAAGCTGGATTGGCTGAAGGAAAATGGCTTATTTTTATTTCGTATCAAAAGCATTGCATAAATTAGTATATCTCTTGATCAAAAATGGACTACAGCAACAGCATTGTCTGTAACCTCCAACAATTCTTCCTCTGTTCATGAGGCAGGGCATAATGGACAAGCATACAGATGCGGAGTTCTCTGTTCTGCTCCACAGTCACACAAGGTGGGGGATTCTTTTAGGTAGTGCCATTTTGCCAGGTTGTCTTTTCATCTGCCCACTCTGCTTCTGAGTCTGTTCAGGGACTGCCAAGTTGCCCATTCTTGGTTTGCCCCTGGAGGAAGACCCTTATGGGGGGCCATCAAATTGAGATTTCCTGGTTTAGCTGCCCAGAGGGATACTCTTGCTCTTACTGGGGGATGTTAAGAGGAATGATTTGAGTCTACTGGGAGGAAGCTGATAGCCATGCAGTGGATGGCTTTCACAGTGTTTAATCTTATTTCTCTCACAGTTAGCAGCAACTTCCCATCACACAGGAAAATAGCTAAAATGGATCCACACACAAGTCTTTTTGACAGTACTTTCTTCCCTTCCCATCCCACTACCCCCTCTTTCCATTCACCCCTTTAAAAGCCTCTGAAGAACCTGGCAGATCTCAGTGTTGCTTTAATCATTTTACACATGGCTACAGGACTATAGCTTCTCCAGTCCTGATCTCTTCCCAGAAGACATACAGGGAAATGGTTCAGTCTAGAATAAATCCACATTCTGAACTACTAAACTATTATGAGCCATATAGAGTTCATGCCGATTGGCAACTAAAACTGGGGGCACAGAAGTCTAGGAATCATGTTAGCTTTAGTGGTAAATAAGCTCATCTGCTTTGGGTTTTAATTTGAACTTTCAATGAATTTATTTATTTATTTATTTATTTATTTATTTATTTGCTGTATTTGTATACTGCCTTTCTCAGCTTGCAGGTGACTCAAGGCAGTTTACAAGGCAACAATTCAATGCTCACAATAACATAATATAATTTAAAACATTAATATATAATATAAATCCACAACAGAATCAATACAAACATAAATCATTAGCATCTTCTTGTTAAAACATTGTCTAGTCCCATCGTATAGTCGTTCCAGAATGATCCAAAGTTCTGATCTCAGTTGTAAAATGAAAGGGTTCAGCACTTTGAATAGCTCCTTTAAAGTCTTTGAACATCTTCAGTTCCCTACTCATGTGACAACTGCCAATCACCAGTGTGGTGCCTGGTAATCTATATGTCATTGTATTCATCAGACTCCCATACAAAAACCCTTGCCTGATTTCACTTACCTCTTTCTTCATGGAAAGGATGGCATTAGATCATTTTGATCCTTGCTACTCACTAAAAATGGCACTCAAAGCACCTAATCAGTTTAACCCCAAACAAATCAAGCTAAAAAAAACCATTAAAGCAATATTAAGTGCTCTTTCCAATGTTAAATGTTTGGAAATAAAAAAAACCAGTTAGTTATCTGCTGTTAATCACTCAGGGATCTACCAGTAGCATCTGATCTAATTTCTGCCCAGTATTGGGTTAAGGCACAATGTTCCATTCTAAACAATTCTAAAAACACAATTTCCCATGTGTTTATTCAAAAGTGAATCCTGCTGAGCTTAGTGCAGTTTGTTCTTAAATAAACTACCTCAGGGTTACAGTGAAAGTCAAAACAGATTCAAATGAAGAAAACAGTATTTATTCATTAAACAGATATTGGTCTTTACTGCCAAAAGAGAGACTCAACATGTCCATCAGTAATAAAACCCAAAGAAAAACAAATACAATAAATAAAACATGATAGTAGATTCAAAGCACAATTAAGACATACCATTTAAAATTAAGAAATAACAATACCCAAACAGTTGAATCCTTAAATTAGCTTTTTGGCATTTGTTGTTGTTAACCGCCACCAAGTCCACTTTGATGTATGGACTTATGAATGAGAGAACTCTAAATTGCCCTATTATCAAGACTTCTGCTCACATCTTGCAAGCTCAGGGCCACAGCTTCTTGTATTGAATCTATCAGTCTGGAATGCAGTCCTCCTCTTTTCCTATTGCTCTCCACCCTAACAAGCATTACTGTCTTTTCTAATAAGTCAGCTCTTCTCACGATATGGCCAAAGTTTGACAGCCTCAGTTTAGTCCTCTAGGTTTCAAGAAAGAGTTCAGGCCTGACCTGTTATACAGTCTACAATATCCACAGAACTCTTCTCCGATTCTAAATCTCAACTGAGTGCATTTTCTTCCCACCAGCTTCCCCCCCGCCACCAACTTTTCACCATTCACAACTATATGTAGGAATCAGGAATGAAATGTCATGGGCAATAAACTAAAATCTGAAGGTGCATAATAGCACAGCCTACTCAGAAGTTAATCAAATGGTGTCCAACAGAGCATTTACATTAGTGAGTATAGGATACCAGCCTAAGACTGGCTAGTTCAAAGCCAGTAAAAGTGCATCTCAAGGCATACATGCACAACCCTAGCCCAAATATGCAGCTTTTGAACCCCCCCCCCCAAAGCAATCACCACAATCTCCCGAGTCCCTCACCACCACCACCACCCAATTAATTGTTTTTATTGATGTTGAGACTTTTAAAGAGGGCTCAAAGCCGTGTTCAGATACAATGAGTTTTTTTTCTTACATGGGCATGTATGTGCTTTTATGTTGCCTGTTGACTTATGGTGACGCCACAAATTTCATAGGATTTTCTTAGACACAAATAGAGGTAATTTTGCCAATTCCTCCCTCTGATATCGAGCCAATAACATCTGATCTTTGTTGGCAGTCTCCCACTCAAGGACTAAGAAGGACTTTTTCAAAAACAAAGTAAATCAAGTTCTCCGTTTCCTCCAGGTCCTCAGCTTGGATTGCTACAAAAAATTGGCTTGTATGACCGATTGCATACCAAGTACTAAGTACAAATTCTGCTATCCTTTCTTACCTGCTTAACTTGAAAGATCAGACAGGATCTGGAGGCTTTAAGATATTTAGGGCCCTTCCAGACAGGCCCCAAAATGTGGTAAACCCTGCTTTGTCTCAAATCAATTAGATTTCCCATTAGATTAGGCCTTTCCTGAAGGGACCAGGTCTAATGGGGTATTGGGCCTCTGTGGATTCACCCCCCCCCCCTCCCCAAGTAGTTCCAGGATTACCTGGAACACCCTGAGGGTGAGTCCCCATTTTCCATCTCACTTCTTCAGGCTTCCAAAAGCCCAGAGGAGCGAGATTTATTTATTTATTATTTATTTGCTTTATTTCTATACCGCATTTTTCAGCCCAAACAGGCGACTCAATGCGGTTTACATGGTACAAATTATCACAACAATGTCAGTGCAATTAAAAACACAACAAATGTAACAACAGGATCAACACATCAATCCACAACAATTAACAAACAACATAAAACAAACATAGCGCCTCAGTGAAATCAGATCCTGTCTCATAATCCTTGTGCCATTCCTATGTTCCATTTACCATCTTCCTGTGTTCGATTGCACTGTTTAACCAAACGCTTGTTCGTAAAGCCAGGTCTTGACCTTTCTCCGAAACGCCAGCAACGATGGTGCCTGTCTGATGTCTACCGGTAAGGCATTCCATAGCTGAGGGGCCACCACTGAGAAGGCCCTGTCTCTCGTCCCCGCCAAGCGCGCCTGTGACGCAGGCGGGACCGAGAGCAGGGCCTCCCCAGACGATCTTAATGTCCTAGTCAGTTCATAGGAGGAGATGCGTTTGGAGAGGTAAGTGGGGCCAGAACCGTTTAGGGCTTTATAGGCTAAAGCCAGCACCTTGAATTGTGCCCGGTAGCCCATCCCCTCCTAACTCTAACTAATACTCCCCAAAAGCCCTTAAAATAAGAAAAAACTTATTGGGCCACCATTAAGGTACTTCTGGAGTCCTCCTGGCACATAGAAATGAGATGGGGAATGGAGGAACAATTTTTTGCTCCCCCCCCCACTCCCCCCCCCCATTTCCTGGCATATCATTTCTACACACCAGGAGGACTCCAGTGGTACCTTAATGGTAGCTCAGTATGTTATTTCTTCCTTTAAGAGCTTTTGGAGAAGGGGTTGGATGATCCCATGCTATCCCGGTAGTTATCGGGATGGCATAGGGACACCCCCTGGGAAAACCTGGGTTTTGGGGGGAGCTGTGAAGACAAAAACCCAAACCATTTCATTGTGGGGGGTTTTCCCCTGTCTAGAAGTGCCTCCAATTCCCCTTCCCAAATATCCCAACACTCTTCCCCAAAATTCATTTTCCATCTGTTTTCCAGCCAAAAAATATGCCTGGAGGTGACATGCCATTGTCCCACTGGGATATGTCTGTACAGTCTATAGAGAGAAAAATGAAAACCGCCCTATGGGTTTTATGGATTTTAGTGGTTCTATGGATTTTAGTGGGATTTACTTTTGAGTAGATGTGCATAGAATTGCAGTGTTGAGTATTATTTAACAAATGTTATTAAGCTAAAGAAGATCCATCCAGTTTTGCTCCAAACAAGTCCAAGGTTGCTTGCCTCCAAAGTTCCAAACCTTCTGACTGCACCCTATGACTGATTGTATTTGATATCCAATGTCTGCTGGATCTTACTCATAACTGGGAATTCTGTTTTACAAGCCACTTTTCCATTGCTTTCCAGAGCTTCAAAACATACTACAAGCCTTTGTGCCTGAAATATGAATGTTGGGAACTTTCCCAATTTCACATCCCATGGGGATAGCCTTTATTTACAAACTGAGAAGTGTTGAAAGATTCACTTGGTAGCAGGGGTGTTAAGTCAATTTGAAGACAAAAGAATTGTGTAGCTTAAGGCTCCAGTTCCTCTATGGAAATTGCTTATAATATAACAATTCTATTTAAGACTCCCTAACTGGAGAGCCAGTGCCAAAAATAGTGGGTCTGTGGCTTGGTTGAAATCATATCTCTATCCCATGTAAAGATATTTGCTTTAATAGTATTAAATTTATAGTTTTATTTTGAAAAGATTAACAAAAACACAGATTATTTTGTCCTATGGCTCTGAGAATCCCTCAGCCTTCATGTCAGCTATGTTGGCTGGTGGATTCTGGGTGTTACAGGGCTCATTCTCACTGCACAATTATAGTCCTGTTATTTCACTGTAAATATCACAGAGATTTATCACATCAGACTGTTGTCTTGCAACCATCATGCATGTATACAGTTACTTCCATACCTTCTCTCCAATAGTGCTATGGCCCTGCCTTGGTGATGCACATTTCTACATTAATCTTCTGCATTATTTAGCTTGACCACATCTTCCTGCCAGTGTAATCTTACACAATGCATGCATTGCATGCTGTTATTCTTTTTCTTTGTATACCACAGTTACACAACTGTACTGTTTCAATGCTTCCTGGAAATGGAGGGCACTGCTCTAATTGCATAACAGCAGCATGCTGGTGATCCTCCCTCCCTCATGGCAGTGCTATTATACAATTACAACAAACCAATTTTTAAAAGTGGGAAAGGAATAAAAGCAATGTGGCTTCATTCTGCTTGGGGACAGGGAAGGAGCAAGATGACAACCATACCCATTCGAACCGTATGACTGTCAAAATATTAATGCTGCATCAGAACAAAACAATCCCACTAGAAACTGCTGTTGAACAGCAGTGACATTGAAGTCATTGATGAGTTTTCTCAGCCATGGAAAGATGCTGTCCAATAGCAATGCAAATGCAATGCAACAATGAGACAGCCATGAGGCCATGGGAAAAGAAAAGATCAAACATGGATAACCCAGTGCAACCATTTAACAAACGTATCACGTTATATAGTCCATAGTCCATAGGAATGGTAGCCTAGTGAGGCATTAGTGTTCTGGCTGCAGTTCGCTCCCTAAATTGACATCTGAAGGATTCCATATGAAGGAACCATGGCTGTTGGAGTGAAATAAAAGCACTGTACTTATCTAGTTCAAATGTAGTCCATAGCTCGCAAAAGAAAGCTTAACACTCTCAAGCTTTGTTCATAGTGAACAATTCTCCATATGTTGTTGGACATGTTTGTACATCTTTTATCTTCAACTTCCAGGGTTCATTGCCATAGGCAATGGTGATGGGAGATGGCAACTGATGCTAGAAGCTGTAATTCAACAATATCTGAAGTGTCACACAAATCCCAATATTGATCTAGAACAGGGGTTCTCGAACCTTTTCAGCCGTAGAGCAAAAGTTTCTTGTGGGGCCCCAAGAAATGTTTATATTATATTATATTATATTATATTATATTATATTAATTATATATAATGCATATATGTCAGGCATGGGCAAACTTTTAAAGAACAATTTTAACCAACATAACAGTGGAAGGCCCCAGGGGCAGGGGCAGCTCAACCCATTATGCAAAGTAAGCATTTGCAGTATAGTTGATTTTGCCCAGGGGCACTCTTGAGGTGCTCTTGGGGGAAAATAGACCTTGACATATGCAAGTTGTAGTTACTGGGATGTATAGTTCACCTACAATCAAAGAGCATTCTGAACTCCACCAATGATGGAATTGAACCAAATATGGCACACAGAACTCCCACGACAAACGGAAAATATATATCAGTGGTTGGTTGGTTGGGGGGGGGGGGCATGCCAAAATACTCTTTGCTTGCCGTTGAAAATTACCTAGGGCTGCCTCTGCCCAGGGGCAAGCCAGTCCAACTCCCTTCTGCCATGCAGGAAAAGCACAATCAAAAAACACCCCCAACAGATGGTCACACAGCCTTTGTTGTTGTTGTTGTTGTTGTTGTTGTTGTTGTTGTTGTTGTTGTTGTTAAGAAACTTATTATTATTATTATTATTATTATTATTATTATTATTATCAGAAACAGAAATTCAGTCACTGACCAACACAGTCAGAATCTTCAGCACTGACATCAGTATGGAGTTCAGCCTAGACAAATGTGCCACAGTGGTATTAAAGAAAGGGAAAATTACTCACAGCGAGGGCATAGAGATGCCAAATGTACAAACCATAAAATGCAATCAGTCTGAAGTCTATAAATATCTGAGCATACTACAGTTGGACAATATCAAGCATGGGCATGTGAAAAATGTGGTCAACAAAGAATATATCCGAAGAATCAGAAAAGTTTTGAAGAGCAAATAAAAAGGCAGAAATGAGATCAAAGCTATCAACACCTAGGCCATCCCCATCATTAGATACACTGCTGGGATTGTAAACTGGACACAAGCAGAGCTGGATGATCTGGACAGAAAAACAAGAAAACTTATGACAATCAACTACTCATTACACCCACGCAGTGATATCGACAGACTTTACCTGCCCAGAAAATCAGGAGGCAGAGGGCTTCTGCAAGTGACATAAATGGTAGAAGAAGAGAAACATGCACTGGCAGATTATGTGAAAGGCAGGCAAGAGTCAGCATCGAGGGAAGTCAATAGTAGTAAACTGCTTAAAGTGCAAAAGACAAAGAAGGAATACTGTAAAAACACAATCCAGAACAGAATAGAAAACTGGCAGAAGAAGCTTCTCCGTGGACAGTTCTTGGGAAAAATTGAGAGCCCAATTGACAAAGAAAAAATATGGCTGTGGCTCACAAATGGAACTCTGAAAAAGGGCCTGATTCTGGCAGCCCAAGAACAAGCCATTAGAACCAATGCCATCAAAGCCAGAATTGAAAAGTCGGTGACAGATCCCAAGTGTAGACTCTGCAAGGAAGCAGATGAAACAATAGATCACATCTTCAGCTGCTGAAAAAAGATCGCACAGACAGACTACAAGCAGAGGCATAACACCATTGCTCAGATTATTCATTGGGACTTGTGCCACAAATACCATCTGCCTGCGACATCTGCCTGCCTATTGTATTGGATTACATGTCGGACACTTCCCAAGTGTCTAGGACTGTGGAATGTATTGGCGAATAATGCGTGCAGATCCCATGGCCTTTTGCAGCTGGCAGATGGTAATCTTGTCAATGCCGATTGTGTTTAAGTGCAGGCCAAGGTCTTTAGGTACTGCACCCAGTGTGCCAATCACCACTGGGATCACCTTGACCGGCTTGTGCCAGAGTCTTTGCAGTTTGATCTTTAAATCCTCATATCGTGTCAGCTTTTCCAGTTGTTTCTCCTCAATCCCGCTGTCACCTGGGATTGCAAGAGTGACAATCCATACTTTGATGATGATAATGATTATTATTATTATTATTATTATTATTATTATATAAGTTGTTATTATTATTATTCCCCACTTGAGTTATTATTATTATTATTATTATTATTATTATTATTCCCAACTTGAACAGTCTCAGGGCCATCCCTTTCAGTACACTTAGGCCCCTTCTACACTGTCATATCCCAGGATGTGATCTCAGGTTATCTGCTTTGAACTGGATTCTATGAGTCTTCACTGCCATATAATCTGGGGTAAACAGATAATCTGGGATCAGATCCTGGGATATAAAGACAGTGTAGAAGGGGCCTCAGTTTGCACAATGTTTACTTTCTTACACAAAATTATTAATTGCTCTAAAATTGATTTCTTTACCCACACTGCCTTCTAGATGTGTTGACTAAAGCCACTATCATCCACTTGCCAGCATGACATGCTTATAGAGGATGTCAAGAGCTGTAGTCTAACATATCTGGAGGGCCATAAGGTAAGGAAGGCTAAACCCTTGAGAATTAGATTTAGGAAGACATTAAAATCTCCAACTGCAACCTATGTGACTCTCTTGAGGGGCAAAGCCCTTGAGGGAAGAGAGAACGAGACACAATTTCACGTAGTTGGCCCCTCAGAGCTCCTACATCTGTTGTTTAACTTCCCTTCAGGGAAAAGCCGCATGTGACTCTGTGTCACATGTAGTTTTGTACATGAGTCTCAGGAAAATGAGACAGAAAGACTGGGGGGGGGGGGGGGGGGGAGAATCCGTTTTCTAAATCTGCTTAGCCCTAAGAGACTGCTCAATAAACTGTAAAGTCATACAAAACACTCCTGTGGTGTGAAATGGTTGGCTGGACTTTAATTAGCACTACTTTCATCACAGGATTAGTTTTTTTCCCAATTATCATCAATGCCATTTACGTTCTTAATTTGTGTCACCTCATAATAGCCTCACCTTTTTAGCTTGCTTTATTTTATGTAATCTTTTGACTGCACCATTCCCTCCATAATTATATTATTTTCTAGCTTTGTAATTGCATGTTTTAGATTGCATTTAGTCATGCTAATAGTTTAATTCTACTTTAATGCTGATGATTTGCTTTTGTTTTGTTTTTTAAATGGTGTTGTGTTTACTTTCATTTGTAAACTGCCTTGAATCCCAGGTTTAGTGGGAAACGTGGCTATAAGGAGAATAATAATATGGATTCAGCATTCCTTATTTGGAAAACGAAAATACTCCAGACTTGTTCACCTGAAGGGTTGAGATAGTGACACCTTTGCTTGCTTATGGGTCAGTGTACACAAACTTGGATTCATGTACTAAATTGTTTAAAATATTGTATTAAATTATTTTCAGTGCATGTGAAACTTAAATTAATTTGACATTTTGCCTTTAGTGCTGTATTCAAGATATCTCATTATGTACAAAGTGCAAAGCAGATCATCTGGATTCAGAAACTGATTTTTTTCATGTCAGGAGCGACTTGAGAAACTGCAAGTCACTTCTGGAGAAACTGGATTATACGACAGTAGAGATGAAGTCTCTCTCTCATGTCTGAATCCTATCAAATTCTCCCTTGTCTGGGGAAATGTTGGAATTATGGAAATTCATTGTTAGAATGAATTTCTGGCAGTTCAAATAAAATAATCTGGATTTTATATTGCAGGGTAGATGGGCCATAGTTTCATAATTATGTGAAGTGAAAGGGCCCTGTTGCGTCTTCATATCTCAACTATGTATGATTGAATGAAATAGTACCAACATACTGATGGTCCTCCATATCCACAGATTCTGCACCCATCAATGGAAATATTTTGGTAATCTCCAAACCAAAACTTGGATTTGCCATTTTAGATAACGGAGGATGTTTTACTCTGCCATTGTATATCATGAGCTTGAGAACCCAAGGATTTGAGTATTTACAGGAGGTCCTGGATCCAAACCCCAACAGATATCAAAGGTCCACTGTATTTGTAAAAGGCAAAACTCATATACCATTTAATCTCAGCTACTCTCCTGCTTTCCACAATACAAAATTTGAATACTCTGCAAATAACAGAAGCTGAAACAGCCAGAATCCTTATATTCGGTATTTAGCTGTTTTGCTAAGTAATGTTGTTAAGACACAATAATATTAAATGAAAAGGACCACCTCTTCTAGAAAGTTCTTTAAAATGAGAATAAAAAAGTTGTCATCAGAAACCCCTCTTGTCAGGGCTATAAAACAAAACGTTTTTTGTTTCAAAAAATGAAAAGGGGAAGGGTTTTTTTTCCAAAGTCTTAGTGAGTGAAAAAGGGTGGCCGGGATGAGACCTCTCCAATGCTACCTATATGAATTAAGGCAATCATTTGAAAAGGGAGTGAAGGAATTCTTAGATCTTTCTCCAACAAAGTGAGCCGATTTTGCATGCCAGGTCTTTCATTATTTCCCCTCAGCCCACACATCATCAAAGAGCATACTTAATGTCATCTTGATGTTTCCAGCTGCCGTTCTTTGAGCGGTGTGTGAGTGCTCCGCCTTTAGATATTTCTGAGAGCAATACTCTTAACTCTGTTCTTATTTCTGAAACAGATATTGGTGTTTCCTTTTTAGGTCAGGAAAAGACAACTGCAGAATATTCAGGAGGTATTGCCAAAAATGGTAAAAAGGAAGGGGGGGGGGGAGACACCCAGGGCCCTATCACACTATACTGCTATAGCACTATTATTTCACTTTAATTGCCTGGCAACATCATATTGAATGTTGGGTTTTGCATTCCAGGAGTTGTGCATGCTGCCTTGAGTTCACAGAAGGACAGGTGTGACAGAAATGTAGCTGGGTCAATTAACAGTAAAATAACACTCAATAACATGACAATGAGGCTTATCCTTTAGTTGACATTAGAGTTGTGCACAGAATTTGTTCCATCCATTTTTACTGTTTCTTTCATATATTTCATTTCTTCGGGAGCACAAAAAGGGAAGCCCCCTCCCCGCACAAAAATCTGCTCAACATGAAAGCCTGCTTTCATTTGCAGCCAAACTTGTCTCCTTGCCTTGGAAAGAGAGTGCATGTGTTGTAGGGCATGCAGGCAGGCCCAGAACTGGGTTGTAGGCATGCTCCCATGCCATACCACACATGCACTCTCCAGTGCCTGCAGCAAAGTGCTTCTTTCTCTAGAGTAGAAACAGCATGTGCCAAATAAGAAGAATGGAAGCCAGGAAGGGTGCCAGTGGGTAGGAACCCCACCCCCCAATAATGGTCTGATTTTCGGGGCCCCAAACTGAAAACAAATATCTGCCTTCCCAATTTCTGGAGGCTTCCAAAAATGGATCAGGCCCCCCAACGAAAGCCAGGAAATGAAACAGGACAAGGTTTACCCAGAGAGCACAACCCTAGTTGATATTCCTCCTTCATTCGAATAATAATTTGTGCTAAATCTCTATTTTCAGAATACATTTTTAAAAAACAGATTGAATTATAGATACTGGGATCAGGCAAATGGTTATGGGCCATTGTCCTGATGATTTGTATGTATGTGTTTCTGTCTTCAAGTCACCTTGTGGTGACCCCATGAATTTCATGGGTTTTCTTAGACAAAGAACACTCAGGTCCCTTCTGCACTGCCATAGAAAATCCAGATTATCTGCTTGGAGGTGGATTATATGACAGTGTAGAAGGAGTGTCCGAGGTGATTTTATCCTTTTCTTCCTCTGAATTGTAGCCAACAGCACCTGGTGGTCATTGTCAATCTCCCATCCATATACTAACCAAGGCAGACCCTACTTCACTTCCATGATCAGATAAAACCTTGGGCTCTTAAAGCCTTTGGAACTTTTGTGATAATTTATATACTTTTATCAGTTCGTTTTCCCATCAAAGTTCAGTCTTTAGAACCCCAAAACATTGACAATTTCAATCATTTCTTTACAAAATAGAAACACTGAATGGAAAATAATTTCTATTGTATATAACTTTTCCAATATGTCTGATACATTGCAGGAACAATTTTATGGTGGCTTTCTTTCTTTCTCATGTTGATTTTCTCAAAGAGGTGCTTTTTAAAATGCCAGGAATATGAAAAAAGAAGTATTTCGGCTCATAGTCAAACCTATTAGACAGTGACACACAAATTCTAGACTTTCCTGTTATATACCTGGTATAAATATAGTAAATAGTACTCTGCTGAATGAGTTTTTTTCCTAAGTAGGTGCATAAGATTGCACCTTCAGTGCTGTCCCTTTATTGTTAAAGCAGCTTAGAAATGAATGCATCATGGATTTCCATATTCAATAGCTCTCCCCATTGTTGCAATTCTATTTCCATAGTATGTACTTTGACTGACAGATAAATCTCTGATTGTTTGATTGACGGGTTGCTTTTTTTATAAAGCAGATTATACATTCTTCCCAAGCTGTGAATATTTTTAGGAACACCAAGGATTTTTCACTACTATGCAACAATCCATATGATATTGGTATATTAATGTGTGCTGGTTTTCCACTTGCAAGACAGAATGAGATAAAATAGTGAGAGAATGTACATTTTAAATTATATTGCTTTTTAAGTGTGAGTTGCTTTGGGTCTCAGTCTTGAGAAATATGTACACACACACATATTCAAACACTCCTTAGGCAGTATTGTTATATTCAGCTATTAGTTTTAGGGACCTCAAATACAGGGAAACAATCTACTCCTAGTATAGGCAAAAGCCATTACGCGTAAATTACAAATATTGTTCATGTTACTGAATGGGAATGATGCATCAGTGATGCATCCTGAGGAAGGAAGACGAGGTCCGCTCTCCATCACTGCAACAGATAAATCCTATTAGCTTGTCTGTGAAACCAGCGATCTTTTTTATAAGAAGCAAAAATGGGGGTGGGGGGGGGTTGAAAGGTGGAGAAGGCATCAGATCTTATATTCTATCCTTCTCTTAAAGATATCTCTAAAATTGTAAGTGCTGTTCATGCCAATAGTTGCCAATAGCAGCAACAGCTATAAAATGCTCTCTGTTTGGAGACGTTGAATGCAAATTACTGCAGAGATCCAGTAGGCATGTTGGTGGAATGTCACCTTGTGCTGAAGTACACATTCCATAATTTCGGGGAGTGGCTGCAATGGTAGCTAATGTGCCCATCCCCACAATTGCTCAGCTATGGAGATACCTTGGCACGGTCTGACTGCTTCTGTACACCTGGAGGTGAGACAGTGAATTCCTCCACTCTCAATGCAAGGCTGTTTCTCTTTTTCCAGGTGCATGAAAGCAGCTTAGAGTTGCCAGACTGTATCTTTAATTCAGAACAGATCATAGAGCAGGATGATATTCTATCAAGTAAGATGAAGGTACTTGTCTCCCAGCAAGAGTGTCCCTCTGTGCTTGTTACTGCCACTCGTGTCTCCTCTTCCCACTCTCCACAGGTGAAGCATGACAATTTTGATGGCTGAGGCAGGGAAGGTAAGACAGAACATATATCTTCTTCTGGTTTGATGGAGCTTTGCAGTACCTTATTCGGTTCCATGAATTAAATGAGTTTCATCTCAAATCCAACCAGACAACCCTAGGGCAGATGAAACACCACCAGGGATGCTCCCATAGCTGATCAGTGACTAGAAGTACTTCAGCTGCTGTTGCATTGCCAGTTAAAGGAACATTGTAAAAGAAGGTATAGAATATCTCTTTTGGCAACATCCCTAGAAGTACTTAAGCAAATGAATGCCACCTACCAGGCATCCTGGGCTATGACATTTTCTTTTTTCAAGAACAAGTACAGGCAGAGCTACAAACATTCGCCTTACAAATGACTCATAGTTACAATGGGGATGAGGCAACAGCAAGTGAGAGAAATCTACCTCTCGGAAGGGGAGTTCACTCTTCAAAAAGGAAAAGATGTCTCCACTGGAGTTTTCTCACCAATCCTTGTTTCCACAACAAGCCAAATTCTTCAAAATCCAAATATCTCAGGGACAGAAAGTGAGATGAAATCTTTTGATCATGGGCACAGACAGTAAAAGAAACATCACAAGAGTGTTAAACCTTTTCTACAATATCATGTACATGTCTTGGAATAGGTATTGTAGTGGGAGATGCTAGACTGGAGACAGTCTCAGGGCACTTCTAGACATAGCTAACACCCACACAGAAATGGGTTAAAATAACTTGCTTCCATGTGGGTTCTAGTTCATACCTCCAACCCAAACCCAAGCTTTTCCTGGAGAGAGGGTGGCTACATGCCACCACGAGTTAAATTAGGATGGCATGAAGTCACCCTGAAGCCCCCAAGTGAAATCCCCCTCCTCTCCTCCCTGCCTCCTGAGTTGCCATTTTCTCCAGCCAGGAGGATGCTATAGACAGACTCTGTGGCTGCCAGCCCCTTTTGGGTAAGTTTTAGGGGCAAAATTGGGGGTTTGGGGGAGGGGGCAAGTGTCCTTTCGTACCTTTGTGCTCCAGAGCCCCCAAACTGTGAGATGACTGTGGAGACTGACCCCCAGTATCATTGAATGCAATACCAGAAATCAGGCATGTAGCCGGGGGGGGGGGGGGGCTTGAGGGGCTTACCCCCCGAAATTCTCATGGTGGTCGGCGAGAAGGCCTTACTGGTACATTATTTAAACTGTTATGTTTATTCATATCATGATCTGATCACCATGCTCAATATATCCCATATGCATGGGGCTATTGGGATAACGATACAAAAGGTTTGCTAGGGTAGATCCTCAGCCCCCCCCCTTGAATCAAACTCAGCCCACCCACCCCCCCCGGAATCAAAATCCTGGCTACGGACCTGCCAGAAATCAATCCCCTCAGGCCCAATACCTCATCAGATCTGGATCTTTCATTAAGGTCTGGATAGGATGTGGTGTTCAATTAATGCAGAGTAAATTGGGAAACCCCGGTTTACTCCACCTTAATTCGCTTTTACAAAAAATGTCATTCAAACTTTTTCCATCTTGACCACATTCTGATTTGCATGGTCACATATATCCTTGTTTTCATCCATGAAATGTTGGAGGGTATGGACTCCTTGCAAGTTTTTCAAGAAGTTGGGGTATTAATCTTAGAAAATCTTAGAATCTTAGAAAATATTCACTTTGATAATTTTATATAAAGTATGTACATATTCACATTAAATAATGACAGAGGGGGAGAGAGAGAGAGATGGATGTTTAATTTGGTTGGATCACGCCCACTGTTCCTATTTTTATTTAGTAAGATTTCCTTTTCTTTAATATTATGGATTTTTTTTAGTCTCAAGGTCTGGAGGCTCCTGATAAGAATAATTTAGCTGTATTTTTTCCAGGAAGTTTTTGATGTTTATACATAAGAACATTGTTCAAAGAAATGGGGTCCCTGGAGGCAATGTGTCAACTAAACACTGAGGACAATTATAGTTCAGATAATTTCTTGAAATATGAGATACCCCAATTGCCATTGCAGACATGGGATCCTTAAGGCAAATTTAGCACAATCATATACAACTTCCCATCTTCCCATTATTAAATTGCAATTTATGTGCTGAGGAGCGAAGGGAGGAATAAACACTCATTTTAGAAAAAAAAAATCAGTTTTTGAACAATGTTGAAAGAGAAACACACATAATCCAGCTAGAGGCTTATCATTATAGAGCAACAGACTCTATTACTGTATTACAAGTTATGCATGCACATTGAGTGAAAAACTGCCACTAATTAAAAAGCTTCGGCCTGGAAATTTTGCAGAAGCACACTTTTTTTGGACTATTTTCTTACCTAAATCTTACAACTCATTCCAGCTACAGTAGACATTGACATCATTCTTCTCAATTAGTTTACTCTAAGAAATTAGATCTAGGCTCCACAACCTCCCAGTGGCCATGCTGTTTGGAAGATTCTGGTACATAGTTGTAATCCAAAATAGTTACTGGAAAGTATGCCTTTGGTTGGATCTAGAAGAACTCAGTTGTTCTTGTGATTGCATCATGAATGTGTGTCCTTTTCTACAGAACTTGGACAAATTATTACTTTTGACCACAGCCAGGAGGTCAAAATGAGTTCAACCTCTACATCAGTCTTTTTTTAAAACTACAATATGGAACTAGAAGGCCTTGTTGACCTTCTATGGAACTCTGATGCAGGTCTTAAGACAACCAGAAATCCCCTCAAATGTGTTAATATCCCACAAAAAGATGAATGAAAAAGTTATTTTGAGGCCAAAACCATTTTTAAGGCAGTGTTTTTCAAACTCTGCTCCTCCAAATGTTTTGGACTTCAGCTCTCAGAAATCCCAGTCAGCTCACCATGTGATTTTCCTTCTTTTTGACAGGGGATCGGACTGGATGGCCCAAGAGGTCTCTTCCAACTCTATGATCCTAAGAGTACATATAGGAATTGTGGGAGCTGAAGTCCAAAACATCTGGAGGAGCAGTTTGAGAAGTTCTGTTTTAAGGAATAAGAGCTTGACTCACTTCAGATTCATCCTATCTGTCCATGGAACACAACAACTTTCAGTGAGTATCCAAACTTTCTGGATTTAATTCAACTTTTCCTCACTCTGCACTAAGATGGGTTATACTCCTGAGTATACTAGTGACTTTGGGATATCCCAGAGCTTCATGGTAGCTGAATTAGGTCCATTTTGGCCTCGTCTCCTGTACAAATGCACACCACTGCCATCGTCCTGCAGTGATCATTACAAAGGAAGGCTCATCCTCCATGTCGTTGTTGCAACTCCCAAATGGAGCTTTGTGAGAGACCTAGATTTTGCAGTAACATTTGCTGAAATCAGAACAGGGTGCATGCATGACCATACAAAGCAGGGTCAACTGATCATGTGAATGCCTTGTTCTGATCCAGGAGCTGCAACAGGTGATGTCTAGACACTCACATAGGGCTCAATTTTTGACTGGAAGGGATGGCAGCAACAACATGGAAAATGATGTGGCAACTCAGTGGGTTGTCTGGTCACCAGCTTCAGATTCATCACATACTGACCAGATTTATCCCAGATAGTGTAGATGTGGCCTAAAACACCTTTGTTGAGCTATTCTATTTTGTTTTGGAAGCATTTCCTACCCTGAAATAGCCTCCCACGCCTTCAGAAAATCTGGAGAGGCTCTAGAAGTGTTATGTTCTCATTTTTGGCCATCAAACTATCAGTCAAAATGGCATACTGGCCTTCAAAAGCTCCAGAATATTGGTGGCCAGAATCTGAGGAAGTGGCTCTAGTTTACCACCAATTTGTTTTTTCCCTCTGAAACCTATTCCAAAACAGTTCCACTAATAGTTTTGACTTCCCAGAGTTTTATTTGTTTCCTTGAGTAACAGCCAGTTGTGGACTGTTATCAACTTCTCAGGACAATTACACTGGGAAAATGTCTGCTGTTCTTGTTCCCAGAGAAACAGCTTTGGTGTGAGGCACCATGAATTTCAATCACAAAGAGGTGATTATTTTGTGCCAACCAATTCAGAATGCAAGGCAGAAAACTGAAAGAATGGGAGGCGATTTCCACTTTTTGGCATGTAGTGGTTGAGATAAGAAAGAATGAATTATGCTCCTCCTCTGAAGCATTGTGGTCACATAGAAAATGTACCTATTTCGAATGGCTAAAATATGTTCTTTGGAAAAAGCCCAAGTACACCAAACATCTATTTTTAAAATGCTGAAAGTGATTCATGGAAAGAAAAATGCAATCCTTCCTTGTTGTTGCTCTAAAGGGCAGTACTGAGGAATTATTTTCCTTTTACGAATTCTTTAGGTCTTGTTATACTATTGTTTTTTGATCATGCAATGCATGAACAATTGAATCCTATTTGCTTTGTAAATTTAAAGAGGTGCTTTCCTACAAGGCTATAGTTTTGCTGCAGTTTTCCTGCAGTGTAGACAGTTGAGTCTCTCTTACCCAAAATGTTTGGAATCGGAATGTTTCAGATTTTGGATTTTGAAACATTTGCATATAATTAGATATCTTTGAGATCGGATTGAAGTCTAAGCGGAACTTTCATTTATGTTTCATATACACCTTACAAACATAGGCCGAAGGTGAAGATAATTTTATACAGTACATAGTATTTGTGCATGAAACTAAGTTTGTATACACTGAATCATTAGAAACCAAAAGTGCTATTGTCTCTAGCATCAATGTGGATGATTTTAGAGTGTTCTGGATTTTGGAGCATTTTGGATTTCCAAGTAAGACATACGCAACCTATTATTTGAATCTACTGCTCACCTTTTTTGGCTAAATGACCTTCTCAAAATTAGGGTGTGTATTAGATTTCCGTAATATGGTAATTCTCCTCTCCCCTTGCTAAACTGCAAAATGTCTTTTAAAAATAAAAATTAAAAAAGTGAAGAAGACGGCAAGTAACACAGTGGGAGAGATAAGCCGCTCCTCCAGAAATTAGACTTTATTTATTTCAAATATTTGTACCCCACCCTTCTCAATCCAGGGGGGGTTGACCGGGGGGGGGGGGGGGGGGGGGGGGAGGACTCAGCCGGCAACAATTTGATGCTTCTATGTGCATATAATAAAATACATAATACACCAATAACTGCATACAGTTAAAAACATTAAGTCAATTCAATTAAAACAAACCTAAATATAACAGCCTTATGGCCTTATCTTTGTACTACTGAGGCATCAAGAGTCATAATACTGGCAAGTAGTCATTAACCCAAGTCACAGAAATGTCACATGGAAGCGGCTTCCATGCAGTAATTTCCTGAAAAAGAGCATGACACGCAGAGCTAAATTCATCCACTGTTTTCATTCTCTGGAAGCTGAGGTTGGATGGCCATCTGTCTGAGGTCCTTTGGTTATGTGTTCTTGCATGGCTGAAGGGGCTTGGCCTGGATAGCCCTTGTGGTTCCTTTCAACTCTATGATTTTATGAACTTGGAACTGAGTCCCCAAAGGTAAAAGTTAGAAGTACAAGAAGCTTCGCATAGTACACACCTTGTAATCCCAGCAATGACCTGCTGTGGATCTTCACCAGAAGTAAAAGAGGTCTTCAAGATTCTGAATCAAATGTCTGGATTTTCTTTGGCAGGCTTTTTAAAAAGCAGTCACACACAATTACTAAAGAATGCTCATTACACAGTCCTCATCTGGAAGGATATTGATTTAATTTGTCTTAGGGTACTTCCAGACAGAACCAAAATCTGCGCCGAAGTGGTTTTAAAAAACCCATGCTGAAGCAGATTTCAATAACCCATTTTGGGGCAGGTTCCAGTCCCCATTCCCCCACCCCAACCCTGGGCTTTCCCCAGGGGTGGCTACATGCCACCCTGAGACAAATCGGGATGGCATGAAGTCATCTTCAAACCCCAAATTTGGCCCCCAAAACTTACCAAAAAAAGGTCCTTGTTCACCATAACACCTCTCCTAATGCCCTCCTGGTGTGAGAAAATGATGCCTGAAAGGTGAGGAAAATCCCTCCCCCCCCCGCCCCCATCCCATGCATCATTTTCTCATGCCAGGGAACCTTTATGGCAGCCAGGGACCTTTTTCGTAAGTTTTAGGGACTAAATTTGAGGCTGGGGCTGGGAGAGGGTAGGCACCCTCTTGTACTTTTGGGCTCTAGAAGTAAACTTTGGTTTGTTCTGAATTAATTCATTTTTACAGGAGGAGTAATTTGGATTCCTCCAATAAAAACCGAGACAGGTCCCACTTTTTGGACCTGTCTAGGTAGGCCCCCAGAAGCATGTTCACTGCTAAAGGTAAAGTCTGGAATGATTTTACAATACTAACGATACAGTCATCACATATTTTGAATTCAGCAAAACATCTCAACAACAGCCTTTTTGAATAGCAAAATCTATAGAATAAATGTCTGCATTGTAGATGTCATGAATACTTTTTTCAGTATGCATTGATCCTGAAATGTGATTGAACATATAAAAAATGACTCTCTTTTTGCCTCCTTAATATTAGTGTAGAATTCTTGCATATGAGGTAAATAATAGTACACAACCTGGAAACTTTTTGGCATGAACATACATTGCAAACATGGATCATCACATTTGTTTAAGGTGGCCATGCAATGCTAGTTTTCCTCATCTTCCCATATAAACATTTATTACAATTATATCTCATGTTCAGAAACCTCCATCTTTGAATATGATGTATGACCTCAGCTTCTTCTACTAAGGTTCAGAAGAGATTTGTACTGCAATGGCTACTAAAGCAAAGTTGATTAAATTTGTGCATACAAATAACATGGCTGCTGGGGGAGAGGAACTAATAAATAAGCCAGCAAGTGTGGTGTAATGATTTGGAGACCACCATTTTAACTACCATGGCTCAACGTTATGGAATCAATGGGGTTGAATTTTTACAAAGTCTTCAGCCTTCTCTGCCAAAGAGTGCAAATGCCTCACCAAACTACAAATCTCAGGATTCTATAGCATTGGACCAAGTGATGTCATACATTCCTCAGCGCATATGCAAGCCAGACTTCAAATTCCCATTCAGCCATAGAAATCACATTCCCTTAACCTCCCAAGGAACACAATAGCAAGTCCCCTCAGAGAAAATATTGTCAACAAAATTCCATGATCTTCATAGGGTCACCATAAGTCAGAAATTACTTGAAGGCACACAACACCAACAACAATTAACAAAGCTACACAGCCAGAAATGTAAGGGACCTGATAGATGGCCGCCTGTGAAGAAAAGTACTTCATTCTAAAGCTGCTTTTATGCAACCTCCTCTTACAACATAAATAGGGTCATATAATGGGCCATTATTTTTTCATCCCATTTACTGCAGACATGACATCATCCACCGGCTTGTGAAGACAGCCCGAGGGCTTATGAAATTTCTATGGAATTCAAAGGCATAGCTGTGTTATTCTCCAACAGTATGTAAAGGGATCTTCTTAGCTTTGAGACTAACTGAAAGAAGTTGGTAGCATAAACTTCTTTCTCCAAGCATGTTGTAAGCTGTCCCAAGTCCCTTTTGGGAGAGGGGACAGAATGCAAATAAAGATGATAATAATGATGCTACAATATCCCTTTGTATACTTATCCACACCAACACAACTATGCCCTTGAATTCTACCACCACTTGCTATAATTTCTAAACAATCTGAATTATTCACACATACACTGTAGTAGTAGTAGTAGTAGTAGTTGTTGTTATTTATATGCAAAGTGCATATTATATATAACAGGAACAGGCAAACTTCAGCCCTCCAGGTGCTTTGGACTTCAACTCCCGGAAATCCCAGCCAGTTTACAGGCTGTTAGTAATTGTGAGAGTTGAAGTCTAAAATATCTGGAGGCTTGCCCATACCTGATATATAATGACCGGACAATTCATAAGACCTACCAGAATAGATATTACTAAATCCCAATGAGGGCAGAAGAAAGGGAAAAGCTTTCGACAACACATTAATTTTGCATTTATTCATTCATTCATTTATTTTCTTAAATTATGCTGTTATGGCTACTGTTATTACATTATCTTGAAAACGTTTCAATTACAGTTATGATCCATTTCATGCTGGACAGACTCCTTCTGAAGGCATAGGTAGCAAATATAATGGGGGAATATCATCCTTGTCCTACACCACTGGGTTACTGTCAGAAATATGATACTTTTTCAAAGACTCTTTTGATCCAGTACAAGCAGTGGTTCTTAAACTGGACTGGAGACCACCAGTGGGCCGTGAGGACAAAAATCTGGTCTGTGAGCCTCCTTCTTCTTTTTATATTTATTTTCTTTTATTTTCACTACTTCATGCTGCCTGACACTCCTTTCCTGTTGCTGACCATGGCATATGTTCTGCATCACAAACTAGAGTTGATGTGGTTGTTCCAATGCAATTTTCTGAATTAGCCCTCAAACTGAATCTAAAGTTGACCAAAAATTGATTCATAATCCTTTTGGTACTAATGTTAGAGAGTGGTCCCTGGTGAAAGTGGTCCCTGGTCGGAAAAAAAAAGGTTGGGAACCACTGCAGTAGAGTAGAGCTCATATTTGCTCAGATTCTTTTTTCTGGCAAGACACTAAACCATACAAAGTTTTATGATGCTGCAGTGGTGAACCAGTTTGAACACGCTGCCCTTGTGAAATAAGGCGTCAAAGCCCTGTTTGGTGGTGACAGAGAAGAGATACCAGGAGGCTCTGAGCAACCCATCTCTACTGCAGCCTTTCCTCTCTATGAAGAGAGCTAGGGCAGCCTACACAGTGGAGAAACCTGGCTCCAGTTCTCATCTTGGCTGACAGAACAATAGATGCATGAGGCCAAGTACAGCTCTAAGGACATGGGCGATAATTGCAAGCTGGCTTTGATATTTACTAGGAAAACAAAAACACCTCCTAATAATAAGAAAAAACTTATCCCAACCTCTCAGCACAATGTCCCTTTTAACAGAGGAATATAATGAACACATGAGCCAGTCTCAGACACTCTGTGCCTGATAGAAACAAACTGTAATTTGGCTGGGTGCTTGCTTTTGTTTGGAATTGCTTGGAAAACAGTACTGGGCGGGATGGGCGTGATGGAGGATCACTCGCTCTTTTTCCTGTCTGACAGGGCCTGTGGTAGTAGACTGGAAGCAGTATTGGGCAATATGAAATATATCCTTTCAACAACAAGCTGCTGAGGTCTGAATAAAGCCAAACGAACAGCATTGCCTCTGGCGGGAGGAGAAGTTCCTGGCTCATGTTGTTGTTGTTCATTCGTTCAGTCGTTTCCGACTCTTCGTGACTTCATGGACCAGTCAACGACAGAGCTCCCTGTCGGTCGTCACCACCCCCAGCTCCTTCAAGGTCAATCCAGTCATTTCGAGGATACCATCCACCCATCTTGCCCTTGGTTGGCCCCTCTTCCTTCCATTTCCCCCAGCATAATTGTCTTCTCTAAGCTTTCCTTTCTTCTCATGATGTGGCTCATGCAAGAGCTTAAATACATGAGAGGACCCAGTTACTCACTTCACTGACACAGGAAGAAGAAATGCGTTTTGATAATGCCTCAGTTCAGTTTGGCCTTACAGAAACCTAAATTTATTTTATTTTATTTCATTTCATTTATACCCCATCTTTCTTCCCCTCAGGGGACTCAGGAAGATTTACAATTCCGATACAATTCAATACCTGTAAAATCAACCTTAAAAACAATAACATAATCCCTCCATTAAAACAGTTAATAATTCTTCAATGAACACATTAAAACATTAAACAGATTAAAACATGTAAAGTGCATAGTTCCATTCATCCAAGATCCATGTTCATAATCCATATTCAAACCGTATCAAAGCCTGTAGTCACTTATTATTCGAACAACTGAGTGCAAAGCCATGTCAATAACTTTTTTCTAAAACCTAAAAGAGATGAGGCCTGCCTGATGTCACTGGGGAAGGAGTTCCACAGCCAAGGGGCCACCATTGAGAAGGGTCTGTCTCTCATCCTCACCAATCTCGCTTGTGAAAAGGATGGGACTGAGAGCAAAGCCTCCCCAGATGATCTTAAAGTTCTAGTAGGTTCATATGAGGAGAAATGTTTGGACAGGTAAATGTTAGTTGCAGTTTCTTTCTGTATCTGCTTTTTTTAAAAAAAAAAATCCCCTTTCTATCAAAAAAGTAAAAGAACCTCCAATGAACTACCACGTGACAGATGAAGAACACCAACCATTTCCAATGTAGGGAGACCATAAGGAAAACCTATTACAGATGTGATTCACCAGTGGGTTTTAATGCCCAGCAAAGAATCAAATGCTGGCCTCTGGAGTTGTAGTCCAGTGTTCAAACCACTACACTATACCACTGTACATATTTTCAGTGTAACAAAGTAAACACATCTACCAACACTCTGATCTCAAAACATACTTTAGCCCTTCTTGCCATCACATAGGAATTTCAGCTGAAAGTGTCAATGGCTGTGGCACATCTTGTGGCATGGCAGAAGTTGACATAAATGTGCAATATGGTTTCAGGAGGAGGCTAGAATGGTTCTTTTCTTACTGCCATCTCATTGTTAGATATAATGGCTTTTCTGTTCTTACAAGCTTCTGCAAAAATGACCAGGATATATAGTAGAAAAAAACCTCCTTGTTTATTTTGTTCTATACATAGATATTTAAATTGCTTTTAATTTAACTACATCACATTTTAAATCTTGTTGTCTGAACTAGATTTGCTTTAAATTGTGGTCTGCCGTGAACTTGAATTCTGTGAAGGGGGGGGGGGTTGGAATAGAAAGAAGGTGAATACATGAATGAATCAATCAATTTTAACTGAAATGTGTGCAGTGGCAGTGGACTATCGGATTCTTCCCTTTTGAGACTATGCAGGAAAAGCTTTAGCTTTTCAACAAATCTTTTCAAGAAAATCCCAATTGACATATCAGGAACAACTTGAAGGTAACCAACAGCAACAAAAACGATGGAACAAGTCACAAGAGATAATAATCTGACATTTCCCCATGCAGAGAAAAAAGCAGTAGATGTGAATAAGTTTTTAAAAAACTCTAACTTCTGGAGCTGCCTTTTACTTTAAAGAAAGAAGATGTTAAAGATGAGGAAAAACTGTGAACAACTCAACATGCAATTTGGTTCAAGATATGAAAACCTGTCAGACTGGACAAGCTGGCTCATAATAGTGGGAAACTCCCATGTGTTTTGGCATTTGAGCTGTGAACCTTTTGAGTTTCCAAACACCACCCACCTGAGGGTGACCTTCCGAAATAATATGGCATCATGTCAGAAGGGGAAGTGAGGCAGATGTGGGTGGTTAGGATGACCAGATCAAACTTCACTTACAAGATTCTAGAAAAATGCTCTGAGAAAATTACCATTACATAAGGTTTACTCAATAGGCAAATGAATTATCCCGTTTTCCCTGGTAGTACCCAGGTTACAAACAAATATGTTCAATATGTTTGTTCTTAAGTTGAATTCATATGTAAGTCAGAACAGGTACATTTTTAAGTATAACTTCAGCCAAATATATGTATATATTAGTTTTGGATAGCGTAGGAAAGGGTGATAACCCTTGTGGTGCTTGTTTTGCTTTCTTGTGTTCCTGCTTAGAAGATTTCACCTCACTTTCTGTCCCTGTGATAATTGGATATTTTTAAAAATGGCTTGTTGTGGAAACGAGGATTGGTGATGAAGCTTCAGTTAAAACATGTTTTCCTCTTGATAACTCTTTCAGAAATGAACTTCCCATCCAAGGAACAGATTTCTCTCATTTCCTTTTGTCTTGCCCTGTTTGTATCTATGAATCATTTATAAGTCAAATGTTTGTAATTCAGAGACTGCCTGCATAGAAGTATGTAATCTAGTCTTTTTTACCATTATTCTCAATTAACTAGAAATCTCAAAAATCTTTGGGATTTTAGCATTAAAAACCCCCACAATTTCATATTCCAAACATGAAACATGCCAACACCAAACTATGAACTTCTGCTGACAAATTATAGAATTAACCACCATTTGACTTTTAGATTACACGCTGAAGTTCAGCTTTTTTCAACCAATTCAAACTGGAAGTGTTGTGGCTGCACTGGAGGAACCCAGCTCTGGGTCTCGAGTCCAACTCAATATTTTTAATGCTACCACAAAGCCATAGAGAATGAAGACAAGCATCTATATTTTAGGGTAATAATAATAATAATAATAAGATTGTCTTGCCTTGGCAACAGAGCTAAGACAACATCAACATTTATAGCAGAGATAAGCAACTTCAAAAAGCCTGAGGGCCAATTTTCCTCCCTGAGAATCCATCATGTGTTGTATTAGTCCCAAAACTTTGACAAAAATAAAGAGAAACCAAACCTGTAATGCATGCTTTTGGGGGAAGGGATGGAGAGGCTTGGTCCCTGTTTTGTGGCAAAACCAGTGTTCCTACAATTTCTCCTTATTTTTCATGAGAAGCCTGACAGAGTAGAGTCCATACATGGTCCATGGAATTTTGTCCATCTCTGGAGTAGAGTCAAGTTCTTGCTCTGAAACATTTACAGAATAGATTTTTTGGAGTGATCAAGATGAGAAGAAAATAAATGGAAGTGAGAGCTATTCTACACTATACTAAATAACCCGCTACCTCTCAGGTTGTAGTCCCCACCACCAGCCCAAATCCTGGGCTTTCCTGGGAGGGGTGGCTAGATGGCATCCCGGATCAACCAAAGGTTGACTTGGGATGCTATCCAACCTCTCATTTCAGCCCCCAAACATACCAAACTTACCAGAGAGGGCTGCCAGCAGTCCTCCTGATGCTTGGAAATGATGTGTCAGGAGGGAGAAGGAGGGAAATCCCTTCACTTCCCCACCCCCACCTCCTGACGTACCATTTTCTCATGCCAGAAAGAATGTAGAGAGAGGTTTGAGCTGCTGAAAGGCCTCTCTGATAAGTGTGGGGCCAAAATGGGGGGTGGGCTGGAGGGGAGGGGTTGGGCACCTTCCTGCTCCTCTGGGCTTTTGGGAGCCTGATGAAGCAGGTTGGCTGTTGGCTGTGGATACAGACCCCTGGGACTGTGGAATCAGTCCCAGTAGTCAGTCCCCACATGGCCCTTGCCTCTAAAGACCTGGACCTCAGCTTAAAGTCTGGATCTTTAGAGGTGTTTATTTAATGAGGAATAAACAAGGAAAACCCAGTTTACTCTGCATTAATTTGCTTTTACCTGAGGCATCATTTGGACACCTCTGGTAAAAAGCAAGACAGGTTCCACATTTTGGACTTGTCTGGAAGGGCCCTGAGTAACAAACAAGTAGTATAGATGACTGCAAATGGTATTCCATATGCATGCAGAATAAGGATGCAACACAACATGGAAAACTGAAATATTCCTCTGAAAAGATGAATATGAGAAAGAGATATTGTACCATGTTCAGACCCTTAGCCATGAAGTAAGCTAAGTGAAGCATATTTTGTCTTAAGGAACTTCTGCAAAATATAACACAATCAATTTGAAAAATCATATTTTAGTAATACTTTTCCAAAGAAGCAAGATAGATTATGCAAGCTTTTGAAACTCACAGGCTTCTTCATCATACATGGGAATTAAAAGTCATTTTTGGAGAAGAAATAATTTTCTGCATGGTCAAAATGGCTACTCCCGGATCGTCTTGTTCCTTCAGACTCATGCATAACTTTGACACCCTGAAATCAAGCACATCTATGAGATATGTTTTATGTTGCCATAATTTTCAGTTAAGAATGGGCTTCTGGAAGCTAGGAGTCTCGCTGCCACTCGAACCCACCAGAGCAGACACATATTGTTACCAAAGTCTGGCAGTACAATAAGGCCAAAAACAGTTCAGTTTTCCCCTATTGGCATTTTAGCATTAAGAAGCATGAAGGGCGTGCTCTCAACTTAGGCTTCTGGGAAGCTTCTTGGTACACTAAATGAAGGTGAAATTATCTTTTTTTTTTCCTGGCACTGCTACATGCGCAAATTGCATTGGCACACTGGTTGTGGCTATTGGGATTCTTGTGAACCACAATATGGTTCCAAGAGTTTGTATGTAATTTACAACTTGTGTGTTGGCCAACCCTATTCAAAGTCATGGAGTGCACTATGAAAGTAATGACCTGTGAAACAGGAAGGTATGACATGATGTCCTAAATGTCCACTGTAGAGTCAGTCCTTTCTCAGATGCAAACAACATTGTCAATCATTTGTTTCCACCCCATGATTTACATTATACAGGGCCTCCCACAGGGCAGCAAATGACTGGGGTGGGGACAGAGGTGCATACCAATAGACAAGAGAGGTACATTAATGATTCATTAATGTGTTTTGATGCATTGGAGTGGAGAGAAAACCCTTTCAATTGTATGTTACAGCAAGTATTTGTATGAATGCACTAAGCCTTCCGGGTGATGGGTTTCTTTCTCATCATTCATCTTCCTCTTATTCAATGGAGGTGATAATTTAATGCACTTGTTCTCACAGGAAAACCTAAATCAACTACAACATGTAAGTGTTGAAGGTGCAAAGGAATTACAAATTTCTGCAATACAATTAAGGGGAGTTAGCTCCCAAGAGACGTCTGCTTAATGCAAGGCGAGAAAAGGAGAGGGACCTGGTGCATTTATCCTTGTCAAAAAGCAAAGGGGGGGGGGGGGGGGGGGGGGGGTAGGTGGCAGCATGGGATTGGCAGAATCCATTTGCAAGATCTATTACTTGCCTGTCTCCAACCCATTAAGATAATGAGCAGTGAATGAGTAGAATGGGAGGGAGATGACTAAAGTAAGATGAATGATGGCAGTAAGGAAGCCCTATTAGTGTGCAGATAGCAGCTCTTTCCTTGTATCTCATTCTGGCAGCTTGCATTCTGATAATACCTTGAAGTCCTCTCTCTTACCATCACTGTTTCCTTCTGATACCTGTCAATTTTCTGTTCCTTCAATACAGAGATTCAAAATCTACCTCTTTAACACCTCTCTCTGTGCCAACGGTGCCCCACTTATAGCCTCCCAAGGTATGCCAGTTCTCTCAGTTTACATGAGCTGATGTGCTCTTTTCAGATGGCATATTGTGATTGGAATCAAGGAGGTTTCGGTCTTGGAAAACTATGTAGATTCTTTGTCTACTCCTGGGGACATTGTGTATGTAAGATGAAAGAAGAGGAGCGTGGCCACACATCTGATGAGACTCTTGGAACCTATAAAACAATGCAAACTATGTGAGGCTCTCCAGTTCCCACTGGTCTTGAGTTATTTATATTGAAACACTGTCTTTTCTGTGCAGCAGACATTCAGTTGTTTCAATTGGCTTTATTTTATTTTACTTTTCTGCTGCGGTTACCCATTCTGGGCAGACAGCAAGATCATAAATCCAAAGAAGCAAATAAATACATTGGTAGAAAATGCAAAGACCATTCAGAAATTCATTTGTGGTTCTTTGTTCCCACCATCACCATCCACAATAGTGTGGAGAATCCCCTAAGAGTGCAATCTTTTTAAAATATGGAGGATAAAGAAGGAGGAGGAGGAGGAAGATATTGGTCCGATCTGATCACAGAGAAAAATAATAATAAGGGATCATTTTTTGTTATTTTCTTATGCATGAGCCACAAACAGTGATCTATCAAGAGATAGTCATGATGTAATGATTGAAGTGCCCACTGGAAGCACAAGCCAACAATCAAGACCAGCAGTTCAGAAATACAACAAAACTCACAAAGACTGTGTTGCTCAAGAACACCCTTTTATACATCCTTCTTGTCGTGGTGCTGTTCTACACTAACCCTTAAAGTGGGCCTGATCAGGCACCTGGGATTCTGGATCAGATCATTTGTGGCCAAATAGGAATTCTCTGCCCCACTTTGGTGACAGCAAAACACCCCCTGGTCATTTGTCAGGGATACTTTGAATGCAGTTTCCTGCTTCTTGGCAGGGGTTTGGATGGGATGGCCCACGAGGTCTCTTCCAACTCTATGATTCTATGATTCTACATTAACCCTTAAAGTGAGCCTGATCAGGGACCTGGGATGCTGGATCCGACCATTTGTGGCCAAATAGGAATACTCTGACCAACTTTGGTGGCAGTAGGGAATCTCCACTGCCTACTTCAGTGCTGCTGGGCAGGGGCCCTAATTGTCATTCCCTTCCCTCTGTGTCATGGATACCTACCTTACTTTCAGGAGTCCACCAGACTTCTGGCAGGTTTCATGACTTACAAAAAAAAGACTGAGAAGGGGAGGGGAGAATGATGAGAAGGTGCAGCCATCCCAAGTCCCCAGGCCATGAGAGCCTGGGGAGAACAGAATGACTGTATAGGCACTACAAACAGTTCCACTTAGGAATCAGCCAAGCTGTCTTCGTAGGCTCTAACTTGGGGGAAGACCCAAATCCTGTCTTAGTTGGAGCTAACCTGGGGTTAAGCCAACTCCAGATCAGTCCCAATGTGGCATTTAGCTGCTATGAGGCTAACCTGCCTCCCCTGACCTAAGCAATCAGTAAAGATATGCCCCAGGTGGAGCAAACATCCAGTCTAGTTGGCACAATCATTCCATGTCCTGAATATATTCTGCTCAGAGCTCCTAAAGGCAGTTCACAATTTTGCTACATGGGGCAGCCATACAGAGATCTAGGAGTTCGTGTGTATGCACACCTGTGTGTACCTTTAAGTAATTTGTTGACTTATGGTGACCTCATGAACTCGGTGGTGGCTTGCCAATGGCTTCCTCTGAAATACAGCCCACAGCCTCTCCTATTCCTTGGTGGTCTCCGATTCAAGTGCTAACCAGGGCTTACCCTGATAAACTTCCAAGATTAGATGAGCTCTGATGCCCTCGAGGTATACAGACTGTGCTAAGAGTTCATGGAAAAACTTAAGCAGAAGGTTTTGTTTATGCAAACCTGAGGCTTTGGTCAATTTAATTCTAAAAATTCTGGGTTTGACTCTCTCAGTGTTTAATCATGTTAATGCTGATCTGAGGTTAAAAAAGCCCCTTTAACACCCATGTGGCAGGTCGGTACAACATGAAATATGGCCAACAAATAGCACATCTCTGGTTAGGAATCCAATCACCAGATTACAGAGATTAACAAACAAGCCTATCGTTCTTTCAAGCAACTGGGAAAGACAAAAGCCAAAACATATTTCATATTTATTGAACTATTAAGTTATGTTCTTTAATCACTGCAGTACAGTGGTTCCCAACCTTTTTACACCAGGGGCCACTTGACCAGGGACCACTTTGACCAGGGACCACTCTTCAGCATTACTACCAAAGGGGTTATGAATCGGTTTTGGTCAACTTTAGATTCGGTTTGATTATTTGGGGTGCTGATTCAGAAATTTGCATTGGAAAAACTACATCAGCTCTAGTTTCTGATACAGAATATATGCCATCCAGTAGTTACCATCTGCTCACCCACAGAAAACCATATTTAATAATCTAGAGCTAATGTGGTAGTAGTCATCCTCTCCCAACTCAACATCCCTGTTTCCTCAGCACTATAAGAGGGTTTCACAAGACCAGTCGCTTTTGTTGCCATGTGGTTTTGAGGCAATTGTGTAGTAATGATGAAGCCACATACCATATTTTTGTTCTTGCAGACCACTGGTGGGCCACAAACCACAGCTTGCCAACCATTGCTCTAATGTGTGAATATGCTGAACTGACACTCTAAATGCAAAGTGTGAACTTTCATCTTCCAGAGAGTTCAGAGCAAACCAGGCCTCTATAATCCACATTCTATTCTGGATTACTTAGCTGTGTGGAAGCAGTTGGACATGAGTCCCAATACATCTGCCACACCCCTAGTCTGCCACTGAGCTCCATCCAAGCTCCTGGCCATCACAAGCATCATTGCTGATGTCAGAACAGGGTGCCCACATGACCAGCAAGAAAGAGAAGGGGTGAATTGGTAAATTCTTCCTGCTTGTCCCACAGTGAAAGGGTGATGGTACATGTTCAGTTTGGACAATGGATTGTGCCAAATCAAACATGATTCAAATGTCCAGATATCCCTGAAGCCCTGGGATACTTCCAGCAAACTCTAGAGTATCCCTTGACTTTTCTAGAAGTGATGCAATGCCCATTCAGAGGGAGTCCGGGATTTGTGGGCCATGTGGACAAGCTCTTGGTCCACAAGCTCAATGAGGTATGAATCTAGTGTAACCCAACTCCTTCTTCCCTCAGCTCTTCTGCCTACAGATCTCAGTCAGCACAACAGTTCAGCCAGCAGATTTCTGTATCAACAGATTAGGATAAATAAACGAAAGAAAATCCTATTGATTTCACTATGGGTGACTGATATATCTCTTTAAAATGAAGGAAGTAGTTCTAACCATGGCTCGATCATTGTTCTTGTGTGCCTCGTTGCTTTTAAAAAGTATTTTGAACATTTAAAATGTATTGACAAAAATGGAAACAGAATAATTTTCAGTGTTGCTTCCAACATTTGAAAGCCAGCCAATACTAATATGTTCTCTTTTAACAACCTTTGGAATCATTGATTTACCACTTAGGGTGTTATCTTCAAAGTGGAAAAAAACCACACAAATTAGTCTTTTCCAAACTGATTCTAATCATTTATCTTATGATTATTTCCATTTGTATTTGGGTGGTCACACTTATTTGAAAAGCAATGCTAGTAGTTATAGTTAGCCTTATTTCATTTCATTTCATTTCATTTAAAAAACACACAGAGAGAAAGACATCTTTAAAATTGCAAGTGGAACTTCAGGTGACCTCTCTCAACAGAAAACAAGTGATGTCAATATTTTGAAATCCAAACAAAGCTAACAAATTTTGCTTGTTGCCAGGACTAAGATAATAATCAGTTCTGCTTTCTGTCACCAAGCTTTGACTGCAAGAAGGCCCTGCTGCCACTATTCAAACCCAATCCTACCTTTTCCAAAGGTCAGAGAAAGCCCAACATTCATTTCTAAAGCAGAAAACAGTTATAAGAGTGGGCATGTGGGCTTGTTTGGCATAAAGATTCACAACAACAGTCTACTCTAAGGAGGCACAAAGTCATAGATCCTCAATGAGAGAACATGTAACATTTCCCAAGTTCAGACTGAAGAATATAAGAAGAGTCTTGTTTGATCAAAGACCTTGTTTAGGCCAGTATCTTATTTCCCACAGCCAGGTGTCTCTAGGCTATCTATAAGCAGTTTATGTGGAAATTTAATTCCTTGCAGTGTTTGATATTCATAGGCATGAAAGTTTCAATATCTGGTGGTCTGGTTCTTTTCCTTTCCTATATTATAATTATTTGATTGGTATTAGTACATTCATACAGTTGCTGAATTTCCACATACATCCTTGCTCTTCGCTTGATCCCTGACATTTGTATGTGTGACTGTGTGATTTCAAAATTATATAATGTGGCATGGAGTTGGAAGGTGAAAGACATGGATGCTCTATTTGTTATGATATTTGATATATAATAAATGGGTAGTCGAGTCGCATCAGAAGATCACCTTTTGTTGTAGAAGATATCATGTGATGAACATGCATATGTGAGCTAGTCCCACAGAGTGGAGGTGTTCTGGAGCTACTGTAGGACCACATGCTTCTGTCTTGTATTGCTGTTCTGTTGCCTTTTCTACTTCCTTCTCATTAATAATCCTTGGATAAGAATTTCAACAAAAGCACAACTGTCCATATTAAGATTGCTGTCAATTAATGAAATCAGTAGAAGATTAAGACTTGGACGTACACCTATCAGCCCCAGCTTCCACCAGCTTAGCACATGCAAATGTGAGTGGATCAATAGGTACCTCTCCGGTGGGAAGGTAATGGCGCTCCATGCAGCCACGCTGGACACATGACCTTGGGGGTGTCTATGGACAATGCTGGCTCTTCGGCTTAGAAATGGAGATGAGCACCACACCTCAGAGTCGGACACAACTGGACTTAATGTCAGGGGGAAACCTTTACCTAGTACACCTGTGAAGGAACTAGAGATGATCCTGAAAAAGTCACTTGGCACTAACATTAAGATGGTCCAAGCCATTGTATTTCCCATTTCTATTTACACGCATAAAGGCTAGACAATGAAGTCAATAGGAAGACAGTGAATTCCTTTGAGATGTGGACCTGGAAGAGAATTCTACAGATGCCATGGACTGCTAAACAGACAAATGAATGGGTTCTAGAACAAATCAGACCTGAACTATCCCTAGAAGCCAATATGACTAAACTGAGGCTGTCATATTTTTGCTATATCATGAGAAGACATGACTCACTAGAGAAGATAATAGTGTTTGGTAAGGCAGAAGGAAAAGTGGAAGATCACATTCTAGATCAGTGGTCCTCAACCTGTGGGTCCCCCGTTGTTTTGGCTACAAGCTATTCGGATTTCTGGGAGTTGAAGGTCAAAACATCTGGGAACCCACAGGTTGAGAACCACTGTTCTAGATAGACAGAGTCAGTCAAGGAAGCCACAGCCTTAAGCCTGAAGGGCCTGCACAGGGCTCTTTGATGGTAGGGTGACCTAAAGGTCTCTCATTCACAGAGTCATCACTGCTCAAAATGGACTTGAAGGCAGTTAATGAAATCAGCAACAACAAAAAACCACTTCATATTTTAATTCTTAACACAGATGATCAATATCAACATTTATCAATTTCATTAAATATAATAAAGAGAACATGCTGAACATTCTTGTTTCCTCAAAACCAAAGACAATAAATCTTAGTGATAGCCAAAACATCATCTGCCCACATGATGATGTTATTTGAACACATTGAAATACATTTATAATGGCATTTGGGGTTGTTTTTTCTGAGTCATTTCCTTTCAGGAAGTGTAATGTACTCAATCATGTGCAAATTTCAGGACTGCTTAAGACATTTTGATGCAGCCAAGGGAATTTAATATTATGTAGTATTTTTCCTCCTAGAAAATACATAGGCATTTATTTACACACTTTTCTACACATTTCTTTTTAATGAAACATGCATTATTGGCATCAAAGCAAATCTGAGTCACTTAGGAGGTGATCTTCTGTTCTAGTATGTCTGCTTCTAGCAGGAACCTTCTATGCAGACCTTCCTTAATAAAGTGTGGAGTAGCACTTTGGCTTTTGGACTGAATTTTGGAAGAATTAGAGTCCACTTAATCATGAAACTCATTAGATGGTTGTTGGCAGGCCCGTAGCCAGGATTTTGATTTTTTTGGGGGGAGGGGCTGAGTCTGAGTGAAAGAGGGTCTACCCTAGCAAACTTTTTGTATCATTACCCCAATAACCCTACGCATATGGGATATATTGAGCATGGTGATCAGATCATGATATGAATAAACATAACAATTTAAATAATGTACCAGTAAGGCTTTCTCGCGGACCACCATGAGAATTTGGGGAGGGGGGCTGAAGCCCCTCAACCCCTCCCCCCCCCCCCGGCTACATGCCTGGTTGTTGGGCAATAGTCTGAACTCATTGTTAGGACAATATGAGAGCTGTGGGCATGGTCTTGAGCTCATTGGAGGAAAGGCAGAATATAAATATAATTAACTCACTATCTAATAAATAAATGAAATGCACAATGGATACCAGGCAGGTACAAATTAAAAGTTCACAGATAGTTCATACAGATATCATAAGTCATTATTCAACTGTGGTGGAAAAAAGAACGCACAATAGTGCTTCTTATGTAAACTACCATGACACCCTGAATACACCTGATAGTCTGATTTTGAAAGAGATGGGTTGAAAAGCAATATTGGAAATAGGGTTGGGCCTGGTTAGTACTTGGATGGAAGACCATCCTAGGGAATCCCAAGATCTCGAGGTAGTGCTAGGAACAAATGCATTTTGAAACCTTGGAGTGCCATTGCTGTCAACCTGTGCTGTCCATACTCAGACAGATTATTCAATGATATGATCTAGTTTCCTGTGTTTCTGTCTGCCCCATAAGTGCTTCCATACATGTGTCTTAAGTCACTTGAATGCTTTCTTTTGCTATTTATGCTGACACCCATGTATTTGTTATACCGAAAGGAGAAAAGCCAAAGATTTCACATTCATATTGCTTTTCTGTCCAGTATAGATCTTACACTCTACACAACAAGCTCAATGGGGGCGGGGGGGGGAGTACATCACAGCTCCTAGCAGATGAAAACATCCCAAGGCAACTGCAATTATCTCCCTTGACATTCAGGTGACCTCTTTAAAACTGATGGCTTGTGGAGATAAGAAAAAAGAGAAAGTACTCATTCTGATTCCAGACTCTAGTCCAGACACTGAACACCAGACTGATTATTTATTTCCTTACTTGTTTGTTTTGCAGTTCAGAGTAGGTACAAAAGGCATGCCTCCAAGTCATTGTAAATGCACAAACTCATTGTCTCCTAATGAGGCCCCATGAAGCACTCCAGGAGTGCTTTAGCTGACAAAATATGTCTGGGAATGGGGGTTAGGAAGGGAGGTATACAGTGGAAAAGAGGGAGATGGGGTGCAAGATTAATGACATCAGCATATGACAAAGATGACCTGGTTTAGTCCTCCAGGAGCTGTTGGATTGCAACTTCTATCATCCCTCACCATTGACAATGCTGGATTGTGAAGATTCATGGTCGAACAACTGCAAAACCGCAAGTCCTCATCCCTAGTACGCTGTTAGTCCATTATGAACTGGCTTCCTCTCTAATAGTCTTCTGCTTGGCTGCAGAAATAATTTCATACCTTTCATATTCCCATTTGTAACTCCAGTAAGATTATTACACAAGATCATTGAATGCTGTTTCAGTTATATGTGATGGGCTTTGGATAACATCGAGTTATCCTGAAGAACCTATTGATGCTAGAGAAGTGTTTTCTCTAAGCGTCTAGCACTCCACCAATGTTTGACCACAGGATCACACTAGATGCCTAGAAAGAACACTTCTCTAAGCATCTGTATCTCCTTCAGTGTGATCCTTTGTTATGCTTTGACCAGAAGCCCAAGTTCATTTCAGAAAGAAAAATAAGGTACTAGTTTATAAACAAAAATCATATTACACAAAGGGTCCTGGAATGGATTCCTCATGTAATACATGAGCTGACTGTACTTATTCCAAATTCCTTCTTTACTTTTGGGTGATGCTCTTTGCTTTCACATCTGATTTGTTACTTACACCTTACAAGAATTTAGGACTTCTTCATATGGCCCTTTTGGGTCATGCCTTTATGCCAGCAATTGCCAGCAAAAGAGAAGGCATGCGGGGTGGCTTGTGGTGCCCCATACGCCCTTCCTTCTCTCCTCATCACATGGTGGAGGGACGTCGGCATCCTTTCCCTCCTGCCATCAGATGGTAGAAAGGGTGGCAATGCATGGCAACACGGGTTGCCTCATCACCCTTTCTGTCATCGCACGGCAAAAAGTGCAGGAAAATGTGGCTAGCTCCATCGGAGGTACCCAAACTACACTTTCTTCCCTGTAGTGGAGGAGAAAGTGCATTTCAGTGCTTCCCCTCCACTTTGGGAGGAATGTGGATGGGGTCTGCCATGCATCGTGGGATGGTACACAACAGGCCCCATCCTTGCCACACATAAAAGTAGAAAATCGAGGCAAAAATTCCCTATGTGAAGAGGTCCATAGACTATGGTTCCTTCTGCTCTGTCATATAAAATCCATATTATCTGCTTTGAATTGGATTATATGGCACTGTAGACACATATAATCTACTTGAAAGCAGATAATCTTGGATTATATGGCAGTGTAGATGGGGCCTTAAAGGCATTTTGTTTACACTACTGCCTTAAAAGGACTATCTAGACCAGCGTTTCTCAACCTGGGAGTCGGGACCCCAGAGGGGGTCACAAGGGGGTGTCAGAGGGGTCACCAACGACCATCAGAAAACACATATTTCTGATGGTCTTTGGAACACAGTGCTCTCTGGAGGTAGGTGAACTACATTTCTCCTAAATCACTGTCAATTCCTCCCAAATCCCTCCAGTATTTTCTATTGGTCATGGGGGCTCTGTGTCGAAAGTTTGGCCCAACTCTATCATTGGTTGGGTTCATGGGGCTCTTTGATTGTAGGTGAACTATAAATCCCAGCAACAACAACTCCCAAATGTCAAGGCCTATTTCTCCTAAACTCCACCAGTGTTTGCAGGTGGGCATATTGAGTATTTGTGCCGAGTTTGGTTCAGATTCGTCATTGTTTGAGTGGATGTAGGTGAACTGCAACTCCAAAACTCAATGTCAATGCCCATCAAAACCTTCCAGTATTTTCTGTTGGTCATGGGAGTTCTGTGGGCCAAGTGTGGTTCAATTCCGTCGTTGGTGGAGTTCAGAATGCTCTTTGATTGTAGGTGAACTATAAATTCCAGGTAATCTATAAATTCAGAATGCTCTTTGATTGTAGGTGAACTATAAACTACAACTCCCAGATGACAAAATCAATTTGCCCTCAACCCCACCAGTATTCAAATTTGAGCGTATTTGGTATTTGTGCCAAATTTGGTACAGTGAATGAAAATACATCCAGCATTATCAGATATTTACATTACAATTCATAATGTAAATAGCAAAATTGCAGATATGAAGTAGCAATGAAAATAATTTTATGGTTGGGGATCACCACAACATGAAGAACTGTACTAAGGGGTCACGGCATTAGGAAGGTTGAGAACCACTGATCTAGACAGACTAGGTCATATAAATCATCATCATCATCATCATCATCATCATCATCATCATCATCATGAGACTCTTAAAGGTTTTTCTTCTTCTAGGAACAAACCAAAAATGTGCTGAGGTGTAACATTTCTTCCGAGGGAAATCATTTAATTAATTTCCTTGATCAGTCCATCTCCTACCGGTAATAAAATCAGAGCTTTGCACTCTGTAGGAAATTTTCCTATAATATAGCCATCAGGAATGGATCAAAAAGATGCTACTTTAATGGTTTTAAACTCAGTGAGGAAAAGAAGATAATACTGGTATTACAATTTTGGATAAATATAGATTAAATTGGTTAAAATAATTGAGTTTCTCTCATCCAAAATGCTTAGGACCAGAAATATAGTCTAAGACAGACTTCATCATCCCAATTAAACTTATTAATTACGTAAACTTAATGGACACATTGACTTCTGTTCTCCTCAGTTCAATGGTCTTTCTTTCGTTGGGACTAAGATTTAGTCTCCAAAAGGTGACTTTACTAAACTCTACTAGATGAGATGGATATTGGGTCACTGCCAAGCAAACTTGAAATGAGCTTCTTTGAAACCTGGCTGCTTGCTCTGTTCCAGCTTCTAAGAGCCTTTCAGCAATCTGTGTGTGGCTGAATCTCAGTACAGTTTGTTCAGTTACCTCTAGATTAATATAAATACAGACAGTACTGGAGACACGGTAAGCGACTAGCTGTTTACATGTATTGACAAAATGAAGGGAGATAAATGACTAAAGAATCAAAATGTTATAACCACCGCTCTGAGCTTCTCCCTGCCCTCATGAATGAATCATTCCCCAGTAAATTGTTCTATTCCATATGTATCACTATAAAAATATATTCTTCATGAGTAATCCTTGTTTGAAGTACTTTCTTTAAACAATAGTTGAAAGCTGTTCTAAATGACCAAATATAGCACGTGATCTACAAATGGCTTAAGTACTTGGATTTAAGATGATGGAATAAAATCTTGCTTGCTGTAATGCTGCACTGGAATATTGTGCAGTTTTCTCCTAATGTTCAAATGCCCTAATGTATGGTGGAAGAACTGACCATGGAACAACAGACTGGTTCAAGATTGGAAAAGGCGTACAGCAGGATTGTATACTCTCACCTAACCTATTCAACTTGTATGCAGAACGCATCATGCGATATGGGGGGCTTGGCAAATGCAAGGCTGGGGTAAAAATTGCTGGAAGAAACATTAACAACCTTAGATATGCAGATGATACCACTTTAATGGCTGAAAGTGAGGAGGAGCTGAGGAGCCTAATAATCAAGGTGAAAGAAGAAAGCGCAAAAGCTGGGTTGCAGCTAAACATCAAAAAAACCAAGATTATGGCAACAAGAATGATTGACAAATGGGAAATAGAGGGAGAAAACGTGGAGGCAGTGGCAGATTTTGTATTTTTAGGCGCAAAGATTACTGCAAATGCAGACTGCAGCCAGGAAATCAGGAGACACTTACTTCTTGGGAGGAGAGCAATGTCCAATCTCGATAAGAGTAGAGTAGAGACATCACACTGAAGAGTAGAGACATCACACTGGCAACAAAGATCCGCATAGTTAAAGCAATGATATTCCCCATAGTCACCTATGGATGTGAGAGCTGGACCATAAGGAAGGCTGAGCGAAGGAAGATAGATGCTTTTGAACTTTGGTGTTGGAGGAAAGTTCTGAGAGTGCCTTGGACCGCCAGAAGATCCAACCAGTCCATACTTCAGGAAATAAAGCCCAACTACTCATTGGAGGGAAGGGTAGTAGAGGCAAAGATGAAGTACTTTGGCCACATCACGAGAAGAAAGGAAAGCTTGGAGAAGACAATGATGCTGGGGAAAATGGAAGGAAAAAGGAAGAGGGGCCGACCAAGGGCAAGATGGATGGATGGCATCCTTGAAGTGACTGGATTGACCTTGAAGGAGCTGAGGGAGGTGACGGCTGACAGGGAGCTCTGGCATGGGCTGGTCCATGAGGTCACAAAGAGTCAGAAACGACTGAACGAATGAACAACAACAACAACATGGTGGAATAATTATTCTCCCTGTCAGCCGTCACCTCCCCAGCTCCTTCAATGTGGCCAAATGTGATGTGGCCAATGTGATGTGGCCAAAGTATCTTTTACAATCTAGCTGTAAATCGCCTAGAGCATTCTCGGATGGAGGGCGATTAATAAGTAATTAAAGATGATGATGATGATGATGATGATGATGATGATGATGATGATGATGATAATGATGCATAGAAAAACACATTTTTTGTGTGCAAAAATGTGATTTTTTTAACATGTTTTCTATGCAGGTAATGGATACAATTTTTTTTCTTGCATAGAAAACATGGACTTGAATTATACGCATCCATCAATGTAGGATATCATCCAAACCTTCCATCTCCGATACCATATGGAGTAGTATAAGCTTAATCAGTCTAAAATTTTAAAAACCACAAACACATCTAGTCTTAGCAAATGAGTTACAATTCAACCTTTTCGAGCAAGATGAAGCTAAATCTAGCAAGATGCATTCCTATAACTGTACTGATCACTTTATATTTATCCTACACCTACACAGTACCATGCAATGCTACTTTCCATTTCTAAACATTGCTCAGCCATTCTTCTAAAAATGTACACTCCTGGCACCCATCAAAAATCTGTTCTGTTGTGATTTTAACAGATATTTCTGTGGGTGTACAATCCAAATAGGCTGGATGTAAATATAAGATGAAATTTTGAGAGGAGACAGATGTTCTTCCACCCCATCCCACTCCACCCCAGAACCAAAGATGTTTTGATAACATAATTATTGTCTGAGCTATGTTCTCTCATTGCTTTCACTCTACCACTCTGTGTTGAATCCTTTCTCCAGATTGACCCTGCAATGCCAAAACCTTGGGTTCCTATCATTCACTTTGCCCCCTTACCCTTCCCTAGATCCAGTACTTGGGCCTCAAGGTGATCTCTAAGTAAATCTGTTGTTCTGTGGATTCCCTACACATATTATCACTGGCTCAGTAAATTTAGCTGACCTTTTAAGTATCCATACACTTATGTTGGAAACGAGGGATCAAGAGATATGGTTTTCATTCCACTCCCATTCTCTGATGAAACTAAAATTTGAGCTTGGAAAAGTTTCTCTTTGGAGTAAATCTCCAGGCAACATGGCCACTTTAGAGATAAATAGAAAAAAATGGTTTTTGCCATAGCACAGAATCTCCCAGCCAATTACCACACTGACAAATTGCTCTTAAAATAATACAAAAATATGGAGCAGTGGAAGTATGGAGTTATGAGCTTGTGCAAAAGTATAATAGCTGGACCATGGATTGGCAAATTGAAACAATTGTGCAAAAGAGGAAAGGTGTAACATTGAATGTTTATAAAACAGTAAAAAAAAAACAGTGTGACCTAGCAAAAACAAATATACACTAGTCAAAAAAACAGAGTAAACCAGTAAAAATCTGTTTCTAGTTCATACCGGGTTATTCTATTTTTTACTGGTTTATTCTATTTTTATTGGTGTATACATTTTTACTGGTTTATACAGTTTTTTACTGGTTCATACAGTTTTTGTTGGTTTATTGTGTTTCTTACTGGTGTTTAAATTTTATTGGTTCATACAGTTTTTACTGGTTTATTCTGTTTTATATAGTTTTTTGTTTTATTCTGTTCTTGACTGTTTTAATAGATTCTTGTTTCTTTAATGGTGTATTCTGGTTTTTACTGGGGTTTTTAACTGGTATGTATATTATTACATTTTTATTTGTTCATACCGTGTACAGTAAAAAACAGTATGAACTAGTAAAAAATGTATTTATTATTTATTTATTTATTTACTCCTTTTGTATACCGCAAATATCAGCCAACGGCGACTCTAAGCGGTTTACAGTAAAATGTGCAACATTGAACAATATATGTGACAAACAACCACAAACAATACACATAACGTCATCACGCCTCGAAGCAGTAAAAGAAAATATGAACTAGTACAAAACCATATATACCAGTAAAAAACAGCATTAACAATAACAAAAATAAACCAGTATAAAACTGTATGAATCAGTAAAATATTATAAACCAGGAGATGATAGATGATAGATAGATAGATAGATAGATAGATAGATAGATAGATAGAGAGCTATCTCAGGATGAACCAATAAAAATAGCATGAACCAGTACAAAACCATACACACCAGTAAAACAGTATTACCAGTAACAAAAATAAACCAGTATAAAACTATATAAAGCAGTAAAATAGTATAAACCAGGAAATATATATATACCAGTATGAACCAGTAAAAAACTAAATAAACTGATAAAAACAAGTATGAACACTTGCTCATACTTACAGTGTTTGCCTTGACTTTTTCTGCCCCATGGCTTCTGACTGTCTGCCAATAGCAAAAGTTTAATGTGCCTCCTTTCTGCCATTCAACGTTATTCACTTGCATTTTCTCAGTATGTACTTCTGAAATACATTTCCCACCCAGATACTCTCATTGCTGATTTCCACCACTGTTTGCTTTTAATTGAGGCAGAAGATTTAAAAAACCAAGTTTTACACACACACACACACACCAAAAAAAAGCCTAGAAAAATAAGTTTTTGTTCCATTTCCCTTTCTGGCATATTTTCATTTGTTTACTCATTCATTTATTCGGATTTAACTGTAAAAGAATCATAACATTTCTTCAAATCTTTGCAAACCCCCTGTCCCCCCCCCCCCCCCCCAGTGGTCTGCAGACCACAGGTTAAGAACCACTGAAAGAGACTATATTCTACCAGTATGACAAGATATATTTTGCATCTTGTGTACTCACTTCACTCCAAAATAATATTTGGGCTTAAACTTACAAATCTTGGCTTATTCGTCTTAGGAAGAACTACCTCATTTGGACATTTAATTAATAACTGTTTGGATTAACTGCTAGAGAAAATGCTTGAACTTGCATAGCTTCCATTTGAAGAGTTCCCAGGAAATCTCTACTCCACTTCTTAGCTTTCCTATTACATGTCAAGCTGTTGGGCTCAGGAGACAATCGTTTTGAATGAAGCCTGTTGCTTTTGTTGGTTGCAATGTGAAAGCGGAGTGGAAATAGCAGGGGGAAGGAGAGAAGGAGCAAAAACCCTGTTCCTTCAATAGAACAAAATATTTCTCACTCCATATCCTGCATGCAGTCTGAAGTGGCTATTCTTCAGGGACAGTAAGAATCTTGTTTTACTTCTCTTAGCAAAGGAATTTCTTGAGTTTCTTTAAATGGAAATTGTCTTTGAATCCTTCAAGTGTCACAGATTCCTCCAGCTTAATGTTTAGTGTCTAGAAAGTACACACACATAACCCAAAGATTTATTTGATAGAATAAATCTATCAAAATTAAATTAGGATTTGAGCATCCACAGAGTCTAGTATCCACAGAGGTTCTAGAACCAAATCTCAATGGATACTAAAGGCTCGCTGCAGTGTCCTGTGACATTTTAAAAAATGATAAATGTGGCATAAAATGAAATTCACTCTCACATCCAACCAAAAATGGAATTTCGGTAATTTAAGGTGGCATCCACACATGCGAATCTCACAAGTTAGTACTGCCCCGTTGTTATTCTTCACATCACCTTTTTCTCAAATGCACTTTGAGAGTGGGAGAGTATACAGATGCTTTCTAAAGCGAGATCACATGAGTTGGAAAGGATGAAAGTTGGCAATTCATTGCTTCTCAAAATCCAGCTGCCTATTTTTGGATATTATTCATATTACTTGCAAACCTTGGGACAGATCTTGAAACGATTCACCAGAATGTACACAACTACACGTGTCTCCTTCAGAAGTATCCCTTTCACATTGCCTTTATGTTGCCTTATAAACAAAAAACAAGAAGTTGGATTTTCTTAGATTCTTTGCACATAACTCAGTGGTGCATATGCAGTAGACCATGATATTTTGTGCACTCCCACGGCACCTTTTCTTTGCTGCTTTGTCTCCTTTCAAAATTTCTGTGCCTTTAACAGCTGGAAAAGATGGAGATATTCATTATATCCCACACCATTGTTTTGCTTAAATGTACTCTCTTTGAACAATGTACATTCTTTGTGCATGTGCTTCATTTTGGAACAAGGCTCAAGGGAGGAGAGTGTTTTTACATAAAAGTTTAGGGAGACGTAGAAGGAAACTCAGTGTAGGGATTGACTTGAAGCCAACGAACAGCTTGGCGTGTCCTCTCTTCCAATAAATAGACTCAGTGCTGTTTACTAAAATCTTACCCATTTCATCAATTCGGAGTCTCTGTTTCACCCATAAGAGGCACATAAATCACACATGGTACAAGCTAACCAAATCATCCAATGTATCATTTCCTGTAAACGAAAACATGGACAGACTGTGTAGCTCTCCTGTCTGACCCCATCCTTTCCCTCTACATTACTGGCATCCTGTTTTTCCTCCCAGCGAAATCCTGAAATGAGGGAAGTTTTTTTGTTCAGTTATGTTTCAATAGGGCCATGTTGGGAGCTGTTCCTGTGTGGTGTATTGAAAATAAGACCTTGGAGCTGAGATGTCTCACGTAAACATGAGCAAAGATGTGTACACACATCTCTGCTTCCAGCCAACACATTGAGAGGCAGTCTTTTATAAGATTCTTACTACTTCTAGATTGGCCCAAAGATATATTGTTACCTAGGGTATAGAAATAACATGCTGATAATGCTGAAATCAACCAAGGACCTCTTCATATGTAGCATTTTAGCCCCGTTTTGCTTTTTTTATTCATGGAAAGGACAGGGCCTGCCATGTACCATCACACAATGCACAGCAGGTCCCACCAACATTTCTCCCAAAGTGGAGGGGAAGTGTTTGGCACTTCCTTCACCATTACAACTCAATCGGAGCTACCCACACTTTCCTTCCTTTTTCCCCATATGGTGATGCCACGCTTTGCCGCCCTTTCTCCCATCTGATGGGACAGGGACAGGATGCCACCAGCTGTCCCATGTGCCTTCCCTTTTGCCAGCCACTCCCAGCAAAGCAGCATGGCTGTGTGAAGAGCTCGCAAGTCATATGGGCTTCCTAGAATAGATAATATTAGCTAACACACATTTTGGTGCCTCAAATGTTTGTTTCTGGGTATATGTGACCTGCTGATTCCAAATACCCAGTCAACATTGTTGGGGGGTTCTAGGAATTGTAAACTCCAAAAGGAACTTTCCCATGCTCTGCAAATGTGCACATGAACTCTGCTTTTTACAGCCTGCAGCCATACTACATGTAAATACAGTTTAATAACATAGCATATTAAGTTATTAACTCATGCTAAACTACAGAAAGTAAGATAAATACAGATATTTTAATTATATGACAATAATGAGATTAGATCAAAGATGTCTCACTCCCAGTTGTCTGTATTATTAATTTTGCAATATGTTATCTCCTTGTTGCAAATGAGAAACAGATATTGTAGCTTATGGGATGATTCCCATATTACTGTACCACAGAAGACCTATCTTATAATTTCTCCTCATTTTTAATTATGCCTGGGAAGATTAAAAGCTTGGGATGTTTCATTTCGCATTCATCCACCCATTCCTCTCATTGTTGTTAGAATGGACTTTGCCTTCTTTCTATATGTCTACTGCCCAGGACAGGCCTGTAGCCAGGATTTCGTTTTGGGGGGGGGTAATTTTTTTCGGGGGGGTTGGGGGGGCTGAGTTTTGGGGGGGGGGCTGAGTCTGAGTGAAAAAGGGTCTAGCCTAGCAAACCTTTTGTATCATTACCCCGATACCCCCGTGCATATGGAATATATTGAGTATGGTGATCAGATCATGATATGAATAAACATAACAATTTAAATAATGCACCAGTAAGGCCTTTTCGCGAACCACCATGAGAATTTGGGGGGGGGGGCTGAAGCCCCTCAAGTCCCCCTCCCCTGACTACATGCCTGGCCCAGGATGTCCACAAGACCACTGGCAATCTGGACAGCAGACATGTAGAAAGAATGTTTCCATGAGCTATTTGGGGCAATCCAACCCTCTTATTAACACTTCCAATGCTTGTGAACTTGCCAGGGCCAGACTTGTCATTAGGTAGACTGAGAGGAGAAGATGCTGACGGAAGAGTTCTCTGGCTGTTATATGACTGCTCTGGACCTCTGCTGAACCATGAAAGATAATCTGTTATTAAAGGTTTTAAAGTAAAATCAGCTAGCTTCTATATACTGAAAGTTTTGCACAATCTTGTATTTTATTTCCTGCAACAAGATATCTTGGATGATCCATGGAAACTGCCCAGTATGAAAAGAACTAGAAATAGGGCTTGTCCTTCCAATCAGGCAGAAAGAGGTCACAGATTCAGATCTTGTGTGACAAGGAAGGTGTTGGAGGACAGATCTGTATGGCACGCATGGCCTAGGTGGCATTGGCCTATGGTCCAGTGGGAAATTCAATCACTACTTAACCAACTTGAAGAAGGTTTAAGTAGCCAGTCTACTTCTCCTCAGTGCCTTCAGTGGGAGGAAGCATTAGCATGTCTTCAAATCACCCCGATTGAAGTTGAAAATAAAAAAGAGAGACCTCATTTGTCAAAACGTATTTGCACACATTGTTTTGTAGTTGGGATATAATTCTTTACTCATTTTCTTTTTCAAGGAAACATGAATAATGTTTAGCCATTTTCTTTCTGCTGCAAGAAAGTCTTCAAAAACATGTAGTTCTCAAACCCCATATAATATTTACTAGACTGGGTTCTGTGCAAAATGTATGAGTTGTTGATTTTCACAGAAAATTTCTCTGCAGGAAACTTTTTACTGCACAAAACCATTTTCTGCACAAAACTATCAAGTATGAAATATGTAAATCAGTCCAAACCTATGAAGATTCTTATGCAAAGGAATCCTGTAACACAGCACCATTGAGATTAAATAAAAAGAACTTTAAGATTGTCTGGGGAGACCCTGCTCTCAGTCTCGCCTCCTTCACAAACATGTCTGGTGGGGACAAGAGACAGGACCTTCTAGGTGGTGTCCCCTCGGTTATGGAATGCCCTCTCTAGAGATATTAGATCAGCCCCCTCCCTCCTGACATTTCGTAAAAAAGTCAAAACCTGGCTTTTCAAACAAGCTTTCACAAATGTAGCATAATAGGTAAATATGGAACTATGAAACGGCTCAGGCAATGTAACTGGAAAATGAGTTTAGTAAGAAGACACAGATGATTTATGTTTTTAATTGTTTGGTTTTATATTATATGCTAATGTTTTTATACTGTATTTTATGTCTGCGGGGGCATCAAATTGCTGCCAACTTGTAAGCCGCCTCAAGTCGCCTTCGGGTTGAGAAAGGCGGGATATAAATATCGTAAATGAATAATAATAAATAAATAAAATAAAATTGTAACATAATCTTTGATATACTGAGTCTACATCATATGATGATGATTGCTTTGAGTCTACAAAATCTAATGCTACTAACTTTTTTTTTCAGTTGGTCTCAGAAACCCCTCTACACGCTGAGTAAGACTAAGATGGCTATGTCTTTAAATCTTGCAAAAAGTTTTATCAGTCCAAGATCCTTATCGGAATCTCTCAGCACTGGAAAATATTTTTTCCAACATCTTTTGAATATTTCAAATATTCTTCCATCATTGTTCTACAGTAAGGACATTTTTCTGCTAGCAAAATTATGCATGTAGCCTTTTGAGGAAATGACCTGATGATCCCATGAGATACTTTGCATTTTGTTATCTTTTTTCTCTCTGCGTGTGTCTTTTAATGGTATGACAGAAACTGTCACATGTCAAAGGAATATATTAGGTAGTGCCCTTTTTGTTCTATTTTTTGAATTCAATTCCCATTGTAGAGTTCAGGAAACACACATGGAAAGACGAAAATGTGTAGCTAAACGTATTTCCTGTTTTGTCCTGTTTCATTTTTGGAACGTGAATCCTTTTCTCCTGAGTCTCCAGTACCTCATGGAGGAGGGATGCTAATCGATAGATTTGTATTGTCTTCTGCAACCCTCCACCCCCACCCCCACCCCCGGAAAGGAAATTTTGGGTGAGAGGAAATAACTAGCTAAATCCAAGCATATGAATGTGGCAATCCAAATTTGAAGTACAACCATGTAGAAATGACTCTTGTCTGAAGGTCACAGAGGTCCCTGGAGCTTTTTGAGTGGCATTGTAGAAAAAACAGTTGCTGACAAGAAAGCTCTTCCTCTTCATCTTATGCATAAAACCAATCCTGGCTTGGCTGTATTTTTATCCACACAGAACAGCTCAGCAGAGGCTGCTTACCTAAGGTTAACAGATAAGCATGACTAAAGTGAAGCCAGACTGAGAAATTTTCCTGCTTCCACCAGAGTATACATTGTTTTACTTGTATGAAATGTATTTCATCCCTGATTAGCCAGATTGCTCACAATGTCTTGGACTAGTGAGGAAATATGGTGATTCAGAAGCAATTATTGACAGACAAGCATGAATCATAGAATAATATAAAATAGAGTTGGAAGAGACCACATGGGCCATCTAGTCCAACCCCCTTCCATGCAGGAAAAGTACAATCAAAGCACCCCGATCAGGCCCGTAGCCAGGATTTCGTTTCGGGGGGGGGGGCTAAAAAATTTTCAGGGGGGGTTTCGGGGGGGCTGAGTTTCGGGGGGGGCTGAGTCTGAGTGAAAGAGGGTCTAGCCTAGCAAACCTTTTGTATCATTACCTGAATACCCCCATGCATATGGGATATATTGATTATGGTGATCAGATCATGATATGAATAAACATAACAGTTTAAATAATGCACCAGTAAGGCCTTTTCGCGAACCACCATCAGAATTTCGGGGGGGGGGGGCTGAAGCCCCCCGAGCCCCCCCCCGGCTACATGCCTGACCCCGATGACCCTTCTCCGTGACCCCCAAAACTATGTAATCTGTATTATTGCATGACTCCAGGGTGATGTACTGTACATTAAATTCAAGAGCAGGCACACATTAGACTTGCATGATATGCTGCATTTTTAGCAGAATCGTGAGATCTACCAGCCAGAACTTGGTGCATAAAGTGTATTGTGTTAGTCCTAGAAGAGACCCTGTGGGTTTTTCCCATATATTGAATCACCATTCAGCAACTGATTGAGTTTTCCTGCTCTAGTAGGGACTAATTGATAGTGTACAGGCATATAGTGTGTCTTTAGCTATACCAGATGACTGAGACCATGTCCAGTAGGGTCAAAGTCATTGGGAATTCTGGCAGGACAAACAGGGCAGCTCTCCTCTTCTCCAGACCCCAATACACTTCTTTCATGAGAACTAAGAATGGTTTTTTGAATGTGATTTTCCTGCTTCTTGGCGGGGGGTTGAACTGGATGGTCCACAAGGTCTCTTCCAGCTTGTGATTCTATGTTTCTGTCTAAAAACCTGGCTGTAATCCAAACTGAAATAGATCCAATCATGAGATCCCACCTCCCACCTCAAGATAGTTCAAAAGTTAAGCACAAACACCCGCTCTTGAACCAAATCCTAAAGCAAATAAGTAACAGTATGGTAGCCCAGCCCTACCTCTAAGCAGAGTGAGATGACTGCCTCAGGAAATAGGTTAGGAGAGTCATGAAAGGCAGTACATTGTTCGTTGTTTACTCCTTTTTGTTTCTACTGCCAGAGATGAAAAGGGTTCTTATGGGCTTTTCTCCTTACTTTTCCAAAATAATGTTACTGGCTCTGTACCATTAGTTGCAGTGGGACAGACTGCAATTGTTGCTCTGCCTCAGGCTGAAAAATGCCTTTTGTGCCAGCCTTGCCCCATGAGTGTACAAACTGCATTTGATCAAGAAGGAAAATGGCAGAAAAGAGAAGGGGGGTTGTGGTAAATGTGGTAAACAAACCACTCATGATAAATGTGAAGTGGCTTTATGTTAGCATGAGCCACCAGGCATTTTATGCATAAAGCCTTGAATTGTATTTGCTCCCATTTGACAAGGCATCTGACAACTTTATCCTTACAAAAGGACCCCAAAAATCTTTTTTGTTTATTTGTAGTTCTGTATCTTCAAGTTGTTTCCAACTCATGGTGAACATGTCAGAGTTTTCTGAGGCTAAGAGTGTGTGACTTTCTCAAGGTCACCCAGTGGATTGGAGCCCCCGGTGGCGCAGTGGGTTAAACCCCTGTGCCGGCAGGACTGAAGACCGACAGGTCGCAGGTTCAAATCCAGGGAGAGGCAGATGAGCTCCCTCTATCAGCTCCAGCTCCCAATTGCGGGAATATGAGAGAAGCCTCCCACAAGGATGATAAAAACATCAAATCATCCGGGTGTCCCCTGGGCAACATCCTTGCAGATGGCCAATTTTCTCACACCAGAAGCGACTTGCAGTTTCTCAAGTCACGACAAAAAAAAACAGCTTTAAACCCTGTCCTACACTAAAATAATTATGCCATGCTGGCTCCCTAACTGTACTATAACCCAACATGTATAAAAAGAACTGATCTCTCAACATGCTACTACAATTCAAGTACCTTGACTTTCTATTTGCATTGCAGACATAAACTGATGTATGTCTGCAATGCAATGCAATGCCCTCCCCAAGGAGATAAGGCTGGCCCTGTCCCTCACCTCCTTCCGTAAGAACTTGAAGACTTGGTGGTTTCATCAGGCCTGCGATAATGACGAGTCTCAAGCCCTTGGTCCAACAGTTAGGATTTGGCCTTGTACCCCATCCATTCCCCAGTTCCCTGCCATCTGAGGGCACCTTTTCTTCCATCCCAGACCTTTTTGATAGTCCTTTAATTGGCCCTGGAACTGAGTGGCCCCAGTCCCCTAGTAGGGCCATTGCTGAGACCGATCCTTGCACTGTAGCATTCACCCAGCCCCATTTTCCCCTTCTTCTTGCACTAGCCTTGGGTCAGCCCATTCCAAATAGTCCAGGCCCCTTACTGAAATCTTTGCCCCTGGCAGCTTACCTTGCATGAAGAAGAGAGCGGAACTGGTTTTAAATTGATTTAATGTATATGTTGTGTTAACCGTTTATGTATGTTTTTGTTTTATATTGTATGTTTTTGTGTTATTTTGCATATGTGGAAACCACTCTGAGTCCCCTAGGGGAGATATGGTGGTATACAAATAAAGATTATTGTTTATTATTATTATTATTATTATTATTATTATTATTATTATTATTATATTACGTAAGGCTGAGGGCTCTTCACACAGCCCTTTCTCCTAGGACATCAAGGCAGGAAATCCCACATTATCTGAGTGTGTACTCAGGTAACCCAGTTCAAAGCAGACATTGTGAAATGTTCTGTCTTTATATTCTGGGATATAGGGTTGTGTGGAAGGGCCCTGAGTTCTTCTCTTTCCAGAATACATTCATCACTTACCATAAGTAGAATAGAGCTCTCAAGCGGAAAAATGTAAGGACCGCAATCAAAATATAAATCCCAGGATTCAGTTAAAGTAGTATCAAATGATGTGGCACGCACATACCCCAGGCTTCAGTTTACAAGTGAATGCCTACATTCTTGAATGGTCTCCTGTATAGGGAACATATTTCCCGCTGTGTAGGTGGAGAGGAACCCTGCATGTTAAAAATAAGTAACCTTCAAGGTAGAATGCTAGGGCAGCCACCCACACTAGCTCTTTGTGCTGTTTAGGGTAAGACACTGCTTAGATTTGCAACTCCCACTTAGAGCCTGAAGTGGTACAACCCATCCGCTTAATTTACTGCTTGTATAAATGGGCTCCTTACGAATCTGCATGTGATAAAATTGGAGAAGGGGGAAAGCATTTAAGAGCGGACTGAGCTTAATAAGCACTTCTGAACCAGTACGAGGCAGAATTATTTGCATGTTTCTTCTTTATTTTCCAAGAGAAATAAGTAGAGATTTTGGAAGTTGTCCAAATAGAGAGGGAGAGGAATGTTTGGCTTTGGAACAGAACCCAGTCGAAACCAAAGATGTACTGGGATGGTGAAAGTTTTTTTCCACTGTTGCTTTGAGTAGGCAATAAAACTGGTTGGGAAGAGCTGATAAGGATGGTAAAAACAGATAAGGACTATTAGAAAGGAAAAAGTCTCTGGATTTTTTAAAAAATAATCCCTTTAATTATCCTGACTTAACCTTGCCTTGCCAGGCAGAGGTTCTGTTGCAATTTGTAAAAAGCTAGATTGCCTACATGGCAAAGAATCACTGTCAAATCAGTTCATGTCCAACATTTACAATAGGTCTAAGAAATGTGTGGCCCTCCAGATGTTCTCATTGACAGAAACCCCTTCTTTTTATTATTATTTTTTAATTTTAGGACATACACATATACAACATTTACAGTTCCCACCGCCACCACAGGGATTATTTCGTTTTTCATGTGAATCCTTTTTATGACAATTTACATACTGTATAACATTTGTATCCTATTTCTTATGGCCTGATCTCTAGACTTAGTCATAATACGTATAATTCTTGACCCAGTTCCATCTTTCTTCAACTTCTCGCCTTCTATTTTCATTACCTTTTGAATCATTTAATTTTGCATTCGAATTCCATTTGGTCCACCATATACTCATATCATTTATTTACTGTCCACTTTGATTTATCTTTTCGTCCCAATAATATTAGCGCTTGTGTACACTCAGTTATTGCTTTCCCTATTTTCCTGTAATTTCCCATTCCCTCTCTTTGTACTAAGACCACCGTTTCTTTTGTTATAACCCAATCAGTTCCTAATAGTTGGTTTGACACGTTTTGTATTGTCAGCTAGAAGTATTGTACCTGTTTGCAGGGGAGCAGTCAGTGCTGGCATGGATGTCAGCAGAAAGGGCAGTTTATGCATATGATGTGGAAATGTGGACAGAAACCCCTTCAACACTGGCCAGAATAGCCAGTAGTGAGGGATAATGGGTGTTGCAATCCAGCAACCTCAAGTGCACAACAAGGTGTTTACTTCTGAATTTGATTTGCACACATGCTACCTTTACTCATAAACAAGACATAGTGAATATTAAAGAATCAGAATTTGGATACATTTAGGACCTTTTACCCTAGCACTTAAGACCTGGCTTTTTACTAGAGCTTTTGATCTGTTAATTTTATCAATATCTGTATGTATGCATTTTTATCCTTTACAATTTAGCTTGTAAATCGCCTAGAGCATCTTGGATGGAGGGCGATTAATAAGTAATAAAATGATGATGATGATGATACATATTTCAGAAATAAGTTGAATAGCTGATAGTGATTTCCCATCAATAGCAACCACTCCTTTAAAAAAAGAGAGTGATTAAGCTTTAATTTTTGCTTTAAAATGGTCCTAGCTATTTTGAAAAATATGTCTTTTCTCTCCCCCCACCATCCACCAGCTGAAAATGGGGTGCACATTTAAGAAACTGTACAAATTTCTGTAGACTTCAAACCCATGCCCATTGAAAATATGACACAAAGACAGGAGTTGTGCCATATGTTAACCACTCTGAGTCCCTCCATGAGAGAGAGAGAGAGAGAGAGGGTGGGATATAAAGCAAAGTTAATTAATTAATTAAGTGAAAGAGAAAAGGTATTTGTAAGCTAATAAAGGGTTGGAGGTAGTGAGGATGAGGTTCTTCGTCTTCCTGGCCAGCCTCTTTCTGAGCTATGTGGAAACATCTGTGAATGTCATATTCCAACTAATTTGATTTAGAACAAATTTTCTGAAAATGTCCCAAATTCGCCTCTGGAATTTTAAAAAGGACAACCTATTCCACTCTTCTAGGTACAATTAACGGATCTGGTTTATCAACTGGGGGAAAACCAAGAATGGAGACTTTTTTGCCCCAGATGTTATGGCTTCCAAACTCCCATCAATACTAGCACAGTGGTTCTCAACCTGTGGGTCCCCAGATGTTTTGGCCTTTGACTCCCAGAAATCCTAACAGCTGGCTGGGATTCCTGGGAGTTGTAAGCCAAAACACATGTGAACCTACAGGTTGAGAACCACTGAGCTAGAATGTTTGTTCCTCCCCGCTCCTCCTTCATTTATCTTTATTTGTATCTCATCTTTCTCTCAACTTGAGACTCCAGGCAACTTACAAAATTTAAAATATATGCAGCTAAAAAAACAACATCAATTAAAAATATAAATAAGCTATCAAAAGCTTTGGTTTTTATTCTTATGTTTCAAATGTGATTTAAACTTTAATTGTTTTTAATTTACATATATACTTTCTTTTAATTTAATAATAATACAAATAACACTTTATTTGGATTCTGCACTATCTTCCTGAGGATTCCAGCATATAAAAACACAGGGAAACATTTAATGCCTTGAAACAATGAAACACAGATATATAGACAAAGGCAAAGTCTTCCCCTTCATCTCTGGCTCTGGTGGAGGTGCTCATCTCCATTTCTAAGCTGAGGAGCCTGTGTTATCCATAGACACCTCCTAGGACATGTGGCCGGCATGACTGCATGGAGCACTGTTTATCTTCCCGCCAAGGTGATACCTATTGATCTATTCACAATTTGTTGTTAGCTACCTTGGAGAAAGGCAGGATATAACTTAAACAAACAAATAAATCTGCATGGAGTGCTCACAAAGGGAGGTGGGCTCCAATCTCTACTGCTTTTCAGAAGAAGATAAATGAATCTTGCCTAGTCTGCCCCCTCCAATTCCTTTCTCTCTCTCTCTCTTTAAAACCATCCCATTTCCTATGTCACGGGCTGTTCACATGATGGAAGGACTTGCGAGATGGCTGATCTTGTTTCATGAAGCCAACCTATCATGCAGTATGTGAATGGTGAAGCAGGAAGTGATATGTCAGGCAATCTGTAGCAAACAGTGTAAGCCTGTTAAGTGGGAGTACTAGCCTTGAAGCTGCCCAAGCTCAGCATGACTAGCGACTTCTTCAGCTCAACCATTTCTTAAACTGAAATGAGCAAACAGGCAAATGAGACAGAAAATTGCATGGCTATCTGAAAGCAACAGCTGAACTCTTCTTCCCCCTCGTTCCTGGTGTGAAGTATAATATCCACTTGCTGCAGTAGACAGGCCCTCAGTACACTTAATAAAGTAATGTTTCTTGGGGGCAGGCCCGTAGCCAGGATTTTGATTCGGGGGGAGCTGAGTTTGATTCGGGGGGGGGGGTGAAAGAGGGTCTACCCTACCAAACTTTTTGTATCATTACCCCAATACCCCCATACTTATGGGATATATTGAACATGGTGATCAGATCATGATAGGAATAAACATAACAGTTTAAATAATGTACCAGTAAGGCCTTCTCGCGGACCACCATGAGAATTTCGGGGGGGGGGGGCTAAAGCCCCCAAAGGCCCCCCCCCCGCTACATGCCTGTCCAGATCCATCATTGTTTGATTCCACAGTGCTCTCTGGATGTAGGTGAACTACAACTCCCAAACTCAAGGTCAATGTCCACTAAACCCCACCAAACCTGATTGAAACATCATTTGCCCATGCTCTGATGGCTAACAGAATGGATTTATTTATTCTTCTCCTATTGTAGCTAAAAGTAGGTTTTGGAGAAGACCAGTTATGACCATGTCAGAAGTTTGCTGTGAATGCCGAACATTTATGGCTGAGTAAATCTAAGTAATTGTTCCACTTCATGATGTCTGCTTAGTCATGATTTTGAAACTATTGCCGCAATCATAACTCCTTCCCACAACCTACTTTACAGAGCAAAAACCGAATAGAGAGGAGTAAGTCTATTCTGTCTGTGACTAGAGCATGGGTGAGTGATGTTTCCATTAGGTTTGGTGCAGGATCAAGTCTGGAGTGGTTATTTAGTTAACTAAGTATCTAATAGCAGCTTCAGCATTGGACTACAACTCTGGTTGTAGGGTTCAGTTCCTCGCTCAACCATAGAAACCGACTGGGTGACCTTGGGTGAGTCAGATCCTCAGCCCCCAGAAATTTCATGATGGGTTAGGATCATCATAAATCATAAACAGTCTGATGATACACAACATAACAACAATGTAGCTGATATAGTAGCTCACAAATCTTTGAAAAAGTTTGAAAAGAACTTGGGTTGGGTAGAAGTTTTTCAAACTTTGTACTGAATTGCAATTTTTTTCCATGTCGGGAGCAACTTGAGAAACTGAAAGTCACTTCTGGTGTGAGATAATTGGCTATATTCAAGGACATTGCCCAGGAAACACTTGGATGTTTTACCATCCTGTGGGAGGCTTCTATCATGTCCTCGCATGGGAAGCTGGAGCTGACAGACGGGAGCTCACCCCGCTCCCCGGAATTAAACCACCAACCTTTCAGTCCGCAGTCCTGCCAGTACAAGGGTTTAACCAATTGTGCCACCGGGGTCTCCTACTTGATTGCATAAAGGGCCCTTTCACACTGTGAAATTGCAGTGCTATAAATCAATTTTAACTGCATGGCATCAACCCACTTCTTCTGCTGCCTCTGACCAAAATGCAAACCCAGAATTCCATAGGATTCAGGGCAGTTCAAGCAGAATTATAATGCTATATTTATGTAGTGCGGAAGAGCCCCAAGAGAGTCCATACCTCCCTGCTCCCACATTTCACTCTAACAAACCTGTAATACTTTGGTAAGAAAACCAGAAAGTTGCTTACATGTTTTAGAGGAAATCATTGAACACTGTGTGAAATCCTCAACTTGTGTTCTCCAGAACCCACAAACTTTTTCTGCTTTTTGTGATGAAAAATGAAACTATAGCAAGTATTCATTCACACGGTTCTTTCTTGAAGCAGGCTCATGATGTGCACTTTTGAGTTATAAAAATGCAAAGCTATAAAGAAGCCATTACTATTTGTAATATCCCCCTCACCTTTTCTTTCTTTTTCTTTCTTTTTGTGCTTGTCTCATTCTGGGTTTCATTAGCAGGAGTGCAAATTCAGAGCCTTTCTTGTGGCATCACTGAAGCTGCAAATTGGAATGTCAGCAAAAATGAAGACTTATAGGGATGTAATTTCCCAGGAGAAGAAAAAAGGAGGCATCTGTCTTCTATATAAAAGGCACTTTTTTTGAACTCCTTCCAATAGACTGAGCCTCTGAAATCGAAACAGGGATGTCTAAACCTATCATTAGTAGAGTTGAAGAGCAATCATCCTCCTCCAGGTGTTGGCAGACTGCAATTCCCATCAACCTTAGCAATCACTTAGGAAGTGATTGTGAGATTTGCAGCCGACATCTGAAAAGCCATCATTATTCATGCCTGTTTCAAAAGGTAATACTTTTTTCCCCAGTGAGGCAAATAAAAGCAAGCATAGTAAAGTAATCGGAATGCGGAACAAGAATTTAAATCCTTCCTTTGGCCATTGAAACCCACTGCATCAAGAAAACCTAGGTACATATGCAACACACTCTTCAGATCAGGAATGGGGAAAATCCATTTCACGTACCAGATGGGTCCCATATGTATCCCATTTGACCTCCTCCCATGAGAAGATGTTAAAAATCTGGAAAGTTGATATATGAAATGGTAGCTCATATGATGAGGATCATGTTGTTTCAGCCTAGTACAGGATGGGCATCCCTTATCCAGATTTCCAGAATCAATAATACTTTAAACTTGTTCATATGGGTGGCTGAGACAGCGAGACCTCTGTCCTTTAACCAGTTGCTGGGCACTTGGAGTGCCTCTGGTGTTGCTGTAAGAAGGTCCTCCATTGTGCAAGTGGCAGAGTTCAGACTGCATTGTAATAGGTGGTCTGTGGTTTGCTCTTCTCCATACTTGCATGTCATGGACTCCACTTTGTGGCCCCATTTCTTGAGGTAGGCTCTGCACTTCATGGTGCCAGAGTGCAGTTTGTTCAACGCCTTCCAAGCTGCCCAGTCTTTTGTGTGCCCAGGGGGAAGTCTCTCATCTGGTATCAGCCATGGCTTGAGGTTCTGAGTTTTAGCCTGCCACTTTTGGACTCTTGCTTGCTGAGGTGTTCCTGTGAGTATCTCTGTAGATCTTAGAAAGCTATTTCTTGATTTAAGGCATTGACGTGCTGACTGATATCAGAACAGGGGATGGGCTGGAGACGTCCTTTCATTATTGGCTTCCTGGCAGATGTCAAGTGGTGCAATGCCAGCTAAACAATATAATTTCTCCAGTGATGTAGGGTGTAGACATCCTGCGATAATGCAGTATGTCTTATGAAGAGGCATGTCTCATTAAGGGACATGAGAGAAGCCTCCCCTCAGTACTGCAACATATTTGGCTGTCCCCTGGGCAACGTCTTTGTAGATGGCTAATTCTCTCACACCAGAATTGAGCAGAAGGGAGATAGATAGATAGATAGATAGATAGATAGATAGATAGATAGATAGATAGATAGAT
>NW_026844366.1:214669666-214917050 GCF_025583915.1 Anolis sagrei ordinatus
TATTTGCACCCCATAAAGTCCTGCAAACCCACCTCCCAAACTACCACCCCACCTCTATTCTGAAGAAATGGTGATTTCTATGGCCAAATGTCCCATTCAGGAAATCCTAACTAAAGAAGCTTTCTAAAGTCCATGTAATTTTGGGACTGTTTTGTTTCACTGCATGTAGCCTTTCCATGGAGTCATTCAAGACTGCTGATAATTTTACGAGAACAGAAAACTAAAGCAAGGAGGTCCCACAGGCTACTGATGGCTTCTTCAGGAGCCAATGGCAAGGACTATGATTCTTTGGCATTTCTCTGAAGACCTGCAGATCTTAAAGAAACTTTGAAGAGTGAAGAGAACATTGGGGCTAGTTGAATTCTTCCTCATTCTGCCCCAAGTCTTGGTGATATTTTCAAGAACAGCTTCAAAGAATCAGAAAATTGGAAGAGACCACACTGGCCATCCAATTCAATCCCCTGCCATACAGGAAAAGCACAATCAAAGCTCCCCTCAACAGATGTCCATCCAGGCTCTGTTGAAAAGCTTCCAAAGAAGGAGCCTTCACCACACTCTGTGGCAGACAGTTCCACTGTTGAACAGCTTCTCCAGATGAAAAACTAGGATCTCTAAATGCTTTAAAAAGTAATATATTCTCTGTGGGAAATCCAACTTTATTTTAGGAACATATTTAGAAGGAAATACAAAACCCATTGTCTGACAGGAAAAAAATGTTATTAAAGGAAACTGAAATTCTGCTACAGATTATTTGATAGTGGAAACCAGAAGGGGAAAATGCCCATACTTATAGCAGCTTTCCTGTTGGGAAACAGAATTGATGAGCGATAGCTATACCATGGAAGAAGTAAATTGGGATTGAATAATCTATTGCCCATTGCACAACTTGGAAAAGTTACTTAGTTATTCCTTAATTTCCTGAATCACGCTCAGTCCCATTAGCCAAACTGATCAGAGGTGATATGACAATTTTAATATCAAAAGATAAAGGCAACCCCCCTGTAGAGAAGTGTTTATTATAAAGGGTTTATTGTACTGTGTTTAAACTGTATTTATGTTTTACATGCGTGGCCATGGCCTAGCGGTGAGAGATAGGTTGCCATGGTGACAAGGCAGAAGAGAAGGTGGGCGGAGCTTAAGGAGAAAAAGGTTTGAAAGTAACAGTTAATAGTCAGTCAGGAGGATGAGACCCTGAGAAGAGGAGCGGAGTCAGTTAGGGCTCTGTGTGGTGAAGCAGTATAAATTCAGTTAGTTCTTAGCATTTGTGAATATTTCTTCAGCTGAAGGTGAAACCTTGTTAGATTGCTTGTGTTAAAAAGAATCTAACAAAGGGGGTTTTAGGGATCCCAGTATTGAAAGACTGGAGATCGGTGGTTTGATCCGGTATAGGACAAACAGAGTGAATATTCACAACAGGGAACACTGAAATAATAAAGTACTTCACTGAAGAAGGAGTTTAAAGGATGGTAACATCAGAAGCCTGAATGTATCTCTACCAAGCCATATTGTAACCATCAAGCTTGTGCCAAGTTCAACATCTTAGTATTGCAACAGTTACGCTCTGTTAACAATAAACTTGTTCTCTCTGTGTTATAAATCTGCCTCCTCCATTGATTTTACATTTGGTGCAATCCACTCTACCAAAGTTGCCTCACAACGCAGATAGGGATAAATAGAGACTTCAATTCCAACGTCTCTATATATATATAATGGTGGCAGTGTAATCAAGCAGTATTGGGACTTCCTTATAATTTATGCTGAAATTAGGTGGATCAACATACATATTTACTTAATTTTGGTAATCCCATTTAGGTGGGATTACGCTTCCTTACACCTGTCACCCCCCCCCCCTAAATCTGCCAAATCATCACTATAATACTGCAAGTGTGCACCTGGCTTTTGAATTTCCATATTTCTTCAATTCTAGGATGCCATCGATTGTAAGATACATACTAATTTCAGTACCACCAACAGATAAATATATACATATACAGACAGTCCCCAAGTTACAAACATCCAACTTAAATAAAACTCATAATTAAGAACGGGGGGTAAGATAACAGGAAGTGAGAGAAATTTACCCATTGGAAAGGTCATTCATTCCTGAAAGAGTTATTATCACAGGGGGGAAGTGTCTCCGAAGAGGCTTTCTCATTAATCCTTGATTCCACAGAAATCCATTTTTTTTTTTCAAAATCCAATTATCTCAGGGACAGAAAGTGAGGAGAAATCTTTTCTGAACAGGACACAGGCAGCAAAACAAACTCTACAGGGGTGTTAACCCTTCCCTATGCTATCCAAAGCTAACAAAAATATATTTTTGGCTGGAGTGACACTTTAAAAATGTTCCTCTTGCAACTTACACACAAATTAAAGTTAAGAACAAACCGACAGAACCTATCTTGTTCATAACTTGTACATACATGTGTGTGTGTGCGCGCGCATTTGGCCTCTAGAAACAACTTGTAGTACACAACAACAAGATTGTAGACTGGGGACACTTATAATTAATATTCAGAATTTTCTTTGAATCTCCTATCTAACAACAGGATGGAAGTATATGGGTCTCGATCATCTACCTCTTACTGGTTGCAGAAATTAGTATACAAAAACTTTTGGGAAATGAGTTGTTGTAGGTTTTTTGGGCTGTATAGCCATATTCTAGAATCATTCTCTCCTGATGTTTTGCCTGCATCTATGGCAGGCATCCTCAGAGGTTGTGAGGTCTCATTGTCAAAGTAACCATTGTCAAAGAGAAGGAATGTAGCACAAAAAGAGAAGTGTATCTGAAAGAGAGAGAGAGAGATAACGGGATGATAGAACAACAGATGGGTATCAAAGAGAGAGAGGAGTATAAAAAGTGTTAATCAGAGAGAGAGAGTAGGAAAAAGAGAAAAAAATGCTGGCATGATCCATCAGTGACCCCCAAGAAACTGACCCTGGATAGGGGGGAAAAAGATTTTCCAATACTCAATTTGTCCTAAATATGACCCATTAAGTGTATATAGCTATGCCAAATGCATCATCTCATTACCATGTAGAAATAATATTCTAGTGCCTGGCAATACTGCTAAGTACACCATTGTGCAAGGAACCTGCAAAGAGGTCCATGTATAAAGTATATTTAAGATGAATGTAGAAATTACAGGGCACACATGACCAACAGGGCTTTTCTGCTCCCCCAACCTACCACCCCATAGAAATTAAGTTTTAAGCAAACCATCCTTGTTTCTCAACAAAACGTAAGCGGAGTCCAACTTCTATGGAAGTGGATCTACCATTCTGTCAAGGAGTTTTCTCTTTGCTCATCCTATAACCTCCCTGGTGACTATCATGGAATTATTTGCGCAACACGTGTGCCTGTACATGTATGTTCATGGAAAATACAGGTGAAACTGGAAATCTAATCTGGCCTAGGACATGAGGATTGAATCAATAGCTGAAAGGAAACCTTTATATGGGGTTCTTTCACACTATATAATTATAGCACTATGATCCCAATTTGGCTGCCATGACAACATCCTACAGAATATTAGGATTTGTCATTTAAGGGGGAACATTTATAATTTGCTGCCAGAAAGCTCTTAAATCTCACCAAATTGCAGATCCCCAGATTCCACCCAGTGTTGCCATGGCAGTCAAAATGAAATAATAGAGCTATTATTGTGTAGTGTGAAAGGGACCATGGTGCTCTAGGCAGCTTCAAAGAAAAACTATACGAATACAGTTCCCAAAGAACAGTAACTATTTAATGTTAATACTTCTAAGATGTGTGGAACAATTAGTCATTAAACTATTACCCTGAGCAACGTGCTTCATCTCCCAGTGTGACATTCTGCAGTTGGCAAACAATGCATTTTGAGGAAACCATAGGGAAAGACACATTTGAGTCAAGGGGATCAGCTTTTCCATAACTCTGAATACATCTGTGGTTGTATATTAGGGCCCTTCCACACAGCCATGTAACCCAGAATATCAAGGCAGAAAATCCAAAAATATCTGTTTTGAACTGGGTTATCTGAGTCCACATTGCCACATAGCAGATATGTGAAATTTTATTCAGATGTATGGAAGGAGCCTCAATCAGGAGTACCTATGAGTAACAATTTTTTTGGAGGAGCCTTGAAATAAAGTGTAATGCGGATTACTTTGAAAGAGTTGCTTTCCAAGTTCCACCTTTTGGCAAGATGCACACATTTGGAGTTCAGATGACCAATGCATTGCTAATGCAAAAGTACACATATTGTTCAATGATTCTGCATACAGGTGTTCTCTCCCATGCCCTAACAAAACAAAAAGAAAAAAGTTATGAGATTATTGAACTAATTTCATTATAATTCTGGGAATCACACGCAAGAAAATGGTAAAATCACAATGAGTCAACAGCAATACCAACAAATTGTTTTGAAAAGACATGGGCAACCTTTCTACTTTCACAGGCCAAACCCTTTTGATGGTAGTGATCTGAGAACCTTATGCTTTTGATAGAAAAAGGGGAAGCCAGTGATTTCTCTTCTCCGTCCACGCCCCTACTTTTAGAAATATTCAACATCATTCTTGCCTCCCGAGTGACAAACCCACTTACTCTTATTTATTTATTTACAACATTTATATGCCATCCTTCTCACCCCGAAGGGGACTCAGAGTGGCTTACAAGTAAAAAGTAAATACAATATATTATATTATTATCATGGCACAATATTAATATTATATATTACATTGTACTATAACATACCATACGAAGGTTGGCTTAATTTCCTATCTCTCTATGAGTTCGCCCTTACAATTAGTTCTCCCCCCTTATCTCACCCAGAGTTTTTAAATCATTTTATGTACATGCAGCCCATCCTTTGTCTGTCTGTCATTATGCTTAGTTACTATGTTTTGTGTATATTGTTTTATATGCTTTGATGTTTTATATTTTACTGTTATGTTGTTTATTTGATTGTAACTTGTATTGTTATATTGTAATTTTTGTTCGGGCTTGGCCCCATGTAAGCCGCTCCGAGTCCCTTTTGGGGAGATGGTGGCGGGGTACAAATAAAGATTATTATTATTATTATTATTATTATACTGTAATATTATTAGTAATATTACATTTAATATGTAATATATAATTATTTCATATTATTATTAATAGTATATTGTATTATATTATATTATATTATATTATATTATATTATATTATATTATAGCACAGTGCAGGAGACAAGATGGAACTGCCTTCCTGGCCCCTCTCTTCACTCTGATCTCAGAGCAGCAGTTGGTGCTGGGGGGGGGGGGGCTCCCAACTCTTAGAGGAAATAGCTTCTCTAAACTAGTGCTAATGAGTTAATTGATTCAGTTTAATGAGTCAATTCAGTTAATCCAACTCAACAAATTAATCCCCTCCTCCAACCTCTATGCTATAGACAAACGGGAAGCTTTCAATTTCCTTTCGGATTCAGAAAGACATCTCTGTTATTCCAATATCAGTTTTCTTCTCCTCCCAAGATGAAGCCATCAAGGAATGCAATTTATGGGCAACCAGGGAATGGGAGACCTCCAAAACACTGTTAGCATTACTATCTATTCTAGAGCCATCATGTCTCATGACATGCCCGAAGTACAATAGTGTCTCTAAAGATCTGATTCTCAAACTGTGCGTCCCCAGATGTTTTGGCCTTCAACTCCCAGAAATCCTAACAGCTGGTAAACTGGCTGGGATTTCTGGGAGTTGTAGGCCAAAAACTTCTGGGGACCCACAGGTGGAACACCACTGATCTAAAGAAATTTTAGCATACACCATTAATATCACAGTCCTTGCCTAACAACAATAATTGATGGTCCCTTATATGGACACCAGTTAAGCCCTTGCTCCGCTAGTGACCTCCAGACATAGCAGATTACGACTTCTAGCATACTGTTGACATAGACAATAATTATGTATGGTAAGAGTTCATAATCAAATACCTAGAGTTCATCTACATCAGTGGTTCTCAGCCTGTGGATCCCCAGATGTTTTGGCCTTCAACTCCCAGAAATCCTAACAGCTGGTAAGCTGGCTGGGATTTCTGGGAGTTGTAGGCCAAAACACCTGGGGACCCACAGGTTGAGAACCACTGATCTACATAGTAAAAATTATGCAGTATGACACCACATTACCTGCCATGGCCCAATGCGATGAAATCTGGAAAGTTCTAGTTTTATAATGCCTTTAGCCTCTCCTGCCAAAGAGCATTGGTGCTTCTCCAAACTACAACTCTCAGGATTCCATAGCATTCAGCCATGACAATTAAAGGGTGTCAAACCACATTGATTCTACAGTGTAGATGCAGCTCTGATTGTAGAAGAATTACTATTGGATTCAGGCTTTTAAAAACTTGGATTTGTTCGTGGATGTTCGAGGACACTTTTCTTCCAACATACACTACATGTAATAAGAGAGAAAATAAGATAAATCGCTATGGGTCCTGGAGCCCCCGGTGGCGCAGTGGGTTAAAACACTGTGCCAGCAGGACTGAAGGTCGCAGGTTCGAATCCGGGGAGAGTGCGGATGAGCTCCCTCTATCAGCTCCAGCTCCTCATGCGGGCACATGTGAGAAGCCTCCCACAAGGATGGTAAAACATTAAAAAAATCATCGGGGCGTTTCCTGGGCAATGTCCTTGCAGACAGCCAGAAGCGACTTGCAGTTTCTCAAGTCGCTCCTGACACGACAAAAACAAAACCAAAAAAAAACTATGGGTCCTTCCAGACAGGCCCTATATTCCAGGATCTGATCCCAGGTTTTCTGTTTATCCCAGATTATCTGGCAGTGCAGACTTATATAATCCAGTTTAAAGCAGATCCTGGGATATAGGGCATGTCAGGAAGGGCCTTAAGTTACCAATACATTCCTACATTACTTAGATTTTTCCCATGATTGTGAACTGTTGTTTTTTAAGGTCAACATAGTATAAACTTGAGACCCCCTGAGAAAAGATTTAAGATGATTGCAGATTGCTTTCACTCACGAAGTTCCGATTCTCCAGAAACGCAAGCAAGACATTCAGGAGAGTTTTTTTTTTTTTTTTTGCCATATTCCAAAACAGATTTTTGCCTGGCACTGGCAGAAGGACAGGAACATACACATACCCATACCTTATCCTCGAAGTGTGCTATTCTTAAAGCTGCTTAGGCAACAGAAAAGAAGGAAGCATTAAGACCCAGAAGAAGCAAGCGAAAAGGCACTGACCTCATCCCTGCAGGACAAAGGCCTTTGGAAAAAAAGCTCTTTTCCTTGTGTATGTGCTTTTTTTTTTTTTACACTGAACTGCAAATCAAGTCTCTATGCTTTTTTTTAAGGGCCACTCTGGCACTCTAATTTAAATAAAAGGCTCTCTTTTCTTCAAGCTGCCCATAAGTTTGCAATGGTTGCATGGACAGTACCTAGGCTAGTTAAATCCATTAAGCCAATATGATTCCTCTATAATGGGGTCGACTTGACACAAGTTAGCAACAAATTAGAGGAGATCTTCACCAGGGGAATAAATCAGCTTTGTTAGAGCTGAGTATCAACTGGAATTATGAATGCCTTGAACCACAAACCACTTGTAGCCTCCCTTGAACCATGAATGCTGATGTTTTTGTTCTTGGAACCAGGAGAGATTTGAACTGCGCCACAAAGAAAATCAAAACAGGAGGACAAAACAAGCATCTCATGAGCATAATCATAGAATCTTTTAATACTTTACAAAAAAAAAAGACTGCATACACAGCTTATATCGTTTCATGTAAACTTCATGTCTTCTCTTCTTAGCAGGTCAATGTAGTGTTGTGGTTTTTCTTTAAATAAAGATCTTAGTACCACTGCTTTTTTGCTTGTTTTGCTTTGAACGGTAAGGGCAAAGGGAGATGAAACCAGTTATCTGAAACAGAGGGCCCTTCCACACAGCCCCATATCCCAGAATATCAAGGCAGAAAATCCCACAATAGCTGCTCTGAACTGGATTATCTGAGTCCACACTAATATAATGTGGGATTTCCTGCCTCGATATCCTGGGATATAGGACTGTGTGGAAGGGCCCAGAGAAGCACATTATTCTGACGCAGGGCCTTTCCACACAGCCCTATATCCCAAAATATCAAGACAGAAACTCCCACAATATCTGCTTTGAACTGGATTATCGGAGTCCACATTCAGACAATGTGGGATTGTCTGCCTTGATATTCTGGGATACAGGCTGTGTGGAAGGGCCCCCAGGCTCAGAAAAGCAGGCCTGTGAAAACAAAGTGTGCAACTGTTTGAAATGAACTCAAAGACTGAAACTTCAAAACAAACAAACCAACAACCAACAACAACAACTGTGAAATGTCACAAATACAGACAGTGGTGTTTTTCCACCAAGGAACAACAAAGAGACAATTACAGTGGTTTTGCTTCTTGCATTGGTTTTACAGAAGGAAAAGGACACAACCCAGCCAGAGTTCAATCGGTTTGGAGTCCTTTGACATGCTTAGATCTGGTTACGCAATTAAAAACAAAAACAGGTTTCACTGGAAAGTGCTTCTTAGCCAGATTGTGCCCACAATGAGGTCCTGATTCAAGGGTTTTTGCAATGCTACCGTGTCCGAATTGCAGAAGTGCATACAAAGCCTCCAAAGAAAACACCCCAATTGTGCAAAAGTAGTTGCTCTCTTCTTCCGGAAGGTAGATCATTTATTTAAATAAACAAAAATATTTGCAAGGGGAGGAGGGAATTAAAGGAGAACAGGCACTAAAATCCTGAAAACCCTCGACCCATTTCCTCTGCCCTGCCACTCTCTAACCGCACGTGAAAATCTCCTTATGAGAAGATCCATGCCAGGAATAACCCCCTCTGTTCCCCCCAACAAAAAGTAAAAAAAGCAACCACAGGAAAGGAGAGGCAAGGCCCTCCTCCTTCCCAGTCATCTGAATCAAAACTTTCCAAGAGAGCTTTGGGGGCCAGTCCAGTGTTTAAATAAAGCCACGCCACTTCAGCATACCCGGTCAAAAGAAAAGGATACTTTTACACGTACACACATACACACACACACACCCCTTCCCCCTCCCTTCCTCCATGACCTCTCCCACCCACCCCTTATAAAGGCTTCGCCTAAGCTAAAGTGCAGCTTGTTTAAACTATGTTTTGTGATATCAAGCCATCAGATTCTTACTTTATAAGCAGTGGTTCTCAACCTGTGGGTCCCCAGATGTTTTGGCCTTCAACTCCCAGAAATCCTAACTGCTGGTAAACTGGCTGGGATTTCTGGGAGTTGTAGGCCAAAACACCTGGGGACCCACAGGTTGAGAACACTGGTGTAGAGGAACAGGTATAGAAAACATTGAATGAAGTGCAGGAACAATCCTCAGCCCTCCCGCCGGTCCCCCAGTTCATTTAGCAGTCTCTGGAGTCCCACTTTGGCTGGGAAAAGCCAACACCAAGGAAGAAAGGCAGGAGGGAGGGAGAGAGAAGGCTACATTCAGGCCTCTCTCCAATGGCTCTGGAGGTGAGTTCCAAGAAAGTTTTGAAAGAAGTGGGCTACATTCATGCCCCCCTCCAAAGGATCGGAGGAAAAGGAGAGGGGCAAGCATGAAGAAGGCCCTCCAGTCCCTTTTGCAAGAGATCCTGCATGGGAGAATACCACCTTTCTCTTCCTTCTTTCCTTAAATGAAGGGCGGATAAAAAGTCTTGTTGTCATCTTTCCTCCTCCCTCCTCCTCCAGTGGAGGAGTGAGCACCCACTTTCGCCAAATGGGAAGGAGAAGGCCACATTGGAGGGTGAAGAGGGGCAGGCCCAAAGCAGGCCTTGTTGTTCCTTGAGTTGGAAGAGTGCTGTCAAATCCTCCTTCTGGTTTTCCAACTGATCTGGCTTCTCCACTCCCTAAAGGAGCTAAAGTAGTTTTATTGTCATCCTCTTGTCCACTTTGGCCAAGGTGGGGAGAAGGCCACAACGAGTAGGATTGGAGGGGAGGGGGCAAACAGGAAGAAGGCTCTGTAGTTAGTTCCTTGAGTTGGATCCACACATCCCCCCTCTCTCTGGTTTCCCCTCCCATGTCTAAATGAGCCAACAGAGTGGATTGCCTTTCTGATGGCCCTTGAGGAGGAAAGGTGGAAAGGAGAAGGCCCCATTGAGTAGGATTGGAGGGAGAGGAGGGGCAAACAGGAAGCAGGCCCTGCAGTTAGTTCCTTGAGTTGGATGAGTGCCACACGCACACGCACCTCTCTAGTTACCCCTTCCCTGCCTAAATGAGCCAAAATAATGGATGGAGAGTTCTATTGTCCTCCTCCTGATGGCATGTCCCCCATTTCATTTGGCCAAGGAGAAAAGGTGGAAGGGAGGAGGTCCCATTGAGTAGGATTGGAGGGAGAGGAGGGGCAAACAGGAAGAAGGCCCTACAGTTAGTTCCTTGAGTTGGATGAGTGCCATGCATCCCCTCTCTCTAGTTTCCCCTTCCCTGCCTAAATGAACCAAAGGGGAAGGAGGGGTGGATGGAGAACCGATTGTCCTCCTCCTGATGGCCTTTGTCCTGGGTTTCCTTTTGGCCAAGGAGGGGAGGTGGATGGGAGAAGGCGGCACTGAGTCCTCCTCCTGGCTTCTGCTGCTCATAGTTTCCCCTTCGGTTGCCTAAATGAGCCAAAGGGGAGGGAGGGGTGGATGGCGAGTCCCACTGTCATCTTTCTGGTGGCCTTTATCCTGGGAGGAAAGGTGGAAAGGAGAAGGCTTCACTGAGCAGGATTGGAGGGAGAGGGGGAGCAAGCAAGAAGAAGGCCTTGCTGTTAGTTCCTTGAGTTGGGTGAGTGCCACGCATCTCCCCTCTCTCTAGTTCCACCTTCTCTGCCTAAATGAGCCAAAGGGGAGAGAGGAGTGGATGGATGGAAAGTCCCATTATCCTCCTCCTGGTGGCCTCTGTCCCCCAGTTCCTTTGGCCAAGGAGTACAGGTGGAAGGGAGAATGCGCCACTTGCAGGATTGGAGGGAGAGGAGGGGCAAGCAAGAAGAAGGCCTTGCAATTAGTTCCTTGAGTTGGGTGAGTGCCACGCATCTCCCCTCTCCTGCCTAAATGTGCCAAAGGGGAGGAAGGGATGGATGGAGAGTCCCATTATCATCTTCTTGATGGCCTCTGTCCTCCAAGGAGGAAAGGGGGAAGGGAGAATGCCCCACTTGCAGGATTGGCGGGAGAGGAGGGGCAAGCAAGAAGAAGGCCTTGCAGTTAGTTCCTTCAGTTGGGTGAGTGCCAGGCATCTCCCCTCTCTAAGCTTCCCCTTCCCTGCTTAAATGAGCCAAAGAGGAGGGATGGATGGAGAGTCCCATTGTCCTCCTCCTGATGTCCTCTGTCCCAGGCTTCCTTTGGCCAAGGAGGAAAGGTGGGAAGGAGAAGGCCCTCCTGATTCCTCCTGCCTAAAGGAGCCAAGGGGGAGGGCGGGAGGGAGGGGTGGCTGGAGAGTCCCATTGTCCTCCTCCTCCTCCTCCTCCTGCCGCCTCATAGGAGCTTGCAGCAGTGGGCGCAGCCTCCCTGGGCGCCGTGGCGCTTCTGGAGGGCGGCGCGCGTGGCCGTCTCGAAGACCTCGCGCACGCCCTCCTTGGTCTTGGCGGAGCACTCGAGGTAGTCGTAGGCCTGGATGCGGAGGGCCATGGCGCGCCCGTCCTCGGCGCGGACGGGCTCCTGCTTCATGCGGGCCAGCTCGGCGCGCACGTGCTCGTCGTGGCGCAGGTCCTTCTTGTTGGCCACCAGGATGATGGGCACGTTGGGGCAGAAGTGCTTGACCTCGGGCACCCACTTCTTGTTGGCCACCAGGATGATGGGCACGTTGGGGCAGAAGTGCTTGACCTCGGGCACCCACTTCTCCGGGATGTTCTCCAGCGAGTCCGGGCTGTCGACCGAGAAGCACATCAGGATGACGTCGGTGTCCGGGTAGGAGAGCGGGCGGAGGCGGTCGTAGTCCTCCTGCCCGGCCGTGTCCCACAGCGCCAGCTGCACCTGCTTGCCGTCCACCTCGATGTCGGCCACGTAGTTCTCGAAGACCGTGGGCACGTACACCTCCGGGAACTCGTCCTTGCTGAAGACGATCAGGAGGCAGGTCTTCCCGCAGGCGCCGTCGCCCACCACCACCAGCTTCTTCCGGATCGCCGCCGCCATGGCTTCGCCTCCTTTCCCTTCCTTGCCTTGCCTTGCTTTGCTTCCCAAACTCTATGCCATTCACGAGCCCTGGAAATCGCCACCTCTCTCTCGCGCGCGCTCTCTCTCTCTCTCTCTCTTTCCCTTTCTCTTCCTCCCTCTCGCGCCTCTCCTCGATTATTCCATTGCAGCGCCGGTATTTAAAGGGGCCGGCGACTTTCTTAATATAGCTAAGCAATAGGGAAGCAGGAGGTGAGGTCATCCTCTGGGAAGCGGCACGCCATTGGTGGAACGAGCTGCGGCAGCGCGGGAGGCGGGGAGAACGCCACGCCCCCCTCTCTCGCGCTCCCCGCCCTGGACAGGGCGGGGAGCGCGAGAGAGGGAGGCGTGGCGTTCTCCCCCGCCTCCTGTTTGCAAAGTGGAGAGAGAGAGAAAGGGGCGTGGCTTTCTCCTCGCCTCCTCTTTGCTAAGGTTTCTGAATTGGGTTTGAAAGCGAAGCTGATCTGCAGCCACGGAATGACCCTCGATCTGGAGCTGCAGCCAACACCAAGAAGAATCGAACTATTCTTTTTCACTGTGAGTTTTCCCGGGCTGTATGGCCACCTTCCAGAAGCATTCTCTCCTGACGTTTCGCCTGCATCTGTGGCAGGCATCCTCAAAGATTGTGGAAGTAACACCAGAAGTACTGTAAATGAAATGTCAGAAGCTTGGAGCTGTTTCACTTGCAAAAACACATAGAATCTTAAAGATTCATACATTGTGGGAGTTGTAGTTTTACAAAGCATTCTGTTGCCAAAGTGATGGCATTGTGGTATGAATAGAATAGAATCAAAGAGTTGGGAGAGACCTCATGGGCCATCCAGCCCAACCCCCTGCCAAGAAGCAAAAAATATTGCCTTCAAAGCACTCCTGATAGATGGCCATCCAGCCTCTGCTTAAAAGCCTCCAAAGAAGGAGCCTCCACCACACTCCAGGGCAGAGAGTTCCACTGCTGAACGGCTCTCACTGTCAGGAAGTTCTTCCTAATGTTCAGATGGAATCTCCTTTCTTGTAGTTTGAAACCATTGTTCTGTGTCCTAGTCTCCAGGGCAGCAGAAAACAAGCTTTCTCCCTCCTCCCTATGACTTCCTCTCACATACATGGCTATCATGTCTCCTCCCAGCCTTCTCTTCTTCAGGCTAAACATGCCCAGCTCTTTAAACCGCTCCTCATAGGGCTTGTTCTCCAGAACCTTCATCATTTTAGTCACCCTCCTCTGGACACATTCCAGCTTGTAAATCTTCAATTGTGGTGCCCAGAATTGGACACAATATTCCAGCTGTGGTCTAACCAAAGCAGAATAGAGGGGTAGCATTACTTCCCTAGATCTAGACACTATGATGCAGGCCAAAATCCCAGGGCAGCAGAAAACAAGCTTGCTCCCTCCCCCCCTATGACTTCCCCTCATCTCTTTAAACATGGCCCTCATCTTGTCTCCTCTCAGCCTTCTCTTCTATGAGGAGCTCTTTAAGCCACTCCTCATAGGGCTTGTTCTCCAGACCCTTACTGTTATACTGCATACTGATTGATGCCATGGCTCACAAAAACTGGGATCCTGGGATTTGTCCATCACTTTGGCAACAGAACGCTTACAAGCTTTGTAAAACTACAACTCCCATAATCCCATATCATTGAGTGGGATCAAGCAGCATTCGTTTTACAGCGAAGATCAGGCATGGGCAAACTTTGGCCCTCCAGGTATTATGAATGCCTGGCTGTTAGGGATTGTGGGTGTTGAAGTCCAAAGGACTTGGAGGATCCAAGTTTGCCTGTTCCTGGTGTAGATGCACCTTGGAGGTTTTTTTCACACTCGTTTCTCTTCCGCATGAAGCATGTCTCCATCATTGTGCCTTAAAGGGTCCTTCCACCCAGCCCTATATCCCAGAATATCAAGGCAGAAAAGCCCACAATATCTGCTTCAAACACTGAGTCCACACTGCCATATATTCCAGTTCAAAGCAGATAAGCTGGGTTTTATATGGCATTGTAGAAGGGGCCCAGAGTTTCAATGGGAAGTGTGGGTCCTCCTTTTGGTTGATGAGAAAGGCCCCTTCCACACAGCTGAATAAAATCCCACATTATCTGCTTTGAACTGAATATATAGCAGTGTGGACTTAGATAACCCAGTTCAAAGCCGATATTGTGGGATTTCCTGCCTTGATATTCTGGGTTATATAGCTGTGTGGAAGGGCCCATAGTCAAGTCAATTAGGATTGCTGTTGCTCTGTGCCTTCAAATAGTTTCAGACTTAAGATGACCCTCGGGCCCCTTCCACACAGCTGAATAAAATCCCACATTTTCTACTTTGCACTGGATTATATGACAGTGTAGACTCAGATACCCCAATTCAAAGCAGATATTGTGGGTTTTTCTGCCAAAATATTCTGGGTTTTGTTTTGTTGTTGTTTTTTTTTTGTTTTTTGTTTTGTTTTTGTGGTGTCAGGAGTGACCTGAGAAACTGCAAGTCGCTTCTGGTGTGAGTCGGTCTTCAGTCCTGCCAGCACAGGGGTTTTACTCACTGCACCACCGGGGGCTCCCGGTTACTATTCTGGGTTACTATATGGCTGCGTGGAAGGGCCATAAGTCAAATGTTTAGGGCAGGGGCCTGGTCACATCTGGCCCACTGGCCTTAAGTTGGGGACCCCTGACTCACAGCATCTGGTCTCTGTTTGTGATCTCCCATCCAAGTACTGACCAGGGCTGACTCTGCTTAGCTTCCACAATCAGTCAGAGTTTGGTGGCTTTAGGGCAATGCTCAGTTCAGTTTTTCCCTCCTCCAATGCAGCTGCTCCACTCCATCTATTCTCAAATCTCTCTTCTTTCCCACACCCAGATCCCTTCCACACAACCATATAACCCAGAATATCAAGGCAGAAAATCCCACAGTATCTGCTTTGAACTGGGTTGTCTGAGTCCACACTGCCATATATTCCAGCTCAAAGCAGATAATGTGGGGTTTTATCCAGCTGTGTAGAAGGAGCCTGGGAGGCTATTAAGACTCCCAATATGAGTTTATTCTCATACTATAGGAGCTCACCACATCTGCGTCCTCAGAATAACCCCTCTTATCTGTAATGCTGTATTTGTTGTTGTTGTTGTTGTTGTTAGACGTCTTTTGTTTGGCAAGTACCAGACCTTGATGCAAACAGATTTCCAGAGGAGCTGAACAGAGGCATTTGCCTTCACTGGGAATATTCCTTCCCAAACAGGATTAAGCAAAACGAATACATAGTTTTTCCATATGGAACACAGAAAGGCACTGATTCCTCCTCACCCTTCTTCATTCTTCTGCATATATAAGCAGTGCAAGACATACACACCCAAATTTCCTTCCTGAGAGTCACCAGACACACAAGCATTGTATAGCAGAGATCATAACAACAACAGCATTGGGAAAGATGTACACTTCACAGGCTTGAAATCATTCTTAGACGTAACATCCCAGAGATTAGATTCATTTTGAACTGTTAGTAGATGACTGTGTCACGTTCGAACAACCTTTTAATATCAAGGAGTTCCCTGTATGCCTTTTAAATAATGCACTAAAAGCCAAATGAATGTACTACCCAAGCACTCAGACCAATACTGTCATCTGCTTTGAAAAGCAAAAGCCCTACACTGGTATTCCTTTTTCACTGTTCTGCTGCTCTTAGTGTATGTGTCTTCAAGTCATCCGTTGACATGTGATGACCCCATGCATTTCATAGGATTTTCTGAATGCTAAGAGGTGGTTTTTCCAGTTTCTGCCTCTGAAACACAGGCTTCCGCACCTAGTATTCATTGGTGGTTTCTTTGCCATGTACTAACCAGGGCCAACCCTGCTAAGCTTTCAAGATCAGACAGGACTTGGTACCTATGGGATATATAGTTCTACTCCTCTTACCCAGAAGCAAATCTCGCATAGTGAATAGTACTCACTAGCAATTGAGTGTAGGTCAGATTTCAGTCCCACAATATCTGCTTTGAACTGGGTTTTCTGCATCCACACTCAAGATAATATGGGATTTTCTGCCTTGATATTCTGGGGTATAGGGCTGTGTGGAAGGGCCCTGACTCACTCACCTATCCCGCACAATTATGTGTATGAGTATATGTACTTTGAAGTTGATTGTTGGCTTACTGTGATCCCATGAATCTCACAGGGTTTTCCTGTGACATCCTCTGACAGCACTGAGTCTCCAAATATTAACCAGGTCTGTTCCTGCTTAGCCTCCAAAAGCAGAAAGAATGATATGCTGGAGCATTATTTTTAAAGTAATTTGTAACTTGTTACTTATATATTTATTTATTTATCTATTTATTTATGTGTTGAAAATACAGTTATAATGTATAGAGAAATCACAAACAAAGTACAAAACTTGGCATTATACTACATTTCCTTTGTCCAGACGCTGACCACTCGAAGTGCCTCTTGTGTCGCTGTAAGAAGGTCCTCGATTGTACATGTGGCAGGACTCAGACTGCATTGTAGTAAGTGGTCTGTGGTTTGCTCTTCTCCACACTCACATGTTGTAGAAAATGTCTTTAATTATCCTCCTTACTCTTTGTTTGAAGAGCAATTCATTAGGTCCTGCTCCATTATCCAAAGGGAGGTGTGCAGTGGTTCTCAACCTGGGGTCCCCAGATGTTTTTGGCCTTCAACTCCCAGAAATCCTAACAGCTGGTAAACTGGCTGGGATTTCTGGGAGTTGTAGGCCAAAAACTTCTGGGGACCCCAGGTTGAGAACCACTGTGTTAGAGAGAGAAGGATAGTTCATTGGGGGGGGGGGGGGGGGGGGAGATGAAGGGGTTAAGCCATTTTCCCCTGTTTTCTTGTTATTCCCTCACCCATGTCACTGTCATTGCAACAACGATCATTTCTAATATGGGAAAGGGGGTGGGGAATAACCAGCAAAAATAGGATTTTCCTTCTTCAGACCCCCCCCCCCCCATAAAATGGACTATACTTCTCTGTTGAGGCTCCTTTTGGAGTTTGCCCAAATAATGAACAGCACCATACCAACAACGTCAGGAGAAAAATTGCCTCCAGAACATGGCCATATAGCCCGGAAAAACCTACAACAACCGAGTGATCCCGGCCATGAAAGCCTTCGACAATACAGTACCATACATTATTAAAACCAAATGAATCCAAGAGGTATCTATGCATGAGCAGGGGTCTAGTTTCTGATTCTTTCAAGTTGTTATTTAACCGTCCCGAGTCCTTCCAGGGAGAAAGGGCAGGCTATAAATGAAGTATTATTATTATTATTATTATTATTATTATTATTTAATAATGCTTTCAAAATGCAAAAATACCCCCAAACCATTTTTTAAAACAATGAGTAAAAACTGTTTGTTACACTTGGCGTTCTCAAAATTTTCCTCTGGCTTTGCAAAGGGCCGAAACAGAACCAATTCAGTCAATATTAAAACACATTTTGGAAGGTATTTCTCAGAGTCTTGTATTTTGCTGCCTTTAAACAAAGTCTTGATTTTCTTATCAATAGTATTGCCATTAAGTAGAGCAAAAATTAAACTGGAATATATGGCAGTGTGGACTCAGATAACCCAGTTCAAAGCAGATATTGTGGGTCTTTCTGATTGATATTCTGGCTTATATGGTTGTGTGGACGGGCCCAGAGTGTTCCTTGGCCCTGTGGAAATGTTTTGTCCAAGCCACATTCCTCATGGTTCCTACGTGTTATGTATGTTAAAAGTTTAATCTTTTCTAGGCAGAAGGTTGTTTCGAGTCAGCTTCCAAAACAATGTAAAACAGCACAAATGGATAATAAATGGGTACCACAGTCAACAAAGTAGTTTTTTTTTCTGAACATTACTTCTTTAATAGAAAATTGGATACCAGAGGTAGAAATAATATGGAAAGGATAGGTTCTTAACCACAAAACACTGCAACATGTTTCAGTAAGCTTTTTATCCTGAACTAACAAATACAACTGAAGCATTTTCTGCAGAGTCCACAGTAAACTCTGCATGTTGTTGCTAAGAGATTAGTGAAAATCTTTTACTGTTGCCAGTTTTTTTTTCCCTGACCCCAACACTGAGCTAAGGGAACCACATTTTGGGCCAGGACCCACAGTTTAAGAAGCCCTGAACTAAATTAGATCACACACTTTCTCAGCTCAACCTTTATTACTTTGTTTACCCCAGAAATGATGCTGTAACCCATTGATTATCTTCCCGTGACAACACAGTTCAAAACAAAACACCTTTCCATCTAGACAGAAAATGTGAAAAGGGAAGAGAAGGGCAAATGCTAAAAGACTTTGTAAACAAAGGACTTTGTATTTCAGAGACTTGGCTGGATCTAGACTGCCCTATGATCCGGATTATCTGCTTTGAACTGGATTATATGAGTCTACACTGCCATATAATCCAGTTCAAAGCAAATAATCGGGATTTTATATGGCAGTGTAGAAGGGGCCCTAGTTAACTAAGGTAAGCATGTAAATAATTCAATAAAGCAAGAGTGAAGTATTCAATCAACCAGATTTTGGGGGGTTTGGGGGGTTGCAGTTCCCACTGGTTCTAGCTAGCATGCCTAATAGTTAGAGATGCTGGAAATTTATTTATTTATTTATTTATGGCCTTTATATGCTGCCCTTCTCACCCTGAAGGGGACTCAGAGCGGCTTACAAGATATATACACACACACACGTACAATATATTAAATTATTAGCATAGTACAAACATTGCCATTTAATATCATCTGAAGGATCATATGAGTCCTACCCAATAATTAACCAACAGCAACACAGATACCGACAGCAAAGATAGGTGATAAACAGGCAGACAAGAAATACACACACACCATCATGGCTGGGAAACTGTGGGGTTGTGGTAGAGAAAAGTAACTTTCCCAAGTTCTGCTTTAGCAATATATTGATAAGGCAATATTAAGCAGGCAAAGTCTGTCTTTTACCACTTCATCTCTGGGTGGATCTACACTGTCGAATTAATGCAGTTTGACACCACTTTAACTGTCATGGCTCAGTGCAATGGAATCTTGGGAGTTGTAGTTTAGTGAGGCGCCATGATTCTTTGGCAGAGAAAGCTAAAGACCTCGTAAAACTGCAACTCCCATGATTCCATTGAGACATGGCAGTTAAAGTGATGTCAAACTGCATTGATTCGACAGTGTAGATCCACCCTCTATGGCAGGAAAGTTTCTGACTCTTTCTATTTATCAGGCTATAGTTAATTGCAAACTTAATCCGTGCATAACCTACACCAGACAATCCTTAGAACATGTTCCATTATCCAGAGATGATCAAAATGACAAGCACTTGGATATCTCTTCCTAAGACACACCCACATTTGGCTTGCTGTGTATGAACTCTTCCTACCTGTTTCAATATATTACCTAATCTAGACTTTAAAAAAAATTCTAAGGCTCATTATGCTTTTCTTAGGATTTAGCGCCATCTTGTGGCCATAACTAGTGGTCCAGTATAATGAATTCTGTCTTACTGGGTCCTTTTAAGAATACACATAAAAACAAGGATGAAAAGTTATTTTTGCTGGTAGGTAAATGAGTATGAGGAACAAGAATACAAAAAAATAATAGCACAGTTTAAATCTCTTTTTCTATCATTTGATTAACTCTAATTTTGTAATTAAATCCTGGAATTCATTAAGTACAGAATTGCATTATTTCTGTAGCACAAGATAAATAAATGACTGTGGCTAGAGACCAGCACAAAGTGCAGGCATACCTAAAATTGCTATTTTCACTAGGAACTGTGGGTGTAACTACGTAGTTTCAGTGGCCATTATAATACATGGAAGCAAAGCAAAAGAAGGGGGGGGGTTGTGTCAGAAGAAACCTTTTTTGTTGTTGTTGTGTCAGGAATGACTTGAGAAACTGCAAGTCGCTTCTGGTGTGAGAGAATTGCCCGTCTGCAAGGACGTTGCCCAGGGGACGCCCAGATGATTTGAGGTTTTAATCATCCTTTGTGGGAGGCTTCTCTCATGTCCCCGCATGAGGAGCTGGAGCTGATAGAGGGAGCTCATCTGCCTCTCCCCGGATTTGAAGCTCATCTGCCTCTCCCCTGTCGGTCTTCAGTCCTGCCGGCACAGGGGTTTAACCCACTGCACCATTGGGGGCTCCATAGAAGCAACTTGAGAAACTACAAGTCACGTCTGGGGTGAGAGAATTGGCTGTCTGCAAGGATGTTACCCAGGGGACACCTGAATGTGTTAACATCCTGTGGGTGTCTTCTCTCATGTCCCTGCATGGGAAGCTGGAGCTGACAGATAGGAGCTCACCCTGTCTTGCAGATTCGAAATGCCAACCTTCAGGTCAGCAGTTCAGCCAGGACAAGGTTTTAACCCATTGCACCACTGCGGCTCCTATGTTTTATAACCTTCTGCATGCATCCACTGGCGAATAGAGGGAATGAGATGTTTATTGGGTGGATGCATGGCTGGAATCTAGTGCAAAGTATAGGAAAGTACCTCAGAATGGTAGAGGATTGGGAAACTCTACTAAAAGAAAGAATTATGCATGCTCTAGAATTTAAAATCCACAATGAAGTTGGTCATCTATCTTCTTTGCTGAGGAAATGACTTTGAAAACACACAAGCATTGTCTGGAAACAAGGCCATTGTTGAAAGCATGGCTCTTCTCTGCCTATCACAATTACTTGTCTGTTCCTCTCCTTGCAACTCTTCTAAAGATCTCTGCCTCAGTCTTTACAATTTTTTTTTTGATTTGCTAACAGTCATTGAGGAAAACTGTGTCTGTCATTCAAAATTCTGCAATATCTGTGACTTTACATAACCACAGCCTGGCTGGGAACATATCTCTTGTGGATATGGAGGCCTTACTGTAAAATATCAGCAATACCTTTTTCATCCCTACTTCATGAAATCTCATACTTTGGACCCAACCTTTCTGCTGCTGATGCAGATAAACTGGCACAGAAGGCATAGTGTGAAGTATTAAGCTGCAGTGTCTCCCATGCCCTTAATACAACGTCAGATACAGAAGAGCCATGTGGACAAATCAGTCTGGGATCAGTGAAAGAAAGGGTGTTAGGATATTGGAAACACGCTGCTCTGTAATAGCACTTTGTTGTTACTTCAAGTATCATAGCTCCATCCCATGGAATCCTGCATCTCATGAATTAACATATGCGGGAAAAATCTTGAGCGCAGCTTACATTTGCTGAATACATAACAGCAGAATAAATTCAATGCCTAAGGGTGCATCGATACTATACAACTAAGGCAGTTTAATGCCACTTTAACTGTCATGACAGAATAATATGGCATCTTGGGACCTGTCGTTTTACAAGGTATTTAGCCTTCTCTGGCAAAGAGTGCTGGTGTCTCACCAATTTCAACTCCCAGGATTCCATATCATTGAGCAATGTCAGTTAAAGTGGTGTCAAACTGCAGCAATCCTACAATCTAGATGCTCCTTAAGATAACGGGATAGATAGTATGGCTGCGGTGGCAGATGCCTGGCTGTCCTCCATAAATTCTCCAGTCTTTCCCTTCTGTTGAATGACAGAGCAATATATGCCATACAACAACTATGAGTGAGAAAGGCAGAGTAGAAATGTCGTAAATAAATAATAAATAAATAGTGTGGGTCCTCCAAGCTCACCTGATTTAGGTGCAGTAGAGGTTGCAATCTCATTGTGGCTGCTGTTGAAAAAGGAAGCAACTACCAGTCCTGTCATTTTTTTGTATGTTACACTATGGATTGGATTGGTTTTTGTTGCAGTACAGCCTGAGGCTGATGGGCTCACTGGTGGTTTAGAGAGAATTGTGGGATTTTCTGGGAGATTTCCTGGGGCACAAAGTGATGAAGATTCTAATCAGAGAATTGATGGTTCTCTCTGGGAACAACCTGACTCAGAAAGTGCAGGGCAATGCCAGTCATGGGAGCCAGAAACTGCAACATTAGATAAGAAGTCAGGTGAAGAGCTAAGTGATATGGAAGGCTCCCAGGAAAAAACACCTGGAGGTATGGAGATCAACAAAAGTCCATTTATAGATTAGAGCAGAAAATAGGCATCTCCCGTCAGGGCATGTACGTGGTAAAGTTGAAGGGAAAATTGATGGGAATAGAAATGACTTCATAGCTGCTTATTAATTAGCAAGTTGTTTACCTAAGGGTTAGTTCAGGCAATGTAGCATTCAAGTGAGAAGGTAGGCCTGAGTTCTCTGGTTCTTGTTTCAAGTCAACCCTTGGTTTGGATTTTAGTATCCTGGAAGTTTTTTTTAATGTTTTTGTTTTTGTATTCATTCCCAAGTTTTACTAGGAAATAACTTTTGCTTGTGGACTTACGCTGTACTTGTGACTTCCTGGCTATTCCTAGACCGTGTTACCTTGGGATTTGCTTGAGACATTTGGATTACTGTTCGGTTTACACCAATTGCTAACTCTTTTTTGGATTATCCATCTTCTTTCCTTCTTCCTGATTTTTTTGTATATTTTTATGAGTTTTTACAATAAACGGTTTGCTTATACTCTGTGGGGTGCTGGGGTCATAGATGTTTCCAGGAGTACAACAGTTCTGTAGTTCTCACTTTTCCAGCAGTCTCTTAAGTACCCGACTCTCAGTCTGGAATATAAGGATTTGCAGGTCCAGCAATAATGCTTTCTAGCAGTGTGCTTCCATATATCACAGTCTGAAGCCAACTGTGGAGCTATAATACTGTCACATTGGAGAATCTATGTGACCAGTCCTTGCTGTGTCCATAAAGGCAGTCACCACAAATCTCGATCTGTGCATCCTTCAGGCAATATAAAGGCTCTGTTAAAGAATTACTAGAGTGCTTATTAACTCAGATGAGAAAGGCACATAACTTCAGAAACAAAGAAGGACATGGCTGGTCCTTGCAATAGATCTTATCCTGTGAAAGGGCAATAGCATGTTTGAAGAAGAGGAGCAAGAACCTGAGCATGTATGTGTTGTATAACTCAGTTTGCATGATGTAGTTATCAAGACTGCCAGATCAGGACTCTCCAAAACTTGAAACTTAAGTGCAACCTTTTCCAATGTCATAGGAGATGGGCTCTAACAATGTCATTAAGCATCAACTACAGTTGAATAGAGTGTGTTGCTCAAACAAACAGAAAAAAATCCAAATCTAACAAATGAGAAAAATAAATATATACATATATTTGCCTATCAAGATAGCTCTCTCACCCTGGGATTCTTCTCACATGTCCTGGGAACTGGAGAAGAGAGACCAAGCATTAGGATCCTTATGACATCCTTTCAAATATTTAAACATGGTTATCATATGAGAACAAGGAAGAAAAGGGGGGAACATAATCTAATGTTTGTGGTCTCCTCCCAGTTGACAGAAATCAAAAGACATGCACACACTTTTGTCACTAGCCCAAGAAACTACACATCTGTGGGGAGAGATGGGAATTTTTATGTGTATAATAGGAGTCACCATGTAACCAATACAGAGATTTCCTTTTAGAGAAGGCTACTATGTATTAAGCGGACCTCAGTAGTGCCATGGGTTAAACCGCTAAACTGCAGAATTTGCTGACCAAAAGATCAGCGGTTTGAATCAGTGGAGTGATACCAAATGAGAGACTCCCCCCTGGGCACACAGAAAACTGGGCAACTTGGAAGGCGCTGAACAGACTGCGCTCTGGCACCACAAGATGCAGAGCCAACCTCAAGAAATGGGGCTACAAAGTAGAATCCATGACGTGAGTGTGGAGAAGAGCAAACCACTGACCACCTGCTGCAATGCAACCTGAGCCCTGCCACATGCACAATGGAGGACCTTCTTGCAGCAACACCAGAAGCACTCCAAGTGGCCAGCTTCTGGTCAAAGGACATTTAATCAACTACCAAACTCACAAATTTTGTATTTTGTCTGTTTGTTTGCTTTGTTTCTGTTAGAAATGTAATATAATTGACTGGTTGCCCTGACACGACAAATAAATATCAGTGGAGTGGAGTGAGCTCCTACTGTTAGCCCAGCTTCTGCCAACCTAGCAGTTCAAAAACATGCAAATGTGAGTAGATCAATAGGACACTGTTTCTGTGGGAAGGTAACAGTGCTCTGTGCAATCATGCTGGCCACATGACCTTGGAGGCGTCTACGGACAACGCCGACTCTTCAGCTTAGAAATGGAGATGAGTACCACCCCCCAGACTAGACTTAATGTCAAGGGGAAACCTTTACCATTATACTGTATTAATAGTTGCTCTTGTTGCTGTGTGCCTTCAAACTATTTCTGACTTGTCCTAAGGTGAACCTATCTCAAGTATTTTTAAAGCTGAGAGTGTATGACTCATCCATGGTCACTGAGGGAGTTTCCATGACCAAACAGGAAATTGAACTGTGGTCTCAAAAGTCTTAACACTGAAACCACTGCATCACACTGGCTCTAGTTAAAGAGTTCTCCTTTACATTCTTTGAAAGAGAATGCATACCGACCATCCTTGTTCAACATTTCATACATATGAAGGTGACTTTGAAAATGCGAGTTCCCCAAGTTCCTATCAAAGCACCCACCTTCTCTTGGATGTTCTGTTCTGAGTGTTCACATTTGCTTCTAGCCTCAGTATTAATGTTCTTGTGGGAGCATAAACTATAACAATGATTAAAGTAATAATAGAGCTTTTAACATCAAGATTTGACATTTCAAAGCAACACTTTTTTACTAATCAGCGCAAGTTCCTGCATGTAAGTTTTATGAACATATTGCTTCATTTTTTACAACAAGGAAACACTCTCTAAAGAAGAACATTGGATCCATTTGTCCTGAGATGTGATGGCTGGCTTTTAATTTTGTTAGATTGAGAAGGCACCATAGTTATTTAATCAAGAGAAACATGAGAAATGGTACTCGCCTCTATAAGCTCCTTACAGAGTAAAGAGCTCTAAATGCTATAAGCTCTTTTAAAAGCATCTTTTAAGAGACAGTGTAACATGGTAAATTACAACAAATATTATATAAGAAGTAAAATAAGGAAATCTTTTTGCACTTTTAGAGCGCGTGACAATTCCAGCATAGTGTAGTGGTCTTGAGGGCCTTTCCACACAGCCCTATAACTCAGAATATCAAGGCAGGAAATCCTACAATATCTGCTTTGAACTGGGTTATCTGAGTCCACACTGCCATATATTCCAGTTCAAAGCAGATATTGCGGTGGAGGGCCCTAAGATTGGAATATGACTCTAGAGACCTGTGTTTAAGTCAAATTAATATAATTGCATTGGGTGCCCATGGACATGTCACATTATCTTAGCCTCAGGCCCTTTCACATAGTTGTATACAATTCACATTGAACTGTGAATTGTATACAACAACATATGAATTTCACGAAATATAAATCCTGAGTTATGAATAGTCTTGTAAAACAATCTGATTTTTAAAGACTTTCTTGCAGCAGGAAAAAAATGCTAAAGGCATCCATTGTTCCCTCTGAAAAATTATATCCCTCAACAGTTAAAGATAATGGACAGTTCTCTCCAAGCAACTGGATGCGCATTAAATTAGTCCATGTTCTTTTCCGTTGGGGCAACATCCAGGAGCAGTTGCAGGTGCAAAGTCAATTTTTGCAAGCAAGTAGGATGGTACTTGTAGCGAACGAAGGGGAAATAAAAGATGGCACCACCGAGAATGAAGAGGATGACATAGAGGAATTCCATCTGGGGCTGGTCAATGATGGGCGCCAGAACCAGGTATGCAGATGCCAACAGAAAAATGACAGGTATGATGATTGGTACCTGTGGAAAGAATATACATGTTCATCTTAGGTTTAACAGCATGAGATTTCATGAATCTCTTTGGTAGCAGAGCCTATGGCTCACAAAGGGTCCATCCAGGCAGACACAAAATGCAAGATGTTTTTACCAGAGGCATCCAAATGATGCCTGCTGTAGAAGTAAATTAATTCAGAATAACCTCAATTATTACGAATTAATTAAATACCTCATTAAACCATATTGGCAGCCAGTTAAGTTTTCTTTCTTTTTAAGAGGTTATTTAGGGGGCTGCATGCCATCACGATTGCTATCGGGATGACATGTAGCCACCCTCCCTGAGAAAGCCTGGGTTTTGAGTGGCTTGTGTGGACTTAAACCTGTTTCAGTACAAGTAAAAACAGAAAGACCAGCCACTTCCCTCTCCAAGACAGAGTCTAGACTCTAGCAGATAAAAGAACCAAACTTAAGTAAACGATGTTTACTCACAACTTGTGCATAATAACACACAGGTTCAGTTTCTTAGGGTGAAAGGAAAAATAGAGTTTTACATAGTCTCAGGAAGGATAGAGTATCTCATTCAGGGAAACGTGCTTACCACATGCTTGATGGCAAAGGTTCAGAGAGAAAAAGGTGAGTGGGCAAACACATGTACAATTTTTAAAAATTAACCAGTTTTCTATACAAGGAGGAAAACAATGCATTTTAAAATGACTCACCTTATAAGATCTGGGCATTTCAGGTTTCTTGATCTTTAAATACAGGAGACCGGAAACTGTTGTCCCATAGAAAAGCCAAGCTGTAAAACTGTTTAGAAATAGAATTAATACAAGCCAATCTAGAACTGAATGTGCAATTCCTGATGTTATGAGGGTAATATTAAAAGCTCATGTAATATTTGACACACTTTGTTTTCCCCATAATTTAGTGTATGGAGTCCTGCAGCTATAAGTATATTATGCCCCCAGGTGTGTCTAAATCTGCTGATTACAATAACCTAAGATTCATTTTACTTTGTACAGAATCGTGCTGCCGAGTCCATGAGCTAGTTAGAGGTTAGCTACTAGTGGTCAATGCCCTCACTGTGGAAGAACATGCAGATTAAGAATAGGTCTCCACAGTCACCTATGTATTCACCGCCAGGACACTGCACTTGGAGGGTCATCATACTCGGACAACAAGAGACCACCTAAATAAGTAAGTACTGGTGGTCCTATTTTTGTGTATTGTCGAAGGCTTTCATGGCTGGAATCACTGGGTTGTTGTTTTTCGAGCTGTATGGCCATGTTCTAGAAGCATTCTCTCCTGACATTTCGCCTGCATCTATAGCAAACATCCACAGACCTCACAACCTCTGAGGATGCTTGCCATAGATGCAGGTGAAATGTCAGGAGAGAATGCTTCTAGGACTTGGCCATATAGTCTGAAAAACCTACAACAACCAGGTCCTATTTTTCTTTTCTCTAATCTTTGGACAATGAGACTAAATATGCATTAATTGTTGTGTTAGAGTTCTGTTCTCTTGTTCTCTGCAAAGCATTATGCACATTGATGTCATTATATAAATAATACGGGGGGGGGGGGATAATGTATGAACACACACACACACACACACATTTACTCCTCCTGCTTCAGAGCTTTGGGAGTTACTTTTAAGAATGATTAAAAATGAACATGTGCTGGACCCATTCATTACCGAACACTAGAAGGATTCTGGTGTATGTGTGTGTGTATTCATTTTTCTTAAATATAACTTTCCCAGCTTTGCTTCACACATGTACAAGGCAGCATCCCTCTGTATCTGTCACAATCACACACACTTTGATTTGTAAAAATGCAAACAATTGATTCAGTTGTTTCTCTTCCCTATATGTAGCCCTCTTATTCTGTCTTTCTCACATGATGGATAACTTATTAAGTGAAGGCTTATAAAAATGTGTTAGCATATTAGAAACTTCTAAAACAAAAAGAGAAAGAGAAGATAATGAAAGAAGAAAGCCCTGTTTGGTCACTATTGCCTTCAACTAGGGGTGGAAGTCCAATAACGCCTAGTACTGAAAAGTCAAGAAGGCCTCAAAGCAGGCAAATGTAATAGGTTTAGGTAGTATGCGTGATACTAGAGACAAAGTTGAAGTACTTTGGCTACATCATGAGGAGACAGCAAAGCCTAGAGAAGACAATTATGCTGGGGAAAGTGGAAGGTAAAAGGAAGAGGGGCCGACCAAGGGCAAGATGGATGGATGGCATCCTTGAAGTGACTGGACTGACCTTGAAGGAGCTGGGAATGGTGACGGCCAACAGGGAGCTCTGGCGTGGGCTGGTCCATGAGGTCACGAAGAGTCAGAGATGACTGAACGAATGAATAACAAAGTATGAGTGGCCTAAAGTATCTTTCTTCCATGTCTACTTGTCAAGACTTTTCTGTAATATAAACTACTCTTAGGGATGTTTTCCACATCTCCTCATGCCGCCAGTCTTCCCTCAGCTCTTCCCTAGAATGTAGATAATATAGATTCATTTTCCCATCTTAGAATGGGAGTTCCAATTATAAAGCTTTTAGTTTTATAACAGGTCTTTATAAAACTCCTTAATCAGGATCTCTAACTACTTCAAGTGCTCTCTATGAAGTTGTCCCAACATGTTAACCATGTCTCCAGTGTACATCCATGCCGGAAGATAGATGGTGTTGCTGTTGCACACAGAGATGTTGGATGTGGAAAAAGTACGCACAGCCCTGCTTCTCCCTTGGCGGCTTCAGGATAGAATAGGGTTAAAATGAGATCCAAAGGATGCTGGAAAATCAGCACTGCTGAGGAGCAAAAAGAAGAGTAAGGAGAAGAGCAAACATACGCACCCGAGAAGGTTCACTATCTGACTGAAATTCCCAGGTATAACCATAATGGATGACATAATCGAAGTAAATATGAGTGCAGGAGATGGTGTGAGGCATCTTACATGAGCCATAGATAGAATGTCTGGCTGAAAATGAAGACAGAGAAAAAAATTAGAATCAATGCTGGAAGGATCTATTATTTTTATTTATTTATGATATTTTTCCCCACCTTTTTCAAGCCCGAAGGTGACTCAAGGCAGATTGTTTTACTCCATCAGTTCATCAGAGGCCCTTTCGCAGCTTTAATCAGCAAAGGAGCAATAAATATGGTAGATGTATTTTCAGAAGCAAACTAAAGTCTTGCAAGCATTTGTTTTAATGCATTAATTTCATACAGCCTTTCATTGCATTTAAGCAATTTCCTACAAACTAGCAACCAGTTGTGGTTCTTTTTAACATATGAATCTTTGAACAGTTCAACTTAAAACAAACTTGTTTGGGTGTAAAGCCCCACCAGCTGCCAGTAGCACTCACTTCCAAGTAGATATTCCTGGTATTGTATCTCTCTCCTACCTTGTGCAGGTGATGGATAAAATAAGACAGAAGTGGTGTCTTGTTTATGGCCACTGATAATGTCGGTATGGTGGACCCATGGAATCCATTGGGATTTGATTTTATGATCTATCATTCTCAAAATCCATGGATGCTAGTCCCATTATTATCATGGCATAGTACAATGGCATACCTTATATAAAATGGGAAACAACTTATACAAGCTTTGGAAAGAGCTTGAGTTTCTTTGAAATGGCGGAGGCTACAGCAGGATATGACTCCACATTAGCTGAATGCTTTCTGTATCCAAAGTCAGGGTTTGCTTTTAGGATTTTTTCCTCTGAATATTTTTTATTTCTGGCTGGTTGTATTCATGGATGCAGAATCCATGGATATGGGGGCGTGCTGCAGTTGTTACGGCATATTTAAGGTACAGCATTTGTTACTGTACACTGTCAAAACTTGAGTTTTATGGAATTTGGTCCTAGAAACCAAATATAGTGCTGCAGCCTAAGTATGGATCTAGTCCTATTTATAGATACAGATTCAGTCTCAGATCTGCTAACTTAATTTGTATCTACACTGTAGAATGAATGTAACTTAACACCCATTTGCCATGGCTCAATACTATGGGATCCTGAGAGTTGTAGTTTGGTGAGGCTCCAGCACTCTTTAGTAGAGAAGGCTAAAGACCTGGTAAAACCTACCATGTGGCCTTCCCTTGCGCCAATGTAGCACACACGGCTTCCGCTGAAGAATGTTCCGTTTGCTGATCCAAATGTTGAAAGTGCCACTGATAATGACATCAGCCATACCCAGCTGCCTAGGACCTTGTTTCTATGGAATGGAGTTGAGAAGAATATTATTAGTAGAAAGAAGAAAAGAACACTAACTGAGTTTTGTTGAGTCACACTCAGGCCCCTTCTACACTGCCATATAATCCAAATTATCAAAACAGATAGTCCACATTTTTGCTTTGAACTGGATTATATGAGTCTACACTGCCATATAATCCAGTTCAAAGCGCACAATCTGGATTTTATATGTAGAAGGGGCCTCAATTAGACAAGCAAACCAGACCTTATCATCCTGTTTTGCATCTTGAAGATTTTGTAACCAAACCAATGTGGCTAGAAGATTCTAGAGGTTGTTCTACCAAAAGGGCTTCAACAGCTTCTTGAATAATAATAATAATAATAATAATAATAATAATAATAATAATAATAACTTTATTATTTATTATTTATTTTCTTCACTTGTATACCGCTCTTCTCAGCCATCAGGCGACTCAGAGCGGTTAACAACCAGTATCAACAATACAATACAAAATCATTAATCATTTAAAACAGTAATATCCATTAATTAACATCAGAACATCAATACAACAATACAGAAAAACAACTTTATTTATACCCTGCCACCATCTCCCCAATGGGGACTCGGGGTGGCTTACATGAGGCCAAGCCCAACAACACATTACAATAAAATAAAATAAAATAAAATAAAACCAAGGCATAAAAACAACACAATAAAATACATGAGAATACAAGAAACAATATAAAATACAATAAAAAGTAATTCACAATCACAGTGACAATAAGTGGGCCACTGTACAGGATAAAATACTAAAAAAAACTCAGGATGAGATAGAAATGGAGCAGATTATTTGTGAGGGAGAGCACATAAAAACAGGGTTATAGAATAATAATAATAATAATAATAATAATAATAATAATAATTTATTTTATTTTTATAGCCTGCCAACCATCTCCCCTAGGGGACTCAGGGCGGCTTACAAGGGACACGCCCAAGATTACAATTAAAACACACATGTAAAACACTTTAACCAATTAAAACATCAGATAAAACAAATAACAACACAATTGAAAGCAATATAAAACAATACGGCTGAACGAAACATAGTAGAAACAGGCCTTCATACAAGGAGGGAGTGTAGGCATAAACGTTGAGGGGGAACAACAATGTACAGTTGTGCGGTTACTCTCCAAAAGCGCAACAGAAAAGCCAGGTTTTGAAATCATTCTTGAATGTTTCTAAGGACATGCCCATTGCTTCCATTTCACTTACAATTTGTATTGATTTGCCCATCCACCGTCCCTACCCGTGCCAGAAGAAAAATGATCTAATTTAGGTCTACTGCAACACAACATGTATTCTTTCCCCAGCTCTTAACCTAGTGCAGCGGTATCAATGCTGTGGTTGGAGTGCTGATAACAAATAATGAACTTGTGTTTCTTTAACAGTCATTTTTGGAGAAATGTCCTCTTCCCAGAAAATAATATTACGAGTATCCCACTTTTCCTTGCAGCATGAAGCCTGTAAATTATTAAGTTATCAAAGCAAATGTAATAATTAAAGAATAACAACAAACCAAACAATGTGGACCATGTGTAAAAGCAACATCCCAAACTGTGGCAGTTTCATAGCTGGGAAGGTTTTTTATCCTTCGGCACTACACAGCACGTGGGAGTGTGGTTGCCAAGTAAAGGCTGTAACACGAGAGCAAAACGGTCTGCTTGTCAACCAGCATCTCATTTCAGGAACAAAGGTAGAATCTTAATTTAATAAGGAAACAAATGATTTTAAACTGTCAGCAGTGCATATCTTTGAGATAGTGAGCATCATGTTACAGTTGCTAATGCTGTACTTCCTGATGTATCCATAACCTCCTTCTCTTCCATCTGTTCCTTGAGATAAGCAGTTTCGTAGTAGTTCCCCCCTCCCTATTCCATCCTATACTGCTCTCTTCAACCTGGCCTGGTTCCCAAGAATGGAAAAGTTAATCAGACAAAACACACAAATAGAGAATGGCTTGAGTATGGGTGGGGTGGAGATATGGAAACCCTCATGTTAATAAGGAATGATGGGTAAGGAAGTGCATGAAAAGGTCATGAGATATGCTCTATATCTCTGAATGCTACTACTGGTTTTCTCTCTCTCTGCAGCTCTCACTCCTGTAAAATATGGCCTAAATATAACTATTTGTCCTAAACAGAATAAATCTGTTAAATCGGAAAAAAACTTTGAAAATATTTACGCTACGTTCCATTGATTCAATAAGTATTTTATAAATTTAGGCAGAAGTGTTAACAAAAAGAATATGTATCTTACATTAAAATGTATATGCTATAATTATGCCTGTATTAAGTCTACCAGCACATGTAAAATGCAAGGTATTAATACATAATTATAGGCAATATATAGGAAGTGAAGATGAACACTGTTCTCCAAATACTGAGTTGTTTCTTAGAGTGCCAATCTAGTTTGCTGATACCCAGTAGCATATCCAGCAGTTCACACTTAAAATATATGTGGCCAAACAAGATCAGACTCTCTTCAAGATGGCAAAAGTTATTAACGAGGAAGAATACAGAAGCTATGAGCAGTTTGCTTTTGCCTGAACCTACTGGAAAGGGCAAGATCCCATCTCACCTCTTTTTACCCATTAATTGGGAGTGAACTATTATTGTGCTTTGAACTCAGCTTGCATCAATTGAAGTATCTAAATTAAGTATGCTATCTGAAACACACAACCCCAGCCTACTTTACAAAATAGCAGCCACATAAAAGAAGGAAGGGCAAGGGCCAAGGGCAAGATGGATGGATGACATCCTTGAAGTGACTGGACTGACCTTGAAGGAGCTGGGGATGGTGACGGCCAACAGGGAGCTCTGGCGTGGGCTGGTCCATGAGGTCACGAAGAGTCGGAGACGACTGAACGAATGAACAACAACAACAAAAGAAGGAAGTTCATTGTGCTTAATGTGCTTAGATTTGAGGTAGATGAGATCTCTATTCCCCTTTCGAGATCCTCCAGCATGACTCCATGGTCACTTTCAGCTGGAAGCTGACAATGGAGTCGCACTAAGTGACCTAGGGATTCTTAGAGAAAACATAATAAAATCTGCAAATTTATTATTATTTATTTATGGCATTTATAGCCCGCTTTTTTCAGCCCAAAGGCGACTCAAGGCGGGTTACAGATTGGCAACAATTCGATGCCATATTGTCATAAAAGACACAATTAAAGCAATCAGCAATATAAGGTAAAGGTAAAGGTAGTCCCCTGACATTAAGTCCAGTCATGTCTGACTCTGGGGTGTGGTGCTCATCTCCATTTCTAAGCCGAAGAGCCAGCGTTGTCCGTAGACACCTCCAAGGTCATATGGCCGGCATGACTGCATGGAGTGCCGTTACCTTCCCGCCGGAGTGGTACCTATTGATCTACTCACATTTGAATGTTTTCGAACTGCTAGGTTGGCAGAAGCTAGGGCTGACAGCGGAAGCTCACGCCGCTCCCCGGAATCGAACCTGCGACCTTTCGATCAACAAGCTCAGCAGCTCAGTGCTTTAACCCACTGCACCACTGGGGGCTCCATATATATAAAACCTATTAAAAACCATTAAAAACATGTAATCACCAGTGTCGTCCTATTAAAATTATTTTCCAATGGCATTGTCTAGCCATTCCATGTTCATTCTTCATAGTTTATCTATTCCAAATGCTTGCTTGAAGAGCCAAGTTTTTGCTTTTTTTTGGAAAGGCAGGAGGGAGGGGGCTGATCTAATATCCCTGGGAAGGGAGTCAAAACTCACAAATGTGGAGGGCTATTTGTACAATGACTCAATCTTTAAGGTGACATGAAATTTTGTGCTATTTTGCAGTTGGGTGCAGAACTATTCTTATAGAATTAAATAAGTGTTGTCATGGCATTGCAAGAACCTTTTGACAAATTGCTCTTACAAATTTCCCCACCTAGGATTATAAAGCTTCTGGGGTGTGTGTTAATTTCAGACTTCTTTAGTTTACTGGATAAACGCAGACTACAATCTAAAATGGACTTGGAGGTGTGCAAACTCATTTTTCATAGGGGAAAAATCATGCAGGGTGTGATGATTATAGATGTTCAACACTAGAGCACAAACAGATGTGATCACTTTTACTAAACATACAAGTAAGGTCTCAGTACTTAGAAGTATGACTCACCCCCAAGTAATGGCCACACCACTTGAAGAAAGAAGCTCAGCAGGAGACATAGCCGCAAAATAGCTCACGTTCACCAACAAGTAGAAGAAGGTAACCAGGGGAATAGCAATCATCATTGCCCTTGGCAGGTTCACCTAGGAAGAGGAAAATTAAGATACACAATAGCATATGCTAAACACATATACACCTGTGTGTTATTTGATGTATAAAATTATATATTATTTATAAATATGCCCTTTTCTCATTATAACAAATGAGAAAGTATAGCTGCCTGTTGGCCATGGCTCAAATACTAGGAAACTAAACACCTGATCTGTGGCATGCATGTCAAGAGGAGTCTTATTTTTCATATAATACCATTTTTTGAATTCTGCACTACTACCTGACAGCACTAGGTGACAGTCTTCCCTAACCAGGGCACAGGTTTGCAGTCAATAATTTGAAACAAGGGTGAGTCCTTCCAGGCAGACCCTATATTCCAGGATCTGATCCCAGGTTTTCTGTTTATCCCAGATTATCTGCAGAAAACCTGGGATCAAATCCTGTGATATATGGGCCTGTCTGGAAGGGCCCAAAGTGTTACTTGGTAATGTCTGAATACTCAGACCTCATCATGCTACAGAATGAAACCACTTATAATCTGATTTCTGCCTCTTGCAGAATTCTGGGGTTTGTAGTTTAGGGAGGAGCCTTTAACAGCCTCACTAAACTACAAACTCCAGAATTCTGCAGGAGGCAGAAACCAGATTTGAAGTGGATTCATTCTCTAGTGTGATGAAGATTGAGCAAACATGAAGGCTAGGGTTTTCTTGATACATTATTGCCTATATAATGGTCCATTGTATTACAGTAGTGTGATTTACATTGTTTGGACTGGGGAAAATACAATAAAAATATTCACACACACACACAAATTCCAGATGGATTACTCCATATCACAAAAGCTGGGAGGGTGATAAGATAACCAAACTGCATAGAATATGGATATGATTAAATGGTAAATACAAATATAAAAGTGTGATATCCCTCCTAAGCAAATTGTGTGAACAGAAGAGTGTACAGCTTCACCTACTGTATTGTATTATATGATACATGTTACACTGTTCATTTTGTGATGCTGTTAAAAATATGACTACACTACATATATGCATCTCAAAGAAAAAAATATATAAACCTACAGTAAGTCCTTCTCCCTTTCATCCTAACTAAAACGTGTAAGAATGCAGATTTTGTGGGTGGAACATCAAAGCAGTTTCCCCCTCTATTTATTCTTGTAATGAACAACTTAATGTGTTCTAGAGAACATAAAAGCTTGGCTGCTTTTTTTGGCATTTTACTTGGTCTTAGCCAAGGTATTTTCTGTCTGTGGGTTTTGAAATAGTACAATTAGCATTTGTATTAGCACAGTTACTTGGAAGTTGTCAGCACATGTTTGTTTTTGTTTTTTAAGAGTTGCCAAAAGTCATAGGTAAGGCTGTGAGGTTTGATTTTGCCTTCTATTTAAATTACAAGGAGGTGACAAGAAGCAACATTTAATGTATGCAGATCTGGTGCACAACCTGTAGTTTAAAACCCAGCTAAGCACCTTTGTTATTAACACTCCTTACTTCATAATACATGTAGAATCATAGAGTTGGAAGAGACCTCGTGGGCCGTCCAGTCCAACCCCTGCCAAGAAGCAGGAAGATCACATTCAAAGTACACAATCCATCCATCATCAGTACTAATGAAATCACAACTCGTGATTTTGGTATCTGGGTACCTGGCAATGGGTGCTGCCATCTCATTTCACAAATTTCTCATTTCCTCATTTAAGATGCTTTCCCCAAACAGAACAAGACAACCAGATGGCAGAAGTCATTGCACAAACTACCATGTTTACACAGAAGGCCGACCTTAGGTAGAAATGGGGCTGTAGTGAAAATGCTATGAGATGTGAAATGAAAGTGAAGTGGCAAGACGCTAGAGCAGCACCATAAGCAGCACGTAATGAAATAAACAAATGTTTAACACAAAATCATTTGATGAATACCTAGGTATATATCCCCCCCAACAAACACACATACACACAGTGGACTGAAAGTGAACAATGTATAGAAAGAAGATCATAGAGTTGGAAAAGACGTCATGGGCCATCCAGTCCAACCCCCTGCCACGAAGGAGGAAATCTGCATTCAAAGCACCCCCAACAGATGGCCATCCAGCCTTTGTTTAAAAGCTTCCAAAGAAGGAGCCTCCACCACACTCTGGGGCAGAGAGTTCCACTGCTGAACAGCTCTCACAGTCAGGAAGTTCTTCCCAATGTTCAGATGGAATCTCCTTTCTTGTAGTTTGAAGCCATTTTTCCGCATCCTAGTCTCCAGGGCAGCAGAAAACAAGCTTGCTCCATCCTCCCTATGACTTCCTCTCACATATTTATACATGGCTATCATGTCTCTTCTCAGCCTTCTCTTCTTCAGGCTAAACATGCCCAGCTCTTTAAGCCGCTTCTCATAGGGCTTGTTCTCCAGACCCTTGATCATTTTAATTGCCCTCCTCTGGACACATTGTCAATATCTCTCTTCAATTGTGGTGCCCAGAATTGGACACAATATTCCAGGTTGGTCTGACCAAGGCAGAATAGAGGGGTAGCATGACTTCCCTGGATCTAGACACTCGACTCCTATTGATGCAGGCCAAAATCCCACTGGGATTTTTTTGCTGCCACATCACATTGTTGGCTCATGTCTAACTTGTTGTCCATGAGGACTCCAATATCTCTTTCACACATACTGCTCTCGAGCCAAGCGTCCCCCATTCTGTATCTTTGCATTTCATTTTTTCTGCCTAAGTGGAGATAAAGTGAAATATTAAATAACAATCAGAGCTTCGGGGGTCATGTTTAAAAAGCAATAGCTTACTGTTATAGTTAAGGAGGTTGCAGTAAATCAGGACTGGAGTTATAATTTCTGAAAAGCAACTAAAACTGCAGCAGTTAACATTGCAATAGGACTATTGGTGTGTGTTCTGCATACCACATGAGCCCCCAACTTTTGTTCTAATCCAGTGGTTCTCAACCCGTGAGTCCCCAAATGTTTTGGCCTTCAACTCCCAGATATCTTAACAGCTGGTAAGTTGGTTGGGATTTCAGGGAGTTGTAGTCCCAAACACGTAGGGACTCACAGGTTGAGAACCACTGTTCTAATCCTTTGCGTTCCCCAGAACAGAACTGCATGCTTCAATTATATTTCTAGCCCCATAATCTCAAAAGGGATTTAAAATGCTTCAAATCATTGGTTTTCTTTCCCACATTCCCAAGACTTTAGTTCTCACCCAGGTTAAGAAAGGACCAAAAATAAAACCAGATACGACCTTTCATTACTTCTAGTTTCAGCATAGCAATAAAAATAATAAACCCCTGCCATGTCACAATTTTCCACTTTTGTTATATCAGTGATTTCTGATCTTTTAAAAATGTGGGCGGGGGGAGAAGGGGGTGTTTAAGAATCTGGACCAACTAACAGATCACATACGCTCCAAGTAGCATGTTCAGAATCCAATACACATTGCTATCTGGGGGATATAGCCACATTAGATGTAAAACCAGAAGCCCCCAGTGGCACAATGGATTAAACCCTTGTGCCGGCAGGACTGCTGACCAACAAGTCAGTGGTTTGAATCTGAGAGCAGGTTGAGTTCCCTCTGTCAGCTCCAGCTCCCCATGCGGGGACATGTGAGAAGCCTCCAACATGGTAAAACATCAAACATCTAGGCGTTCCCTGGGCAACGTCCTGGCAGACAGCCAATTCTCTCACACTAGAAGCGACTTGCAGTTTCTCAAGTCACTCCTGACATGAATAAAAGATTCAAAACCCACATACTTAAATGTACATAGAGTTATCCAACATTAACAGTATAAAGTTCACTGATTGATCAATTGATTTATTGAATTCTTCACTCACTTCAGGCTTCTTAACTTCCTCAGTCACAGAATTCAGGTTGTTCCATCCGTCGAAAGACCAAAGCCCTTGATAAAATGCAATTCCAATGAACCCAGCCCCTGTTTTAGTGCCCTGAAAGGCATTCTGAAAACTCTGAGTGTGGCCCTGGACAAGCAACTGGATTCCACCCACTATGATGATCAGCATGGCCAACAGTTTGGCAGCTGTGAATATGTTCATAATAGAGGTAGACAGCTTCACACTGAGACAATTGACCAAAGCTAGAAGAAGGATGCAGGCAATAGCTGTGCATTTGACTGCCAGCGGAGGTGAAGAGCAGCCTGGATAAAAGGGGGCGACAGCATATTCAGCAAAACTCAAAGAGATAGCTGCCACACTGGCAGGCCTCGCCACAATGACGGAGATGAATATGTAAAGAAAAGCAGGAAAAGAGCCAAAGATCCTCAGAATGTAGATATAGTCACCACCAGACTCTTTAATTAATGTTCCCAGTTCAGCATATGACAATGACCCGAAAGTAGCCAGCAAGCCACAGGCTGTCCATATAATGAGACTTCCCCCAGGGCTACCAATGTTACGCAGTACGAACTCGGGAGACATAAAAATCCCCGAACCAATCATGGTTCCGGCAATTAATGACACAGCACTGGTGAGTCCAATCTCTCTTTTCAGTTTCAAGACTTCTGTCGCCTCACTGGGTTGGATAAACGAACCACGCATTTTTGGTCTTCTCTTTCCTGTCATCATGGATCTGGCAGAACGTGTTTCTCCAGTGAAGCTAGAAGTAGCAGCAGAGTGGTTTCCAGGAATAACGATACAGCTGGAACTTCAAGTTAATGATTGTAGGTAATAAGTCAAAAGCAGTGTCTTGCCATGTTTGCTTCTTGCATTTGCTATTTCTTAAAGCCTTTCCTGGTAGCAGCTTGTTCAAGATCCTCTCCTTCTTTGAGGCAGGGTGAGGTAAGGGAGAGTTATTTCCTTTTGGCCCAAATCCTACCACGTGTTTTCATCTTGACTTCTACGGTGCCAGCAAAAAAGCACGCTGGCTAGTTCGCTGATTTATACCTTCTGCCAGCTGCAGAAGGCCACCTTACTGCTTCACACAAGATATACAGTAAATAAGTTACTAACACACTGCACTTTACTCTTTTTACCTGATTAATAAAAGCAATTTAAAGAAAGTTCACACCAAACATGTTCTAATGTTATCTTAAATAATGGACCAAAGTTCTGAAAAGTCTCTGTAACAAACCTGACTCACTTTAGAACAGTGCTTCTCAACCTGGGGTCGCCAGATGTTTCTGGCCTGCAACTCCCAGAAATCCCAGTCAGTTTACCAGCTGTTAGGATTTCTGGGAGTTGAAGGCCAAAAACATCTGGGGACCCCAGGTTGAGAACCACTGCTTTAGAAAGTTAGGAAGTGACCTACCTTAAAGGGCTGGCGTGTGAGTTGCATTTTGTGGTGCCCAAAGAGCAACAGCACCAATGGGGAGGCTATTTGCATGCGAGCGACCTGATTAGCCATATGCAAATGAGCGGGTGCCAAGATTTGACAGAGGGGCAGACGCAAAGAAGACAGAGGAGCCCAACTGAGCATTCTATGGCTGTTAGCTGGAGGCAGTCTATGAGAGTTGGTCAGTGAGTTAGGGTCTGGGAGGACGTAGCTGAGAAGGAGCTGGAAGATTGGTCAAAGGAATAGGTTAAAAATAGTGTGAAGTTTGTATGTATGTATTAGTAGAACAGTCCTTTTGGGAAGAAAGGAAAAGATTGGATGAAACTCATACTGAAACGTTGATCCTATGTAACCACTACGCTTATGCCACAAGAATGTTACAACTACACAGAGTTACTGTTTCATCATAAACAAAGTCTCTCTCTTTCAATCTCTCGGTGAGAGATCCCTCTGTGCTTACATTTCAAATGGTGGCAAGCGGTGGGATGATAAAATAAAAGGTCCCCCCTTCCTGAAGATTGTTTGTTTTGTTTGTTTTGCCCTGCTATTTTGTTTCAGTCTCCCTAAGGAAGTGTGACTTTATAGTAAAGGTAAAAGTAAAGGTTTTTCCCTGACATTAAGTTCAGTTGTGTCCAACTCTGGGGGTTGGTGCTCATCTCAGTTTCTAAGCCGAAGAGCCAGCGTTGTCCATAGACACCTCCAAGGTCATGTGGCCAGCATGACTTCATAGAGCGCTGTGACATTATACTTGACATATACTTGCAAAGTAACATTGTTGTGTATTGATGGAAGGGGCAGCAGATTGGGGACAGACCACATACTTTTCATCTTCTTGATCCAGGATCACTCCCACGATTATCCAAATAAGAGAGTAATGAAAATCATGTTGCTAGAAGGGCAACAATGAGGGGAGAGGCAGTGTAACAACACTCTGATAACCACATTATTCCCATCCTTAAGGTAAAAGGACCTGCCAACTGTAATCTCGCTGGATCCAGATTAAATATCTTCCCAGCATTCCTTCAGGAAGCCAACAAGTAGTTCATGAATGCAAAATTATCCTATTTCCATTTTTCTCCAGAACTCTTATTGAGACATTCATCATTCTATATAAGTGGAGATGTTATATCATCAAGAAGACTAGTCAGGATTGATGGTGTTGTTTTCCATTAATGTTTCTAATTTTCTTTTAAGGCTGCGTCAGACTAATGGCCATCATTGTATGATAGAAAACCTTTTATACACCTTGAATCTCTCATCCTTCACCTTTAGTGGATGAGTCCAAGTGTCAGTATTATGAGTGGCTGAGGATATTTTTCTCCCTGTTAAACTTTGCATGGGGGTATGTGCATTCTATAATAGCTCCATAGGTGACCTGTTGTCATTATTATGTATTTGATCTATAGTGCTTCCTAAGGTAAACTTGTTGATACAATAATACTTATACTTTGATGGATATTCTGAGACTGAGGACCCTTTCATGCAGCCATATAACTCAGAATATCAAGACAGATAATCCACAAAATCTGCTTTGAACTGAATTATCTGAGTGCACACTGCCACATAATCCAGGAGCTCTTCTACACAGCCCTATATCCCAGGATATCAAGACAGAAAATCCCACATTATCTGAGTGTGGACTCAGATAACCCAGTTCAAGGCAGATATCATGGAATATGTGGATTTTATACAGCTGTGTGGAAGGGGCCTGTATTGCTGGAGCTAAATTCCTTTGGAATAAATCACCTGTTGCCATCTGCTGGCCTTTAAGCAGTAAGGCAAGATGATTTTATAATACTTCAAGCAAAATACATGTGTTCTATAATAAATACACACACTATTAAATAAAATTAATTAGGGTCTTGAGTAATAATAATAATAATAATAATAATAATAATAATAATAATAATATCTCACGATCGTGTTAAAAAACAAAGTATGGATTGTCAATGTTGCAATCCCGGGTGACAGTAGGATTGAAGAGAAACAACTGGAAAAGCTGACACAATATGAGGATTTAAAGATCGAACTGCAAAGACTCTGGCACAAGCGAGTCAAGGTGGTCCCAGTGGTGATCGGCACACTGGGTGCAGTGCCTAAAGACGTTGGCCTGTACTTAAACACAATCGACACTGACAAAATTACCATCTGCCAGCTGCAGAAGGCCACCTTACTGGGATCTGCATGCATTATTTGCCGATACATCACACAGTCCTAGACACTTGGGAAGTGTCCGACATGTGATCCAATACAACAGCCAGCAGAGTGTCTGCTGTGGACTCATCTTGTCGTGTTTCAAATAATAATAATAATAATAATAATAATAATAATAATAATAATAATGCTTCATTGATAACCCACACTATCTCCCCAATAGGACTTAGGGCAGTTTCCAGCAAAATAAAACATTCAATGCCAATGGCAAACATTCAATGCCAATAGTAACATATAAAAAAGACAGACTCAATAAAATCAAAGTAACAACCCAACTACGCTTACCAACAACAACAATAACCTTGGGCTCACCCTGGATGGAAGGCTAGCTGACCCCAAGGAGCACATTGGCTCCTGGTGAGTATCACAAGATTTTTGTTTTGTTTTGTTTTTACTTTAAACTGACTTTGGCCTGCTTTGAGCAATGTCATGAGATAGTGAAGAATTTGTTGGAAACTCCAGAGTATCTCATTGAGGCAGTTTAGACAGCTGCTGAGATCTGACTTGGCCCGATCGGCTATCCAGACTTTAAATTGGTGACTTTGCCCTTTCTCTGCATTCATCAGCAGAGGGAAAGCAGATGGACCGTGCCCGCGACACAGCTACTACTGCTTCAAGCCAGCTATGGAGCTTGGAGAAAGCTCCCGGCTATTGCAGGTATCTCTGCAGAGAGCAGAACAGGTAACCTGTGTGAGATATAGGCTACCTCAGAGAAGCAGATGTCCTCTCCAACTGTCTGAACAGTGGCAGATTTGGGGCTGCTGCAAGGCATAGTTACATCAGGCTAAACTGCTTGGCATAGATGAGCCCATGGTGAGTGTTAAAAGAGGCAGAACCAGCAACCATGGAGAAATTTCTTTCAGTGTTGCTTGATTTGTTTTGATCACATAGGAAACAACAGGTGCCAAAAATATGCTAGTCATATTGCCTGATAAAGGTTAACTGTGTGGTTGAAGGCTTTCATGGCTGGAATCACCAGGTTGCTGTGGGTTTTCTGAGCTGTATGGCCATATTCCAGAAGCATTCTCTCCTAATGTTTCACCCACAAGCTCTGAGGATGCCTTCCATAGATATGGACAAAATGTCAGGAGAGAATGCTTCTGAAACACAGCCATACAGCTTGGAAAACTCAAAGCAACCCAAATGTCAGCTGTTTTGACCACCCCCCCCCCCCTCCTTTCCCCACTAGAAATTATGCTTTTGTTTATTTCAAGGTATTCTGCATATTGATAGTAAAGTCATTCTCCAGGTAAGGAGCTAGGTTCAAGGGACCTCAAGTTTCACAGAAGTACAAAAAACAGGAGAAACCCAGTGGAGTAACCTTGAAAGAAAAGTTTGATTGACTAGATCAGTGGTTCTCAACCTGTGGGTCCCCAGGCAGGCCCGTAGCCAGGATTTCGTTTCGGGGGGGGGGAGGGGGGCTGAATTTTTTCGGGGGGTTCGGGGGGGCTGAGTTTCGGGGGGCTGAGTCTGAGTGAAAGAGGGTCTAGCCTAGCAAACCTTTTGTATCATTACCCCAATACCCCCATGCATATGGGATATATTGAGTATGGTGATCAGATCATGACATGAATAAACATAACAGTTTAAATAATGCACCAGTAAGGCCTTTTCGTGAACCACCATGAGAATTTCAGGGGGGGGGGGCTGAAGCCCCTCAAGCCCCCCCCTGTGGGGCCCCAGGTGTTTTGGCCTACAACTCCCAGAAATCCCAGCCAGTTTACCAGCTGTTAGGATTTCTGGGAGTTGAAGGCCAAAACATCTGTGGACCCACAGGTTGAAAACCACTGGACTAGATCCTTGAATGGCAGCTCTCCAATGCAGTGGTGGCAGTCTCAGTTTTGAATGCTAGGTAGGCTTTCAGTCTGATTCAAGATGGCTCTTTGTATATAAGCTCACTAACCATGAGATCCATTGTGTTATTTGTTTTCTCTCCAGCTTCTTCCTTTGCACAATTATGCCTTCTTATATGCCCCTTTTCTACCATATCTACAATAATCCTTCCACTCAGAGAAGATTTATTTAAGTGTCAAACAAGTTTTTTTAAGAGAGGTATACTCCTATGTTGCTGTTCAATTCTTTTATAACAAGTTAGGAATACTTGTGAAGCAAGTTATTATTACATAGGAATGCTCACTCCCACCATTTAATCAGCAACAGCATAACTGGGAGGAGTCCCCAAAAAGGCCAAGTCACTATTTCACTGCCAATGACATAATGTATGATAATACTTGAAACTGTGGATAAACAAACCATATATTTTGACTATATTGAGCCAGAAGCATACTATAGAATAGTGATGGATGATCAAGAGCGCTCCACAAACACTTCCAGGAGGGAATATTTTTGAGAGTCTGAATCAATGAAACCATGGATATTAAATCTGTGGATAATGGGGGTTGAACTATACATAATTCTCTAGGGACAACCAAAAAAATCTGCAAACTGTTAAGCTTTTAGATCGCTTCATCTAAAAGGAAGTGGAGAGGAAACTTGACATTAAATACTCACATTCTATCCATGTTCTCTCTATGATGTAATGGGAAGGAAGTGTTAAATGGGGCCATCAGATGAACTGATGATGGGACATGTTAAAAAGAATTTTAAGAAGTTGTAAGAAATGTTTTAATTCAAATAAGGAACAGGAGAAGGTAGGTCAGGAGTAACTACATGGATTCCCCTTATCTCAATTTGTACTTGTTTAACTGATATACTTAGGCAATCCCTCGTTGTCTGAATATGATGGCCTTCCAAGTGTAGTGTCTTGGTAGTGGATACGTAGGTTTCTATGGAGCCCTATTCTTGACCTGCATGTTCTTCCACAGTGAGGGCATTGGTTCCCAGGTGGAAGACAGTCCCAATCAGGATTGGCTTGATGCACCTTTCTCTTGGTACGTTTCTCCCTATTGCCCTCAGTTTGTGCCTCTTCGAAATCCGCAGCACTGCTGGACACAACTGATCTCCATTTAAAGCACTAAAGGGCCAGGGCTTCCCAATTCTTTGCTGCTTTTGCACAACAAACCTTAAATGATATGGAATGGCAGAGATTTAAGAAAATGATTTACCCCTGTTGGCCCCTTGTCTTTATCAGTTATATATGGTCCTCATGAATTGGTTGTTCCATCCTAACTGAAGGTTGTGTTGCAGTGACAGCTGTTTACAAAATAAGATCTTCTCAGGAACTAATATTAGATGGAAGTCTAATCAATATGTTGCCATAGAATCTCAGAATCATAGAGTTGGAAGAGATATCTTGGGCCATCCAGTCCAACCACCTGCCAAGAAGCAGGAAAATCACATTCAAAGCACCCCAAACAGATGGCTATCCAGCCTCTGTTTAAAAGCCTCCAAAGAAGGAGCCTCCACCACACTCCGGGGCAGAGAGTTCCACTGCTGAACGGCTCTCGCCGCTAGGAAGTTCTTCCTTATGTTCAGGTGGAATCTCCTTTCTTGTAGCTTGAAGCCATTTTCTCCATGTCCGAGTCTTCAGGCCAGCAGAAAACAAGCTTGCTCCCTCCTCCCTAATACTTCCCCTCACATATTTATACATGGCTGTCATCATGTCTCCTCTCAGTCTTCTCTTCTGCAGGCTAAACATGCCCAGCGATTTAAGCCGCTCCTCATAAGGCTTGTTCTCCAGATTCTTGATCATTTTAGTCACCCTCCTCTGGACACATTCCAGCTTGTCAACATCTCCCTTCAATTGCGGTGCCCGGAATTGGACACAGTGTGATTCCAGGTGTGGTCTGACCAAGGCAGAATAAAGGGGTAGCACGACTTCCCTGGATCTCGACACTAGACTCCTATTTATGTAGGCCAAAATCCCATTGGCTTTTTTAGCTGCTGCATGACATCGTTGGCTCATGTTTAACTTGATGTCCTTAAGGACTCCCAAGATCTTTTTCACAACAAACCATCAATAAACATGAAAAAGGAGGCATGCTGAAATAAAAAGGTGTCTTCTATCAACCCACTTCCCTTTGTGGCAACCTCATCTGATATGTGTCCCTTTCCTTCATTCCTTTCCTCTTCTCGTTCTGTCATTTCTCTTTCTATTTTTGGTTCTTCTTCCCTCCCCCATTGTCACTTCTGCCAACCCCAAACCTTCTTCCTCCCAACCCATAAAGCCTGGCGACAGTGAGGGAAGGCAATCATTTTATTCTTGCCAGATGTCTGAATTGATTGTTTTGAATGGACCTTTTGGTATTTGGCTAAGGGCCCGGTGTAGCCCTAAGGCAGCTGACCCCTGCTTTAAATATGATTGTTTGTTTATCCCCGGAGTGTCTTCTATATCCACCACTCAAAAATGGAACAGTAGAATTTGTTCAGATCATCTTTTTGTGCAATGGTATGCCTTGCTCCCCCTTTTTAAAAAAACATAACTCAATAAATATTTACACTCAGTAGGGCATAACAGGACACTAAAGAAGGCTGGATTATTTAGGTATCAAAATGACATATTTGGGGATGTAAAGCAGAGGCCAACAGACTACACCCTGCAAAGTACAAAATTAAAGCAATTAATTGTAAGGGTAATAATCTGTGCTGAAAGACTCTGTGGTGTTGCTTCAGCAATTAGTACCATATAGTTATCTTTTAAACCTGTAATTTATCAATGTTTCTTCATCTCGGGGTTGGGGTTGTGGGCTTTTCTGCTGTAATCATGTTTTGCCTTGTTCTTGAGTATTTCCCACCTTCTATTTTTGATACAGGAGTATTTTTCATTCAATAATTGGATATTCTCTTTGAAAGTAATATCTGCTCCCTAAGATCCACAGAGGGAAAAACCCACCTCCTCATCTGCCTTAGCTGTTCATTCCTGCTTTAGCTTCCTCAAAGTGACACTGAGCTCTTCTGGAAATTTGTTTTAGGACTATGTAAATATTACAGGCCTTGGATAATTAGTATACTGCCAGTCCAATAGGAAGCTGGTTTTAAGCATGAGGATTCATGGAACTGAGGCAATAGTAACTCACTGAGACCACACAAAGAAATGGAGAATTCAAAGTTTAATATGTTTATGAATATGTTTATGAATATTTATAAATTGCTTAGCTCTGAAGACTTCCAATATGAGTAAATGCAGTAAAGATATACTTTGTAACAGCACATAAAATAAAAATACTTATCCTATTCATGAAAAACTCTGGTTGAAAAGTAATTGTCCCTCCACATTTACAGTTCTGACTTTTGTGGATTTGATTATTCATGGATTTGATTAAAATGCTCTCTCTAGGATTCTTTAGGTCCTTCAATGTTCGTCTATGGTCACCTTCCCCCAAATGCTGGAGAACCTGAGATTTCTAGAGAAAACATCTCTCTATGTCCTTCAATGAGATCTTCCAGGGGAAGTTGACCACAGTGTCATATTGGAAGACCTAGAAATTGCTAGAGATATGTTTTCTCAGGCTGTATCTACACTGTTTTATATCCCAGGGTCTGATCCCAGATTATCTGTTTATCCCAGATTCTCTGATAGTGTGGACTTATATAATCCAGTTCAAAGCAGATAATCTGGTATTAGATCCTATGATATAGGGCAGTATAGATCCAGCCTCAAGTAAAAAAAAATCTAGTAATCTCTCTCCCCCCCCCCCCATGTGTTTTCACTTTCTTAGGGGTTTTATGCCACTAATCCCAGCAAATATGGAGGACTGTAATTTACAGTTGTATAATATTTTATAAGTACCTATTCCAGCAGAAATTACCACTGCACTGACTTTCACATACGGCTAAAAACCATGTCCCAGAAGTAACTGGGATGAAAGTGGGTGGATATATTATATTTCAACAAAGTGTGGGCGGAATCAGGTTAACAGCTGAAAAGCATGTTAAAAAGGTGTGCTTTAAACCCCAAAAATGTGTACCTTCGTATGATTGTATATCCCTGCAGTCATGCAAAACATATGCTTTCCTTCCCCTGTGTAGACTGCTCTAGCACAACTGTACCTTTTGAAATCCTGAAACAGTTAATCAGTTCATCAGGCTGTCAAAAAATGGGGCCATGGACACATAGGTGGCTCAAAGGAAGCACAAGTGGAAGGCAATTAGAACCCTCTGAAACTCTTTCTTTTGAACTTCATAATATTAAACAGAGCTTGAATTAACAGTTGAGTGAAGAGAGAAATAAGAATCTGTTTGTGTGTACATTAAGCACATATGAAGTTCAGCACATTACGAAGATAATAAAAAAAAAACTCAACTTCTGCCGGATGTCCCCCATCCATCCTCCATCTTGATCCGCTTCAAAGGACTGACAGGTCTGTGTGCTGCCTTCTGCCAGGTCCCGTGATTTTTTGCCTCTCTTTTAAAGCACATATTTTGGCATTGTCTGGGAGCATCCTTAAACGCATTTTTAAATTAAATAATGAAATTAAGACATATACATAGATTGCATCATCAAGGACTCAAAGGTGGGCTATGACCTTGCCAGTGACTTGTATCATACCCTATGGAGCCAGAAACAGTGGGATAGGTGCCACTGCTTCCAAAAGGAGAGTTGCAGCCCGTAATTCACTCCTATTGTATTTCCTGTTATTCTTCCCTTCCTCCAGCTCCTTTGCTGCCTTCTTAACAATTTTCGTCAGTAATCCTGGAAGCTAAACTGAACCTCCAGACTCAGGGGACCTGTGAGCTCCAGTTGCAAAAGAAGTGGGGAGAAGGAATCCGGTCTCTTTGTGTCCTGTTTATCTATTCCACGGGTGCATAGGCAAGGCTGCCACGGAAAGGAGACAATTAGCCCAACACGCTGAGCCTGTTTTGGCCTCTGTCACTTTTGATACACGCTTCCTGTTAGGTATGGGTTTCACAGGCCTAAATTTGACCTCAGTTTCCTGCCTGTCAACATCTCTGCTGGCGACAATAACCTCGAAGCGCCGATTGGTATGTAATTCTATACCAGCCTTCCTCAATCCAGGGCTCTCCAGATGTGTCTCATGACAATTCTCATCGACTCTGTGTTTTGGATGGGCAAGAAGGGCGGGAGCTCTAGTCCAGGACCTGGAGAGGGAAAAGGTTCGGCAAGGCTGATCCAAATTAGTGTGAATAAATACGCAAACGCCTAGCACAGCTGATGGTTTAGGAATGCCTTCTTTATTAAATGGTGTATCTCGTATTGCCAAACCTGCAGGTCACAGTTTGCCCGCTCCTTTACCAGGAAATCAGAGAGTGCTCAATTAACAATATTGTATGCTATTTCTCCCTATTTCTGGTACTAGTGGAACTAGTTAAAAACACCACAGACCAAAGGTAGAAGTGTGGCTGTATGATACCATTTAAATAGTGTAGAATTATAAGGAGCCCCCGGTAGCACAGTGGGTTAAACCACTGAGCTGTTGAACTTGCATATCAAAAGGTCACAGGTTCGAATCTGGGGAGCAGGGTGAGCTCCCGCTTGTCAGCTCCAGCTTCTGCCAGCCGAGCAGTTTGAAAACATACAAGTGTGAGTAGATCAATAGGTACCTCTCCGGTGGGAAGATAACGGCGCTCCGTGCAGTCATGCTGGCTACATGACCTTGGAGGTGTCTAAGGTCAACACCGACTCTTTGGCTTAGAAATGGAGATGAGCACCAACCCCCAGAGTCAGACACGATGGGACTTAATGTCAGGGGAAAACCTTTATAATGGGTAAAAGCCATCCAAAAAGGAGTGTTGAGGTTTTTATGAGTAGGTGTGATTCGTATTGTGATTCAGTTTCAGTTTGTACTTGGTAGTAGAATGTAACTGTATAGTTTTGGTATTATATATCACTGCTGCTTAAACTGTGGATCCTGACCCTAAATGGTGTCCCCGTAGCTCAATGTTGGGGTCCTAAAAATTGGCCATAGTAAAAGCTTTCTGAATGCCACCCATTTACACGGATCTGTTAGCAAGTGGGATCTGCAGAAAATGCTCCAGCAGTGTTCTTCAAAAAGGAAAATAAGACTGTTTAGCAAGACTTGCAAATGCTGATTTGTTATCAGTAAATGTTTGATTTTCATATCTATTTTATATCACTGTGTACCTGGAATCATGTAAAAATGTATCCGGTGGAAAGGGAGTCATGAGTGGAACAAGTTTAAGACACCTTGTAATATATCCTAAAATCTTGTTTGTTTTGCTATTGCCATTGTATTGTGTTCATTCTTTCCCAAACAAAAAAAATACTTTAAAAAAAATTCCAAGGCTTCTTACAAACATGATCAGCAGGCTTGTAAATTAAAGGTCATTCTTAATTGTTCTACTGGAATTGCTTACTTGGGAGCAAAACCAAGTGAATTAATCATTACATGTTTGGCATCAGGAATCCCAAAGAAATTCTAACACAAAACTCTCAGGCCCCTTCTACAGTGCGAGACAAAATCCAGATTATCTGATTTCAACTGGATTATATGGTAATGTTGACCCATATAATCCAGTTCAAAGCAGCGGATGTGGATTATCTGATTTGATAATCTGGATTACATGGCAGTGTAGAAGAGGCCTCACTGGCCAGTAAATCTAGACCAATTTTGTGAAAAGTAAGCAACGAGAGATGTTTACAGATGAGGAATGTTGAAACTAATACAGGTTGTTTGTTTCCTTTCTCCATGTTATTTGCTGTACTGTGAAGTACATAAATGCTGTGAATCTCCAATGTACTTTTATCACCAATATACACAAGCTAACAACACGTTCAATAAAGAATAATGAAAACGTGAATATTGGAAGGGCATCCGTTATTGGGAATTCCCAAATCTGAAGATGTCCATATAGGTGGCTGAGACAGTGTCACCATTGCTTTCTCATATTCTAATGTTAATAATAATAGTAGTAGTAGTAGTAACAATTTTATTTCCTACCCACCTCTCCTCATGCCATAGCTATCCTGTTATAATGTGACATGTCTTATTAAGAGCCACATCCACTCTATTAACGTGGCAAGCTGTATTCCACACTGGGCATGCGTATTCAGCAACAGACTTGGAGTAAAACTTTACGTTAATATAGAAATGCAGTCATCAAACACAAATATAGACAAATAAAGACATTCTTAATGTGATGAAGTTTTATTGTATTGCAAAAATCAATTTTACTATATTAGGTAAAGGTTTTTTCTGACATTAAGTCTAATTGTGCCCGGCTGTGGAGGGTGGTCATCTCCATTTCAAAGCCAAAGAGCCAGCGTTGTCCGTAGATGCCTCCAAGGTCATGTGCCCAGCATGACTGCATGGAGCATCATTACTTTTTTGCTTGAGCAGTACCTATTGATCTACTTATATTTGCAAGTTTTCAAACTGCTAGGTTAGCAGAAGCTGGGCCTCACAGTGGGAGCTCATCCCACTCCCCAGATTCGAACCACCAACCTTTCAGTCAGCAAGTTCAACAGCTCAGCAGTTTAACCCCCTGTGCCACTGGTAATATTAATATTGAAATGCCGCCATCAAACACAAATATAGGCAAATAAAGACACACTTAATGAGACAAAGTTTTTACTGTATCTCAAACACCAATTTTTATGTATTATAAACACTATTTCTTCCATTTTTTGCCGATTGCTTGAGAGTTCTGGATAACAGAGAATCTACTGCATAGATAGATGCCAATCCATCTGAATCTAACAGTCGAGGATCCCTGTTGCCTCATAGAAGCCCAGGAGGCCATCCATATCTTCTGTGCTCAATCTACTCCCACGCTGCCATCTCTTTTTTCTTTTGGCTCATGTCTTAATTAGACTGTAAGCCTTGAGAGCAGGGAGCTGTTTTGTTTGTAGGTTGCTGTAAGTTTTCCGGGCTGTATGGGCATGTTCCAGAAGCATTGTCTCCTGACGTTTTGCCTGCATCTATGGCAGGCACCCTCAGAGGTTGTCGAAGGCTTTGTATTGTCTATGAAGTCTGTATTGTCGAAGGCTTTCATGGCTGGAATCACTAGGTTGTTGTAGGTTTCTTGGGCTGTGTGACCATGTTCCAGAAGCATTCTTTCCTGACGTTTCACCTGCATCTATGGCAGGCATCCTGTGGCAGGATGCCTGCCATAGATGCAGGGAAACGTCAGGAGAGAATGCTTCAAGAACATGGCCATACAGACTGAGAAACCTACAAGAGTGGGTTGTTGTAGGTTTTTTCGGGCTACATGGCCATGTTCTAGAGGCATTCTCTCCTGACGTTTCGCCTGCATCTATGGCAAGCATCCTCAGAGGTAGTGGGACCTCACTACCTCTGAGGATGCTTGCCATAGATGCAGGCGAAACAACCCAGTGATTCCGGCCATGAAAGCCTTCGACAAAACCTACAACCCAGTTGTGAGCTCTTTTATGCCAGAAGCAGGCCTCTCTGCCCTCTTGCCCCTCATATGGTGAATGCAATTGAGAACCGGAACTCTTTGTCTTGCTGAACGGCGAAGACCGAGCCTCTATGGCTTTGTTTTGTTTTTTCCTGCTTCTTTCTGGTGAGCGGCTTGCGGCTCCTGCGCACGCGCAGGGAGGGCGAAGGGGCGGGGCAGGTGGCGCGTGTGTGTGCGCGCGCACGGAGGCACGCACGCACTCTCTCCCTCGGACTCCTCTCGAAAAAAGCCTGCCCCCTTTGTGTCCCAGCATTCACCGACTGGGGCCTGGGCGCGCATGCTCAGTAGTCGCTTGCCGCCGCCGCCGCTGCTATCGCTGCTGTTGCTGTGTATGTCTGTCCCTCTCTTTCTCTCTTTCACTCGCCATGTTGTTGTGAGTCTTCCTCACGGCGGCGGCGGTGGTGGAGGAGGAGGAGGAGGAGGGGGAGGGGCGGCCGCGGCGGTGGTGGTGGTGGAGGAGGCGGAGGAGGAGGAGGCGGAGGAGAAGGCGCCGACGGAGGGTAGGCGAGAGTGGCCGCGCGGGGCCATTATCGGCGCGAGCGCTGCTGCAGGCGGAGGGAGCCCCCCTCCCTGAGTCCGTTACAGCCTGTGAGTATTCCAACAGGGGGAGGGAAGGTGGGTGGGTGGAACGGCAGGGAGGCAGCGAGCGAGCGCGCGCGCGGAGCGTATTCCAGCCTCTTTCCTCCCCCCCCCCCCTGCGCCCGTTCACCCACGTTCTATTGTTTCGACGCCGGGAGAAAAAAAAAATAAAGGAGGGAGGGGGAGAAAGAGAAGGGAAGAGCCGCGGTGGCTGTGCCCTCCTCGCCGCCCTCCTCCCCCCGCGCGGGGCCTGCATGGTGGATCCGCGTTACGTCCCTTTGTGTTCCTGTGTGGAGGCGAGGAAGCCATACAAAGCGCCGCGCAGAGGTGGAAGGGGGGGGGGGGGGAGAAAGAGACGAGGAGGGAGGCGGCCAGTGTGGGTGTGGTGCTGAAAGGAGCCAGCAGGGTATCTTTGGAAACGTTGCCATTGCCTTCCCCCCATCCCCAAATAATATAAAATGATCATCTTTATCGCACTTGATGTATCTCTTGGCTACACAGGTGTCTGACATCCACATAGAACTGGATTATATGGTAGTGTGGACTCAAGATAATCCAGTTCAAAGCAGATATTGTGCATGATCTGATTTGATATTCTAGGGGCCTTTCTACACAGCCAGAACATCTGCTTTGCACTGGTTTATCTGAGTCAAAACTCAGATAATGTGGGATTTTCTGCCATAATATTCTGGGATATAGGGCTGTGTAGAAAGGCCCTCAGATAACCCAGTTCAAAACAGATATTGTGGGATTTTTCTGCCTGGCTATTCTGGAATATAGGGCTGTGTGGAAGGGCCCTAGATAACCCAGTTCCAAGCAGATATGGTGGGATTTTGTGCCTTGATATTCTGGGATATAATGCTGTGTGGAAGGGCCCTCAGATAACCCAGTTCAAAACAGAGAATGTGGGATTTTCCGCCATAATATTCTGGGACATAGGACTGTGTAGATTGGCCCTCAGATAACCCAGTTCAAAGCAGATATGGTGGGATTTCCTGCCTTGATATTCTGGGATATATGGTTGTGTGGAAGGGCCCTCTGCCCAGTTTCAGGAAGTGCCTCTGGCCCCTTCCACGCAGCTGAATAAAATCCCATATTTGCTTTACACTGGAATATATGTCAGTGTGGACTCAGGTAACCCAGTTCAAAGCGGATACTGTGGGATATTCTGCCTTGATCTTCTGGGGGCCCTTAAACACAACCCCATTTCCCATAATATCAAGGCAAAAAATCCCATAATAGCTGATTTGAACTGGGTTATCTCAGTCTACACTGACATATAACCCAGTTTAAAGCCGATATTGTGGGATTTTCCACATTGATATTCTGGGTTAGATATCTGTGTGAAAGGGACCTCCATGGGCTTTGTCGCCTCCTGGGAGATGCAGCTCCAGAGGTGGTTAGGACAGGAGATTGCATAAGAGAGACAAGGAGATCCTTTTGGAAGTCGGTGGAGTGGAGTGTCAAGGGGGAAGGGGCCTTTCTGGTGGGTTTCTTCGAAGTGGCCTTCTCTTTGTGCAGCCTGTGGTTCAAAGACTGGGGTGTGTGCTCCCTTTGTAGGAGAAAGCAGTGCTTAGAGGCCTCCTCGGCTGTGGGAGGCGAAAGAGGAGCATCGCCGGGGCACTGGATTGGCCAGTGGACCAGTTAACCTCTTTTTCTCCCTTTGTTGTTTTGGTGGAGCCTTGCCAACAGGAACTGGCTTTGCGCGCTCAGCCTATTCTGACGAGGAGAGCTAAAACTGTAACAAGAGTAAACTGCGGGAATATTTGAGCGGAAGTGCGATTTCTGTAGTGGAACCTATCTGTTAGTTAGGCCCTCGCCGACATGAGATTCCATTTTGTGTTGTAATCTGAGGAAAGGATTGATGTGACAAAAGAGTAAGGTGGGGGAGAGTAGCTGTTAAAAGAAGTGGTGGCTAAAAATAGGAATCTTCTTGTGTTACACTGAAATTATTCTCCAGGGAAGTTGTGTAGAAAAAGGAAAGCTTTGGCCTACCCGTTGTTTCTTAAAAGTTTCATCGGTCCTATTTATTCTGACCATTTAATGCAGTTCCAAACTAGCTTCAAAATGCGGGGGCCAGACATCAAACTCCCGCAAAAGTGAGCAAAAGTAACCTCTTAATGTGCACCAGTCTTTTGTGGTTTTTGTAATCTCCATCCGGGCCTCAAACTGATTTCAGGATTTCCTATTTAATGATTTGTACATTACTTTCATCTGTCCCAGTTTGAAATGACATTAAATGATCAGTTTAGATGAGGGCATAGTTACGGTAATCTGAGTCCCAAAGGGAGACTGGGTTGCTCTGTTTGTTGCAGCAAAACAATAAGGGTCTTCTGCCACTTTAAAGATTATAGCTCATTTATTATTGCGTTACCTTTTAATGGCTATAGACCACACTTCTATATGCAAAAAGAGTTCGTTAGAACTTCTGTTACAGTTAATAGACTAGATGCATTCTAGAGTATTACTTTAATATAAAGGTTTTATAACAGATGCAAAAATATAATGAAATGCAGGCATCCTCAAACTGCGGCCCTCCAGCTGTTTGGGCCTCCAACTCCCAAAGCCCTAACAAGCTTGTTCAGTTGTCAGGAATTCTGGGAGTTGAAGGCCCAAACAGCTGGAGGGCCACAGTTTGAAGATGCCGGATGTAGGAATAGTCAAAGGCTCTTACACCAACACAAAAAGCAGTTCGTGTTTTAGCAAACTTTTTATTTAAAACCGACAATGTGCACATGAAATAAACCAAGCAGATCAGATCAGCATTTGGAATTGTCCAGAGATAATGTGAAAGTATTTTACAAAATGTATCCAAGGATATCCCTCCTGCCTCCCCACACTAGCTTCTACTTTTCTTATGATTTCCATGTTCACTGGGGCCCCTTCCCATTATATAAGGCAGAAAATCCCACAATATCTGCTTTGAACTTGGTTATATGGGAGTGTGGACTCAGATAACCCAGTTCAAAGCAGATATTGTGGGATTTTCTGCCTTATATCATGGGATATAGGGCTGTGTGGAAGGGCCCTAGACTCACAAATCTCTGGTTTTTTAATATGCTAATTATGGATTATAAGGTCATATTTCTGATTCCTCCTTTTCTATCTTGTTTCGCTATTCACATGTGATCAGTAAGGGATTCTGGAGGTAGCTGCAGTTTACCATGCCTGTTGTGAGCAGATACACACAGTTACAATAAGATCAGTGAGAACAAAACCCCTTTCTTTCCAGCTGAAGCTTTACTGCAGTGTTTACTGCAGACATCTGGGATAATTCAACATTGTAAGAATGTATTTCTCCAGCCCTCTCACTGTTCTCTAACTTCTCCCTGTTGCATTGCTGCTAAAAAACATTCCAGTTAGGCAGAGAACAAGAGGGGGAAAAAACTTTCCTTGTGGGCAGCTTTGTAATATGAGTTATGTCTGTTTATACTCTAATATGGTTGGAGTGAGATTGTAGTATTTCTAAAGCCGCCTCCCAAATATCTATACTCTGGGGGGAGGGGATTAAGAGAAATTTGAGCAACACTTTGCATATCTGCCGAAGTTTGTTATAATCTACAAAAGATGACACTGTAGTGTCTATTGGTCCTTTTAAAATACTACAGAAATTGGTTATTGCGCTTAGTGATTCATATAAAACATTTGAGTAACCTTCATTCCTTAGAAAGGCTCTGTAATAGATGATTATGGGGAAGGAAAGACTGCCAATTGATGAAACTGATGTTTTGGGTTATTTTTGTATATTACATTTACATTTGTGGGGAAATGTTTCTTCCTTTGAAGTATATTCTGTATTTCATTTGAAACGGTTTTTCAGAATATTTTTTTCAATTTATTATCACACACTCACACACATGCTCTGTTCATTTTGAGTGACATCAGTTACAATCCACTGGACGAATTGCCGCTCAGTTTGGCCACAAGAGCCCTACTAACCCCAGGAGTGATCATCACTCCAATTTTTTTTTTGTCATTTGGGAGTTGTTGCTTGGATTTATAATTCACCTACAATCAAAGAGCATTCTGAACTCCACCAACTATGGAATTTAACCAATTGTGGCACACAGAACTCCCATGAGCAACAGAAAATGCTGGAAGGGTTTGGCGGGCATTGACCTTGAGTTTGGGAATTGTAGTTCACCTACTTCCAGAGAGCACTGTGGACTCAAACAACGAAGGATTTAGACCAAACTTGGCACAAATACTCCACATGGCCAAATATGAACGCAGATGGACTTTGGGGAAAATAGACCGTGACATTTGGGAGTTGTAGTTACTGGGATTTATAGTTCACCTACAATCAAAGAGTATTCTGAACCCTGCCAATGATAGAATTGGGCCAAACATCCCACACAGAACCCCCATGACAAAAAGAAAATACTGTGTTTTCTGGTGGTCTTTGGCAACCCTTCCAACACCCCCTCAGGATGCTCCCAGGTTGAGAAATAATGCCTTAAGGCCATCCAGTCCAACTCCCTTCACCAGGGCAAGAAAACATAATCAAAGCCCTCCAGACAAAGAGCCATCCAGCCATAGATTTAGATAGATATATATGATTCACACACTCACAGACACACACACACACACACACGTATATGACAGACATAGTATCACAAATTTGAAAGGGACCCCTAAAGAGGGACAGTAATATGTTTCATGTTCCAGAGTAGGCAAACCAGGCAATCTTTACATAAATACTGACAAAGAAACAAGAAATACTGTTTACCCACAAGCATAAAAGAAATTACATATATTAGAAACCAACACTTTCTCATTACTTTGTTTTCCAGATCACCAGACTGGGCCACAGCAATGCGTGGCACGGGATGGCTAGTGACTAATAATGTTACAGTAAAATTATGGTGTAGAACTTCTGAAAATAATTCAATAATGCAAAATTTCTTTCAGTTTTATGGTTTTCCTGATTGTGTAAACCTGTTTAGGTGTAGGGAAAATCTTCATACATTGTATTTCCAGAATCAGAAACATAAGGATTATTTTTCTCTTTCCCTTTTGTGCCGCTGGAAAAAAAAATCCTCAGCTAGAATCACATGAGATTTCAGAAGATATTTCCTTTAAACTCCATATAAGATGTATTGCTCTCAAAACACTATTAAAAATCACAGCACATTAATGGACATGTATAAAAAGGAAAATATCCCCACTTATCTCCCTTCCCAGGAGGTCTTTGAAAATTACATGTATTTCTTCTTGGACATGGTATGAGGTTTACTTATGAAATTGAAGAGCCATTCAGAAGTAGGGGAAGGATTAAGCTAATGATCCTCTACCTGTGGGTCCCCAGATGTTTTGGCCTACAACTCCCAGAAATCCCAGCCAGTTTACCAGCTGGGTTTCTAGGAGTTGAAGGCCAAAACATCCAGTGGTTCTCCAGTTGAGAACCACTGGATTAAGCTGAGACAGGCACCAAGGGATTAGATGGAAGCAGAAGGTTAGAATTTGAGGCCCAGCATTGAAATAGAAAGCCCCCATTCCAGCTTCTTTGGCATCTCTGTATATGCATAAGCAAAAGAGTAAGGGCAAATCTTTAATCCTTAATGCTAGATATTTCCTACCCTCTGAGCCATAGTAGCTAACAAGAAGAGATGCTGTTGAGTATTTTTCTCCTTCCCTCAATCTCAAGCCCAGTCAGCATGCCAGGATCCCATATTTTTCATGAGGATCCCTCGTTCTTGGTGTTTTGTATGTGTTAGGCCATTATTTGGATTCTAGAGTACACATCACATAGAAAAGATGATGAGGGGCTCCTGTAGCCAAATCATTCAGGAGTGCTACTGCTTATGCCAGTAACTCTTTTAGCCCAGGCTTCCAGCTACTGAACATGGCATTGACAAATAGCAGACTTAACAAGCCTGATCACCTGCTCCCCGCCAGGAACACCACAAATTGTTGCATAGCTTTCAGTCATGAAGCTTGCAGAACTGCAGGACTCTGCCTAAAACAAATATATATTGATTTAAAATTTTACAAGAAAGTAAACATAGGTTTAAAAGTTAGTTTTTAAAACTCAGACACAGAAAGGGGGAAAACCATTTGTAAATTTTCAGAAGAAATGAAACTAGTCTGGCTTGTCTTGGACAAAATTATTCCTGTTGCGTACCAGCTTTACTACAGTTCTGCTTGCCTCTTGGGCTAGTGGTATGTGCAGTAGGGTCTCTGTTGAAGATTTGAACTGCCTATGGCTTTATAGGTCAACAAATCATATATACTTGTGTATACATTAATGTCATGTATTAGTTGAGGAAAGGTTTGACTGTCAAATTATGGATTTTGATATGATTTGTGGCAAATTGGAATGTCATTCCTTGCAGTGAGGAAACAGCTAGCTCTGCTTCAGGGGACCAGCCTCTTTGGCTGCCTCCACCACCACCATTTTCCTGCCTAGGCATCCAAACAGATCTTTTGCCACTCTTTGAGATGTTTCCTATTTTGATAAAAGTTCAGACATGGTTTTAATTCCTGCCAAAAAAAAGGTGGTGATTGTAGGGAACCATTAAAATTGCAAAATTAGTCCTTCCTAAGAAAACCTAAATAAATCACTGGCTGCTTCTCACCACTCCTGGGAGGAGGGATGCCAAAGAGCCAATGCCTCCACCATCATTTTCCCAACAAGGCATTCAAAAGGGCCAGAGAGAATAATTTGGGGGGGGGGGGATCTTTTTCTCAAGCTGTAGCTTCTGAATAGTTTTTAAAGGTAACCCCACATAGATGTTGTATTGTAGTATTGTGATTGAGAGTTAATTTGCTTTCACTAATACTGGGTGAAGGTGGTACAGCAGCTATTGGTCAGAGATGTTCCTTTCCATAGCACCTTCATAAATAGGTTTACTACACCATGGTGGAACTTCTCGTATTCTGGTGATGATAGTGTGTATTCTTTAACTGCATGCAACCACATGTATGGAAGATCTGGAACTTAGTGGAAGGGATGGGAAGAAAAATAGTGAGCAATAACCAGAAGCTGAAACATGTGGTCACTGGATGTGCAGTAAGGATTTGTGAGGAAGAGAGAGTGTCAATAGTGGAGATATCTGTTTAATGCCAATGTTAATTCCTTCACCTCTCCCTTGTCTCCATTATGGGAGAGACTATAGTTGTCACTATGTCTGTATATCACTTCCTCTTTGGTGGTTGCAGTGGAACTGTGTGTGTAGGAATAAGTTAGTCTGTTCTTCCATTTAGGGCAGTGGTTCTCAACCTGTGGGTCCCCAGGTGTTTTGGCCTTCAACTCCCAGAAATCCTAACAGTTAATAAACTGGCAGGGATTTCTGGGAGTTGTAGGCCAAAACACTTGGGGACTCATACTTGGAGAACCACTGATCTAGGGCTATGACTCCTCCAAGGTAAAGGTGTTTATATGCATTGGCTCAGCACTGTCAGTTCAGCAATGGAGTTTCTGACCTTTGCTAACAAGAGCTTTCTTGTTACAGTTAAGAGATTTGAAGGGCCAGAAAAGAAATGAAAAGGGATTGTGTGTGTGTGTGTGTGTGTGTTTTTTGTTTTTGTTTTTTTTTACAATTTTTGAATTTTTTAAAAAATACTGAAGAATGAATTTGTCCTCCAGTACTATTTTATGGCATGTTTTGAGCTGGAAGTATACTATAGAACCACACACTGGAGGACCTAGAAAAGCTCACAAAGACTTCCTGGTAATTTTTTTTTGCATGTGAAAGATTGGATATAGAGTCTGGATAAGGAGGTCATACTGTAATGCTTAGTAAAATAAAAAGCAGCAGGAAAAGAGAAAGACCACATTCCAGATGGAGAGATTCAATCAAGGACACCATGGCTCAGAGTCTACAATATCTGAGCAGGGCAGTTGATGTTAGGGAGACTGAAAGTGTTTTCTTTCACAGAGTTGCTATATGTCATAATTGACTCGATAGCTGTTAATATCAAAACATTTTGATTTCCTAAATTATATAATAGGACAATGTTTATGTAAAACACTGTACACTATCTCATTATTACAATTCCTGGTATTGATACTAGTATCTTAATCTTTTCTTTTGGTGTGGGAATATAAGAAGATTGAGGAATCAAAATAATTTTCTATGTTTTGCTTATGTTGAATGTAGTTTGTTTTTTTCTCTCTGTTTTTTTCCCTTCCTGATCCTTATAAAGTGGCAAAACTAAAGAGGTTCATGACCTTGTAGCTCCACGTGTAAGAGCAACAACAAAAATTAAAGGGTAACCAATGGTTTGTAACCATTGTCTGACTGAACTGTATCAAATGTGATAATTTGTGCCAGACAAGTTTATATCCTGATATAATGTAAATATTGTAACATTTTATGTTTCTAAAGTAACAAAGTTATTTTCCATTTGTAAAAGATGCTAACATCACATTTCTTTCTATTTTCAAAAAGATTGCTTTTAAAAATGGAAAAAAATCCCCTGTAGCTTCAAAATTTCAGAAAAATTTAAATCTTATGTATGGATAAGTGCAATATTTGCATTTCAAAGATGCTGTTTCTACTGTTTCTTGGGGATGGAAGTGGAAGGAAGTTTGGGGGCAAAATAGTTTGAAGTGATTAGACTGTTTACGAAGGAGATTGAGAGATAGTTCTAGTAGTTACCATTTGCAGATTCTTTTGCTTACTTTGGTTTGTTGGTGCTTTTTTCCTGGCTTATTACTTGTAGGTTATAAAAGTTGTTGAGATTTTGTGGCCATAGAGAGTGGCATCTGTTAGAATTCTAAGGAAGGAACTATTAACAGTGTTTAATGTCCTCATAAATTCCTGCACTAGGCTTTCTTCTGCAAACTATCCTTTCTTCATATTTCCTGTCAGCAGAGTTATTTTTATGTGTGATTTAAATATGTCAGATAAGAGGCTTGCATGGTTTAGCTTTAGGTTACTTCATCTGAATTGTGGTCTGTAGTCTGGGAGTTGCATATGAACATGGTGCTATGATGGTTATAATATACTGGAAATGTTTTTTATTTATCTTTTCCTCTTTCATTAAATCTAACCAGAGAATTTCCTTTCTCTCAACTTTATTATCAGTGTAAAGTTATGCCATTGCCATGATTTGGAAGAGAAGGGGTAATGACACAAGTGTGGCTCTTCTCTGTGTTCAGTAGGATTGTAGCCTTATTTTGTCTGCTCTGCTGGCACAGAAATTGCACTTAGTGTATCATGCCTTTGGGTGGTATAGCAGGTTTTTATTGTTAGACCAGCACGTATTGACTTGAAAGTAAGTGCTTCTGAAAGTTACTTTGTAAGTCCTATTGAATTCAGTAGTTTTGCAGAATGCATATACTATTTCCAAGTATAGTTGTGTAGTATTGCTGTGCTGGGGAATTTAATATTGGTATGCATTTTGCTAAAAACTAGAGTTCAAAATACTTGAAAAATAATCTATCTTGTGATCTATTTTCAGGTTTTTTTGTGAATATGTAACTTATATATTTTTTGCTATTGAAACTGAAGGGACTTACATGTTTTAAAAAACACCTACCAGTATCTATTTCATTCTTCATGTCATAATATCTAGTGTTGCGAATAGGCTCTATGATTTCATATTCCTCAATGCAGTAGATTTTTAAAAGCACATCCTAAAGAATATATAGGAAAAAAAACAATTTTGTGATTCTGAAAAAGCTTACAATGACTATATTTTAGATTTTTGTCTGAAAGTGTGCCTAGTAGCAGAACACAGTAGTTGAAGGGGAAGAAGGGGAATTAATTTATATCCTGTCTCTTTCCCAAACTGGGGTTCAGGAAATGTGAACTGAAATTCAGGATGGTTTCTATAAAGATGTGAAACCTCAACAGAATTTTTTTAATGAAATGGAACTAAAGTTCTGCACCATCCAGTGAAATTAGTAGTAGATATAGATCAGTGATTCCCCACCTTTTTTGACCAGGGACCACTCTCCAACATTAGTACCAAAAGGGCAGGGCTGGTCAGCTCTGCGAAGAGGAGCAGAAATAAAATAAATAAATAGGAAGGAGGTTCACAGACCAGATTTTTGTTTTCACGGCCCAATGCTGGTCTGCGGCCCATAGGTTGAGATCCATTGATATAAAAAGACAAGCTGTAATGACAATATAGTTTTCTGTATACATATTTTGGACGGAATAGGTACAGTCTGTGTTTTACCAGACCAGTCAAGAATCTGGTTATGCATCTATAACCCCTTTTAAAGGTTTAAATCTCATCAGTTGACTGCTTAAGAATGAACATTAGAAGCAGTCCCTACCTCCAACGAGTCAGCAAATCAGTGGGATTCAGTAATTTGGAAGATATGGTCAGTTTTATATGTGCTCTCAGTGCTCTCTGAAGTTTTACTAATGTAAATAATTGCTTCTAGCTTTAGCATACTTTTAAAAACAATACAGTGTGCCTTTGGTATCCACAGAGGATACCATAGGCAGCAATGGAGGCAGTAGAAAATCCCAGTTGCCAGGAACATGATAAAGAAAGGCAAGCAACTTCTGCAGGACAGTCTTTGTACTTTCTTTTTTTTAAATGTTTTTGATCTGTGGTTGGTTAAATCTGCAGACACAGATTTGTGAATCCCTTATCTGAAATCTAAAATAGTCCAAAGTTGTTCACATAAGTGCTTTCAGTGTGCAACACTTTATTGCATGCACAGAATTATTTAAAATATTGAATCCAGTTACCTTTAGACTTTGTGCATAAGGTGTATATGAAGCATACATACATTATTTATCCTATCTCCAAGATATATCTCATATGTACATTAATCTAAAAATCCAAAACACTTCCTGTCTCAAGCATTTCAGACAAGGGGTTTTCAGCCAATACTTCGTTTGTCTCCTTCTGTAGCAGAATTCAGAATAGAGTACATAAAAATGGTATCCTATCTTGCTACTGAACAGACCTAAACTTTTTTGTCTTTCAGCTGCTGTTAGTCCCAGTGAAGTGGCCATGTCTGGAGATATTGAAACTCCACCTATGTGTTTTATTTATAAGCCTCCCAGCACCATTTTGAGAATATAGTGTGGTATTCATGGCTGAACGAGTAGTTTTCTTTTGCTGTTCATGTTCCCATTGATTCTGAAATCTGCTCTGGGGTCGCCCCCAGAGCTGTTAAGCAAATGGAGGGTGGCTGGAGAGGGGGGAGGGGGGAAAGGCTGCCAGCCATGCTCAATTCAATTTACAGATGGATGCGTTGGATTTCACCCCCAAATGCCAGACTATATCAGATTAACAAGATATAATAAGTCTATTGAAAGCACAAATGCAAATCTGAAGGTGCATATTTTATATAACTATATAATTGTTATAATATTATGATTCCCCTGATTATGTTAAGAAACTTATCTCAGTAAGAGAAAACTTTTTAACATGATACTTAAAATGGATGTCGATGTCTAGTAATACACAAATTGGTCAAGCATAAAACGGTTCCCCCCACAACTATGTTCCAGATACATTTACCATGTTACAATTTTTTGGCCTTGATCAAACTGGTTATTATAAAGTAACAGTATAATGTTATAATGCTTGATCATATGGATTATTCCTCTGGACTCGCAATTATATAAATTGATATTAATCTACATTTTACAGTTGGTTATAGATATTAGATTCCAATTCCTATCAGCTCCAACTAGGATAGCTTGAGGTTGAGATAATGGGAGCTGGGATCCTTTTGTAGGGGTATAACACATTGATGATGAGATTAAGAGACTTGGTTTGTTTCTCTTTTTATTGTTAGTCATAACTGATTTTTGCAACAAGTACTCTCTGACCAAGAATTCATAAATATCAGCTGCTCGTGCTTGATGAAGATTAGTAATAGATTTGATTAACTTCTCCTGGGCTTAATTAGCCTTTGTTGTGTTGTTGTTTAATTAGTCTTTGTTGTATTAATAAACATTTTAGAATTTGGTCTTCGCATGTATTAGGATTGAAGTTAAAATTGATTTTCGATACATATATGCACACATATATAAAGATTACTCTGAGTTGAATATTAGTCTTCTTGTCATAATGAGATGTGTATTATTTCCATCAACTGCTGTATCATTCCCAAGGGTCCCCCAAATGACAGCAACAGATTTTTAAAGTGCAGAGTATAGTTGCATGGAAAGTGAGAATATTCAACCTTGTGGAGGAGAGGTTGGAATTTAAACAAATTGTCTGATAGTCACATATCACGACTAAAGATTTGTAATTTACCTCAACTTTTGATTGCAAGCTTATCATTGAGCCTGAATTAGGGTTTATAAACTTTGCGATTTAACTAAAAATTATTTATTAAACAAACTATCAGCAAATTCTAGATTACATTTTTGTCTAGTTTAACTGACTGAAATTTGATTTGAGCTGTCATTCTGATTTCCACATATAGTAGAATCTCGCTTATCCAACCTTTGCTCATCTGACGTTCTGTATTATCCAACGCAGCCTGCCTCCCGGTTGGATCCACACCTGTTTCAATACATTGCGATGTTTTGGTTCTAAATTTGTAAATATAGTAATTGCTACATAAAGTTACCATGTATTGAACTGCTTTTTCTGTTGATTTGTTGTAAAACAATGTTTTGGTGCTTAATTTCTAAAATCATAGTGTAATTTGACGTTTAATAAGCTTTTCCTTAATCCCTCCAAATTATCCATAACATTTTCACTTATTCAAGGTTCTGCCAGCCCGTTTATGTTGGATAAGCGAGACTCTACTGTAATGGCAAATCAGAAATTCAACAAAAGAAAATTATACATATCAGGAGAGGAAATGGGAACTAATACGCATAGGACTCCACCCGGCTTTCAAGTAAAACCATATCCTAGTAATCATTATGTATGAATGAATACATAATGTTTTGAGGAAAAGGGTTTACTTTTCATCTCGGAAAAATGAAAAAAAAAACCCATATTTAATTCATCTTAAACTATTGTAGGCAGGAAGCTTTAAGTACTTGCCACTTCCAGCATTTCATTTAATTATTGGGAAACTAGTGGGATATTTCCAGACAATAACATAAATTGGTTAAGAATATTGTGCTATAAATAGATTATATAGTGAAGTAAAATATATAAGTGGATTACCTTGCAATTTCTTGATAATATTTATTGGTGTTAGAAAAGTTACATAAATCATTTACTAATTCTTGATGCTAGCATGGTATACAATTGATCTATGAAAAATGCATATTATATAGCTCATTGTTTTCCTTGTCCATGTGAAATTCAAAGCGACCAAAAATAAAGTCATCATAGGGATGGAAATCACGCAACTAGTATTCATTCTGTCCTAATTTAAGGTGTGCATATGGACATTTAAAATATTAGTTAAGTAAATGGCTGTGTACCATGTAAAAGTATGTCTCCAAAGTTGTTTATTTTAATATTGTCTTCTTATAAACATAAAACAAGGAGTTTGTATGTTGCCTTCTCCACCACCTGATACATGATATTTTGGTGGTGAATTCCCAACTGTTAATGATCAGTGTTGGAAAATAGCACTATAACTGTATCAAAGCCATTGCAGTATAATTCATCCCAAGCAAATGTTTTTTTAATATCTATTTTTTTGAGATGCTGTGAGTTTTCCGGGCTCTGTGGCTATGTTCCATAAAGATTGACCTGCCTCTATGGTGGGCATCTTCAGAGGTTGTGAGGTCTGTTGGAAAGTAGGGTTTATATATCTGTGAAATGTCCAGGGTGGGAGAAAACACTCTTGTCTGTTGAGGCAAGTGTTAAAGGTTGAAGTTGGCCACCTTGGTTAGCGTTTATTGGCTTTGCAGTTTCAAGGTCTGGCTGCTTACTGGCTGAGGGAATCCTTTGTTGGGAGGTGATTAGCTGACCCTGATTGTTTCTTGTCTGGAATTCCCCTTTTTTGAGAGTTGTTCATTATTTACTGAAGAACTCTCAAAAACCTTAGTCTTCACTTAACACCTTCCTACAGTTTAATTTTTGTTTAAAGTGTACAAATGATCCAACACAGAAGAATGGTTCCCCCTTGTGTGAACACTAAACTACAAAGCAGTGTTTCCTATGAGTGTATCTTGTTACTTTTGGCATTCAAACAGAAAAGTGTAAAACTTCCTATGTGTTCAAAGTTTAAAATGCAGATTTTGATACTACTTTGAGAAGCTTCTGATTTGAAGAGTAGTGGCTACAATCTATTCACGTATGCAGCTCAAGTATTTTACATGTAAAAATATAGACTGTGTTTGGATACAATAGCATTTATTTGAAGAATTTTTATCCTGCTCTTCACCTACAAAGGCATTCAGAGTAGTTTACAAAAATTTAATTTGCTCTTGGGGGAAATAAGGTGCAATTCCAGAAAAACTTGGCTTAGGATGAGAGCCAGTACATTTCTACTTGGATGTTTATGGTAGCCAAAATAGCCAGAGTGGAAGGCATATTTTTTGCCCCAAATAAGTATGCTGGCCTGCATATTAGTTTATGTGTGTCTTCAAGTCACCTGTTGACTTGAACCTACATATGAATTTCATTACATTTTCTTCGGCAAAGTATTTTCAGAGGTGATTTTTCTAGTCATTGCCTCATAAATACTGCCTATAGCACCAGGTATTTTTTGATGGCCTCCTGGATTGTAAATACCCTCAAGACACTTGATCTTGTTTTATCTACAAAGCTAAGCGGTGTCAGCCTTGGGTAGTAATTGGATAGAACACTTATGTGTTTGGAGGCGCGAAGGGCTATTATTTTCACCTTTGTAACATACCTTTTGCCATTTGTATTGCAGTGTTTCATGTTATTTGACCAGTAAATAATATATTGATTGGTTTTTAAATTTTTTTGAGGTTTTTCTAATTATACATAAAAGGGGAAAAGAAAAAGAAAATAGAGTGGAGAGTTATAGGAATGTTCAAGGTAAATATGGGTATGGAAATGGGGGGAGGACAAAAGCAATAGAAATTAAAAAGAAAAAGAAAACTGAAATAAGAGAAATAAAAGGAAAGGAGGAAAAAAAGGGAAAAAATAGGGGAAAGAAAGAAGAAGAAAAAAAGGGGGGGGGGAATACTTCACAGCTTGGTTTTGGACCAAACCTGAAGGCTTCTTGTTCTAGAGTAAAGCCTTTACTATTAAGGAGATACCTTAATTTGCGAAGAATCTGTTGTCTGCCATCTAATATTGTGATAATGTAGGCTGCAGGAAAATTTTAGTTCATTAAAATGAATAATCATCTATCTTTATTACAGTCCAAAGACCCAATTTGCTCAGCGGAAAAAGTGCACAGCAGTGTCAGGGGTCCCTTAGTACTGCTTTAAGTTTTGGAAATCTACGTTTCATGTTTTTCACCCGTATTATCGTAAATGAATATAAGGAGGAACGGTTTCAGAACAAGATGAATGGCCAGTCAGATATTTTTCCTACAGTAGTTAGTCAGTTGCCTACAGGAAAACTAAACTGGATTATATGGCAATATTTTATTTTTCCATGTCCCTTCAGCTGAAACTTACAAATGTTTATTGTATGGTGGTCTCCTAGTTCTTGGATTTGCAAACTAAACAACAAAAGCAGAAGAGGGAAAATATGGAGTTCAGGCTTAAACTTTTAATTACTCATTTTAATTAGCTCTCAGAATTGAAATACCTGTATTTGTAGTTGACCTAGTAGGAAGGGTGTACAATACTTGTGGTTTTGGCTGGGTGAATGGGCCAAAGACACAAACATTTACTCTCTGCCGTAGTCCCAACATTTCCATGTGCAGGAATGAAGAGATTTAAGTAATGGCTGCTTTGTGAGATTTAGGCCTCATGAGGTTGCAGGGAGATAAAGATCACTCCTACATCCTGGCACTCTCTGCTACCAAAGCATTGTTTTCCAAAGCCAGAATAATGTTGCAGAATTGTCCCAAATACTCTTAAGGTGCCAGATCCTGTCTGATCTGCGAAGCAAACATAATCAGCCTTGATTAAGATTTGGATGCCAAGAAATGCTAGGTGTTGTGTGCTGTATTTCAGGGGAAGGAACTGGTGAAATCTCCTCCTTTTCTAAGACAACCTTATGGAATTCATGGGGTCATCATAGCTTGACAGGAGACTTGGAGGTACAAACACATAGAGAATGTTGGAGGGTGATGTTGGCCTTGCAGGCTGAGGTTTTGCCTTACTTCTGGTGTCTTTGCCACTCTTTTTGAAATAGAAAGGTCTGGGGGAGGGACAAACACATCACCACTCCTTCAGCAGATAGTCCTGCTTCCCTGCACACAACTTTTTTTTTGCTGGCCTCCATTGATGGAGGAGGGGCTGGATGGTGAAAGCAGCAGTAAATGCCAGTTGTGAATACCATAGTTCACTTTTCTGTCAGCTGCTTTTCTGCTGTCCTTTCTACATTGCTGTTCTGAGACTAGCTATCATGTGAACAATAATTTAGTATTCCCATAATTCCTGAATATTGATTTACCATGGTAAATTGATTGTGTCTATGAATTTGGTTTTTATTTTTTTTTGGCCTATGGGGTCTGTCCAAAAAGCACATATTACTACTGCCTCTGACCTACTGCTACTCTTTTAAATTCCCATGGAAGGGGTTTTTGTTTGAATTGTTTGTTGGATTTGTGCATCATTGTATTCTGATCAGGTAAATCCAGTACTTTGCTGCAGCTATTTTTTCTTGTTTTTCTATTCTTAATTTAATATGGGAAATTTTCACTCGCAAGTTTTACTCAGATTTCGTGTTTTAAATTTTTACTCATTTTTAATTCTTGTGTATGGATTATGCTCAATGTTTGAATATAATGAATGGTTATTCCTCGGAGGTTATTAATCAAGGCAAAGTTGGCATCTCACAGGAATTGTGTGTTTTCAAGCACTGGATCTTGTCTTGGTATCAAGTTCTCCATATTTCTTCTTTCATAGTAAATACATTATTTTTAGTCAGATTACAGTTCATCATTCTTGCTTATGTTACAAGATTTTCCTTCTGTCTATTAACCTTGTGTGAAATTGTACTTAGTCAAGCACACTTGTGCTTTGGTGATGATTATTTATTCCAGCATTTTTTTCGTGGTTCTTTTCATTCACTATGAGAGAATTAAGTGACTCCATTCATAAAAAATTATATGTCTTAAAGATACCATGTTTGTCATGTATTCCAAAAATAGTTACAAATGGAATTTGCCTTTTTAAATGTTACTTTTTGTTACAAATGGAATTTACAGAGTCTTGGATTGTAAGGAACACTTGGGCTATGAAGAGTCTCTTTGCTTTTGCCAAAGTAGATATAAAAATGATAAAAGAACTAACTTTCAGAATTGGTTAAAAACAAAGGAAATGATTTTGCCTCCTGTACTCCTCCATAGTGTCAATAAATGTTAAAGAATCATTCGATAAAAAGAATGGAGCAAAAGAAACCGAGACCAGAATTATAGTTGTACAAGATACCAGATGTAATCTTATCTGCTACCATATTTTTATAAGTAATATACTGGGGAGTATATATACATATACTTTATTTTAAATGTTTTATTTATCATTCCAGGAGAAAAAATTACATCATTATTTTTTTGAATAAAGGCTTTGGGGTTAATGTTCCCTCCCCCATCGTTCTGGTTATTTACAGATCTAGGTGGATATAAAATAAGGAGAAATCTAGTATACTCTAAAAGTTAGGGCTATGTCCACTAGTTGAATGAAAGAAGGTGGCTGCCAGAACCAGTCCTTCACTTCTACTGCTCTGCCTTGTGCATTTTGTATAATACAATTGCTGTGCAAGGGGGAATCGCCTGAAATAAAGCTCATGAAAAATCTTCTTGCCTCATTTAGAATCCTTTCATAAGTTACTCATTTTATTTCTGCTTTTTTCTAGGTTCGTTCTGTAGATGAAATGAATCATGAGTTTCAAGCTCTTGCACTAGAATCTCGGGGAATGGGAGAGGTAAATATTAGAACATTTTTTAAACCAAATTGCTACTTTTGAATTTATAACTATATTTTGACAGCATCAACAAACACTTTATTTATTATTTATTTTATTTACTACATTTATATACCGCCTCTCTTAGCCCAAGGGCGACTTGGAGTGGTTAATAATAGGCAACAATATATCTATGCCGTATTTGGGAAGGCCTGCTGGAAAAGCCAGGTTTTCACCTTTCTTCGAAAGGTCAGGAGGGAGGGAGCCAATCTTATCTCTCTAGGCAGGGCATTTCACAGTCGGGCTACCACTGAGAAGGCCCTGTCCCTCGTCCCCGCCAGACGCATCTGTGAGAAAGGCGGGAACAAGAGCAGAGCCTCCCCAGAAGATCTTAGTGTCCTAGATAGTTCATAAGGAGAGATACTTTCAACTCTTTCCGCTACAATCATCTTAATACTAAATAATAAAAGGCAGTTGCTGAAATTGTGTAATACATCCAGGTAAAATAAATCCATAACCCAGAAAGAAATGGCTGTGTCACCTGATCAAAGTGCTTGCTGAAAAAAACTGTGCCCCTAGTAGTCCACAAAATTTGTTTGTAGGGCTTTAACCAACCTCAGTCCAGGATGTTCCATAGCAGGAGAGTCCTTATCAGATCTTCAATGCTAAAAATGAAGGTTTGCAGAGTTAAGTGTTGCTTTTTGACTCAAGAGAGTTTGATGTGCATATTTTAGAAAGTTCTCTTTTAAAATATTCAGGTTTTGAACTGTTTACAGCTTTAAAGTTCAACACCAGTGTTTTGAACTGTGCAAAGAAGCAGACTGCAATGCGATATGTTCACTATTGTTTCTGCCTGTCAAGCAGCAAGCTACAGAGCTTTGCAGTGATAATGCACATCAGTATTTTTGGAAGGCGATTCACATTTTGTTTTTGTTTAAAAGTCAATATGCTTTTGTGCATATTAATTATATGACCATATACTTCAATAATTTATTTGAAGGGTATTTGTCTGTAGCTTCATTTTTGTGAAAATAGATTTTTCATAATCATGAGAGCAGAAAAATTATCTAAAGTTATCCATTAAACTGGATAAAATTCAGAGGCATGAGATGATGAACTAATTGTGATGTAGCTAGTGATGCTTCTTCTAGTATTGACATGGAGAACGTAGATGAAAGTGACATTGTTTCTTCGTTTTGGTTGCTGACATTTCTCCAGAATGTTTTCTACTTCATCAGTCTCAGTTTAGTTTTAAAAGTCAGTTCAACTTCCAAACAAAGCTAGAGTACTTTTTATACTTCTTCCTTATATTTTTGTGCTTCATTCTGTGATACTAGAGCCTAGGGATCCCAGTGCCATAAGGCTTGGGAGGAGTGATTCACTGGTGTTCAATCCATTTCTGTTTTGGAAAGAATATAAAAGGGTTAAGAGAATTGTAAAATGCCTTTTTTCCTGTTTAAAACTTCCATTTATAAGAAAGGAATTGAGGAGGATCATTTTGCCATCCTTTGATATTGAAGGTGAACATTTTCAAATACTTTTGGGGTGTATTAATGCATTCAACCTTTAGATTGGGAGCATAAGGGAAAAACTCACAGGTTTCTGAATATAACCAAAGTTTATTATGTTTTTTCTACACTTCATTTCCTGTATTTCATGCTCAAACCTGGTTATTGACAGGAATGACAATAGCATTTTTGAAAGGGAAAATGTAGTAATTATGGCCCTGGTTTTTACCAAATTCTCTTAGCCTATTAACAGTCTGTATAGTCATAATTACCCTAAAAGTACTAGATCAAACCTTATGTTGGAAGCTAAGTTGGGTCAGCCTTCATTAGTACTTGGATGGGAGACTGCCAATGAATAATGGTTGCTGTAGAGTGTATTTCAAAGGAAAGAACTAGAAAAACAACCTCCTGAGTTCCAAGCCTAAAAAAACCCATAAGCCAGCAAGTCAACAAGTGACTGGAAGGCATAAAGACATGTGTATAAGTAAAGAGCTAAGTAGCAATGTTGCAGTTTAAACACTAGTTTTCCTTTAAATCAGATGTTCTTAAATCCATGTAATTAGACAACTTTGTAAGCTTTGGTTTAGCAACAAGTAAATACATCAGTACTTAACATAGTATTTCCTTTTTCAATAGCTGCTACCTGCCAAAAAATTTTGGGAACCAGATGATCCAGCAAAGGATGGACAAAAAGGCATATTTCTTGGCGATGAATGGAGAGAAACTGCCTGGGGAACACCACGTAAGTCATGTGCATTTGAAGAGTGTGTGAGTCTAAAATGAATTCACATTGACATTAGTGGGGAAAAGAATTAACATTATTAGGTTTGGTGATCGAGAAGTCTTCGCTTATATCTACTGTTGCAACCTTAATGTATTTGTTTCATTTTTTAAACAGACCACTCTATGTCTCAGCCTATTATGGTTCAGAGAAAACCTGTTTTTCATGGAAACAGTGAAGTAAATGCCGTCTTATCGCCTCGATCAGAGAGTGGTGGCCTCGGTGTGAGCATGGTAGAATATGTACTAAGTTCTTCTCCAGCAGATAAATTGGATTCACGGTTTAGGAAAGGAGCTTTTGTAAGTAATTTTGTTATATCAACCAACGTTATCATAGCCTAGTCTTAACTGTATTATCCGGTGTGCTTCATTGGCTCTTTGGTGTACTTGACAAACAAGATGGACGAACAATTTGGATAGGCATAATATTCCATGTAGTGCTGTGCATTGTAATATCAAGGAATAATATGCATGAGACTGTCTCATTCAGCGGGTGATTTTGCTTTTTAACAATAACCATGCTGCAGAGCTTCCTTGTCTTACCATAACTTTGACAGAGGTCTCCTCTCATGAAAAGCAGCTCTCCCAACACTGGGCTGTACTCTGGTTAGGCGTTCAGTGTACTGTGAGGAGGAAACAAAAAAGTGAATTCCTAATGCATAAATGGAAAGGTGTTGGTGCAGGGCTTCTCAGACTGTGCTCCGTGGATCCCTTGAGACTCTGTGGGTGATTGAGAGGGGCTCCGTGGCACCATGCTGCTTCCCACCTCTTTCCTCCTCCTGAGAAATGTAGGGAAATTAAAGTTTTGAGCTGCCAGAAGAGCAGTAGCAGCATCCTCCAAGGGCACTGATCATTTCTCCCCATCTCCCTCACTGCCTAGATTCTTTTCCTTGCTGCCCAGACCATTTCCCACCTCCCTTGCTTCCCTGACTCTTTTTATCACCATCCAACCCCCCCCCCCCCCCCACACACACACACACTTTCTTTGCTTCCTGCTTTGATCGTGGCTTTTTCTGCATAGCAGAAGGAGGTTGAACTGAATGGTCTCTGGGATTTCTGCTGCTATTACTACTACTATTACTACTATTACAACAAAGGGTGAGTGGCCATCTGTAGAGGGTACTTTGTGCTTTTCCTGTGTGGCAGAAGGGGGTTGAGCTGGATGACCTCTAGGGTTTCTGCTGTTATTATTATTATTATTATTCCTCCATATTGGTTACAGTTGTTCTTCATTTTAAATATTGTATTGTTCGTTCTTTCTGGCTTTCTTTTTTTCTTTCTTTTTTTGCACTGCCTGAATTAGTTCACTCAAACACCCTCCATCTGCCTGCCATTGACCCAGCCCATGTCTGAAATATATACACTATACATAGCTTAATATATTTATTTATTTATTTGCTTTATTTCTATACCGCATTTTTCAGCCCAAACAGGCGACTCAATGCGGTTTACATGGTACAAAGTATCATAACAATGTCAGTGCAATTAAAAACACAACAAATGTAACAACAGGATCAACAACACCGATCCACAACAATTAACAAACAACATAAAACAAACATAGCGCCTCAGTGAAATCAGATCCGATCTCATAATCCTTGTGCCATTCCTATGTTCCATTTACCGTCTTCCTATGTTCGGTTGCACTGTTTAACCAAACGCTTGTTCATAAAGCCAGGTCTTGACCTTTCTCCGAAACGCCAGCAACGATGGTGCCACAACAAACCTTTGCTTCAAAAAGGGCTCTGTGGCTGAAAAGCTTGAGAACCCCTGTGTTAGTGTATTTGCATGGTACTTTAAAATTCATTGATGTTTATAGTTGTTAACACTCAGATGTTCTGTTGGGCTTAATGTTAAAGTCTCAGACTCCTATTTATTATGATAGTTCACTTTTCCAGATGGACTGTACATTTTGCATAGAAGTGAAAAATGACTAACAAGTATTTGGCTACTAATTATACTCACAGGCGCTATATCGTAGAATTGGTCACTTTATAATGTTCCATCTAAATTCAAAGAAATTTCAATTTTCCTCAGGGTACTAGGGAAGCAGAAGCAGATGGACCTGAGAAAGGAGACCAGAAAGGCAAGGCTTCTCCATTTGAAGAGGAAAAAAATAGAGATCTCAAACAAGGAGATGATGATGATGTTACTAAAATAAACGGCAGAGGTTTGCCAAATGGAATGGATGCTGACTGCAAAGATTTTAAGTAAGCCTTTAAAAAAAAGAAAAAAAAGATAAGAAGCTTATTTTTTGAGCCATAAATTACAGATTTATGTATCGGATTTTTTTCACATTCTGCCTTATTTTGTTTAATACATGATACCTTAATATGTATCACATTTCATGAGACAAACTCATCTGTGCAGGCAATATTAGAGTAAACCTTAAACCAAACCATCATCCCTAGCTGTTGGTCAAATAGACTTGGGATGAAGGGAGTTGAATTGCATTCAGAGGACTGCAGGCATACAGTCCTGTTATAAAACATGAAAAAGTGAGATAATTCAGTCCCCCCACCATCCCCAAGCAATGCATGGAAGTGGAAGAAGACAACAGAATAGGAAGGACAAGAGACCTCTTCCAGAAAATTAGAAACATTGGAGGTAAATTTCAGGCAAAAATTGGTATGATAAGAAACAAAGATGGCAGGACCTAACAGAAGCTGAAGAGATCAAGAGAAGGTGGCGAGACTATACAGAAGATCTGTATAGGAAGGATAATAATATTGAGGATAGTTTTGACGGTGTGGTGAATGAATTAGAACCAGACATCCTGAGGAGTGAGGTTGAATGGCCTTAAGAAGCATTGCTAACAACAAGGCAGCAGGAGACGACGGGATCCCAGCTGAACTGTTTAAAATCTTAAAAGATGATGCTGTCAAGGTGATGCATGCCATATGCCAGCAAATATGGAAAACACAAGAATGGCCATCAGACTGGAAAAAATCAACTTATATCCCCATACCAAAAAAGGGAAATGCGAAAGACTGCTCAAACTTCCGTACAGTGGCCCTTATTTCACATGCCAGTAAGGTAATGCTCAAGATCCTGCAAGGAAGACTCCAGCAATACATGGAGCGAGAGTTGCCAGATGTTCAAGCTGGGTTTAGAAAAGGCAGAGGAACAAGAGACCAAATTGCCAATATCCGCTGGATAATGGAGAAAGGCAGGGAGTTTCAGAAAAACATCTACTTCTGCTTCATTGACTATTCTAAAGCCTTTGACTGTGTGGATCATAATAAATTGTGGCAAGTTCTTAGTGGGATGGGCATCCCAAGCCACCTTGTCTCTCTCCTGAGGAATCTGTACAAGGACCAAGTAGAACAGTAAGAACTGACCATGGAACAACAGACTGGTTCAAGATTGGGAAAGGCGTACGGCAAGGCTGCATACTCTCACCCAACCTTTTTAACTTGTATGCAGAACACATCATGCGATGTGCGGGGCTTGATGAATGCAAAGCTGGGGTGAAAATTGCTGGAAGAAACATTAACAACCTCAGATATGCAGATGACACCACTCTGATGGCCGAAAGCGAGGAGGAGCTGAGGAGCCTTCTAATCAAGGTGAAAGAAGAAAGCGCAAAAGCCGGGTTGCAGCTAAACGTCAAAAAAACCAAGATTATGGCAACAAGAATGATTGACAACTGGAAAATAGAAGGAGAAACCGTGGAGGCCGTGACAGACTTTGTATTCCTAGGGGCAAAGATTACTGCAGATGCAGACTGTAGCCAGGAAATCAGAAGACGCTTACTTCTTGGGAGGAGAGCAATGTCCAGTCTCGATAAAATAGTAAAGAGTAGAGACATCAGACTGGCAACAAAGATCCGCCTATTCAAAGCCATGGTATTCCCTGTAGTAACCTACGGATGTGAGAGCTGGACCTTAGGGAAGGCTGAGCGAAGGAAGATCGATGCTTTTGAGCTGTGGTGTTGGAGGAAAGTTCTGAGAGTGCCTTGGACTGCGAGAAGATCCAACCAGTCCATCCTCCAGGAAATAAAGCCCGACTGCTCACTGGAGGGAAGGATACTAGAGACAAAGTTGAAGTACTTTGGCCACATCATGAGGAGACAGGAAAGCCTAGAGAAGACAATTATGCTGGGGAAAGTGGAAGGAAAAAGGAAGAGGGGCCGACCAAGGGCAAGATGGATGGATGGCATCCTTGAAGTGACTGGACTGACCTTGAAGGAGCTGGGGGTGGTGACGGCCGACAGGGAGCTCTGGCGTGGGCTGGTCCATGAGGTCACGAAGAGTCGGAGACGACTGAACGAATGAACAACAACAACAACCATCCCCAAATTTCAGGCCATCTCAGTGGCTTAGTGACTTAGTTCTCAGGCATAGATAAGAGCCACACAAATTCCCTTTCACTGATAGTATTTAGGTGACTAGCTGTTAGTCTCTTTTTCTTTCCACCAGACCCTTCAAGATGCCCAATTAATGGTGTCTTTCCTTTGTAGCTTGATGCTTGATGATAAATTGGGAGGGGTTTCTGTTTTATCCAGTCTAGAAGGTCAGTACTCAAATCTAGAGTACAGAATATGACAGAATGTATGTTCTAAAAGGCTCAGTACTGAAGGTCTTCTGGAATTACCACACCAAGGCCAGACCCATTCGGTTTCTGCTGAATCTCATGGCAGCAACTGCCATGGTTATTCCCTTCACCTAATTCTGAATGACATCTCTTCAGAATTGGTTTTTATAATCATTTTGATAGCAAGCAGCAATTTCCAAGGATGTTCTTTTCAGTATCTCACTCAGTGTTTCTAAACCTCTCCTTGTGGGGTAGTCTCTCCAGAATTAAGAGATACATGATTTTCACCTGCACTATGTCTTCTCTGGTCCTCTACAGATGTGTCCTTGGGGGATTTGTCTGCATTCTGGACTTGTCAGTCACTTATAGTGATCCAGCATTGAGAAGTTGTTTCATATCAACATCTATAAAGAGCTTGTGATGTGAAAAGCACTTTGTGCATTCCAGAGACTGCTTTGTTTATTCAAGACACTGCTTTTACTGCATGATTGTAGCATTTTACCTCAGCAATCAAGGAAGCATGCATTTTCACACCCTCTTTTCGCTCAGCCTCCAGAACAGTGATTGGTGCAGGCGCAGAGGCATATTCTTCATGGTGGGACAGCTCCCATGAGTTGACAGTGTCTTTGCTGATGATCTCAGCAGAATGGACTTGTCATCCCACAAGAGGAGATTTCACTTTCATCAGACCTGTTGGATAACACCCATCTTGTGTCTGTGGCTCATAAACAGTAGACAGAATGCTCCTATCAGGTCAAGAGGACTTCTTTCCATTCTTACAGACTGAGAGTGTTGTGCCAGACAGTTTCTTTCTCAGACGTTTCCTTTATTTCCTCTACATTGAAGGACTAATTGGTGGTCATCTCTGCATACTCAATACCACAGTATGCCCTTTTTTATTGACATAATCAAAGATAAAGCTATTCTTCAAGGACTACATATACAGTCTTCGGCCCAATTAGCAGTTCACAACCTATGTGGATCTTGTTTCTGGTCTTCGCTAAGCTCGTCGCATGTCTTTGTGAAGTGATTGCATTCTGTGATATCTACTTGCTCTTCTGGGAGACACCTTTCCTTCTAATGTCAGTTAGTGGGCAGAGCTCAGGATGGATCTGTCTTGGTTTTTTTATAAGTTGATTCCCTCCATGGAAATCTGTTTCTTCCCTCAAGTGGTTCTATCCTCCCCTCTTACTGACCACTTGTGTTTCCCACATTCACACAGCCCCTGTCTTCTGATCTTGAGTATTCCCTTCACACTTAAAAGTAAGGTGCCCACACCATGTTCTACATTTCTCAATCTAGAGAGCCTGCTTGTCTGTTCACCACCAATTTCATTTTTAGGAAGGGGAAGGTAATTTATCTGAGCATCTCTCCTACTAGGTGAGGAACACGGTCTGCTTCATTGCTGGGAAACCACTTTCACTAACGGGCAAAGTCTCACAGCTTGTTGTGTATTTCAGTGGAAGACTTCTTTTGGAACTCTTTATAAAGTAACCATGTGGTTGCAGTTGTCTCCATTCCTGTCTTTTTACAGACTAGATGTTCAATCCCAAGCTGATGCGGCATTTAGTAGGGCAGTGTTATCATTGGTTTCACCATCCTTAGTGTGTTTAGCTTGCTATTCTTCCATATGTGTGAGTCAGGGACAGGAAGAAGGACGGATTGCATACCTATAACTGGTTCTCTGAATGGTTATTAGTGAGCTCACATAGTCCTTCTCTCTTCATGCTGGCCCTTTTAGCTCCTTAGAGTGAAGAGAACTGTAAAACTGTCATTCTCACAATCTGAATAATTTGACCAATGCCTCCCTTTAGCTTTATAGTGAAGCAGCAGGCTGAAGCTGGAGTATATACATGCTTAATATGCTCATATTCCCATGATATGTGCATCTTTTTGTTGAATATATTCTGGGCCTTCATTTGGACAGGCCTCAAAGATGTATAGTGATGTTTCTGATCATGACCTAGTAGGCATTTGGTACTTGTTGTCCAAGTGTTTACAGATATAGCTCACAAAGAAGTTGATCTATACCTGGTCACTATTTCTTTAACAGAAACATTTGTAACAAAAGCAGAATTATCACGGAAAGAGTAAGAAAAGCTTTTCTTTTACCACATAAGAATAGTTTGAACATGTTTTAGCAGACTATTTATGCAGAACTAAAGGTATGCACATGTCAAATGAAAACCAGGTCAGGTGAGTAATGCATGAGTAAACAAAACTATATGGAATATTATAGAGGCTACTTTGAAGCTTCTTCTAAAATGCATCCAGGGATTATTTTTCTTTCACAAATTTCCTCTTTTCTAATAATTTCCACTTTGGTTCACCAAACTTATAGATGCATGCTTTATAAAAAGATGCTGGGGGTTGTTGCATTGTCTTTTTATGTCTCTTTTTCTCTTCACACACATGCACAGTAAGAGGCAAAGGAAAGAAAATCAATTGCAAATGTGCTTTGCCACTGAAAGTAGTTTGAGTTAGCTTAGTGAAGAAAATCTCCCACTGAACTTGGGATCTAAAGTAGTTACAGGTTTGTCGTAGGTGGAGAATAGTATCTCAAAGGAATGCAGAGGTGAAACATACCCATCTTAAACCCTTTTGAGCCACATGGGAACTGGGTAACCTAAACTCTCAAGATGGAAAATGTCATGTTAGTCTCCCTCCATATTGAAAGAGCATCCAAAGTATCAATTGAATAAGACTATGCTCTCCCTGTGTTGAATCTGTTCACTTCAGTAATACCTGAGAAGCATTTTGGTCAACAATAATGAGAGTTAAATGTAGGAAAGTTTTCTGTTTTCTTTACACATTTTCAAGATTTTTCATTTCTATGATTGTTCTCACTGTTTAATAGTAATTCTGTTATATTCCTAAAATAAAACTTTAGTTGACATTAGATTTTATCCACTATCAGTCTTTTAGCTCCACTTCATGATATCAGCACCTGAAACTGATCTAATATTAAAATCTTAAAGAAAACATGCAGATATTTTGAGATCCCATTGTTGAAACATTTGCCTTAAAAAACCCCAAAAAACCCTGACATCTACTTTTAATTTGTTTTCTAAGCAGTCGTACTCCTGGAAGCCGGCAAGCCTCCCCAACCGAAGTAGTGGAGCGCTTGGGACCTAACCCAAGCACTGTGGAAGGACTGGCTTCCCTTCCTAATCCTCCAACCCACAAGCCTCTGGTGGAAGAATTTTCAAACTCTGAGTCTCAGAATTTGGATGCTATGGAACAAGTGGGTCTTGATTCTCTGCAGTTTGATTATCCTGGAAATCAGGTACAAATGGACTCTTCAGGAGCTACTGTTGGACTCTTTGATTACAATTCACAGCAGCAGGTTAGTGTTTTATATGGCTGTGCAGTACTATGAGAATGCTCACAAACGATGACATTTATCCATATAACTTGACAATAAGAGTCTGCTATTGGAAAAAAGGAGCTCGGTATAATTCGTCCCTTTTGTTTTTACCTGTGTTAGAGTGAGTGTTATGTTTATTTTCCTACACCAGTTTCATATCACTGCTGTGAAAGCAAAGGGATAGATAACTTCAGGTCATAGCTAAATGTTACTATGTTTCACATTAAAAGAATGGAAGAAAGCAACATAAGATTGCTATTTTAAGCAGGAGCCACATGTTGATTATAATGTGAAATTCTGTTTCAGGAGAACGAGAGACTGTCTAAATTTAAAATTCACTCATAGTGTAAATAGAACTCCAAAGAGCCTTTGTATGGTCTACATATAGTTCCTTGTTTAATTTATAAAAGGGGATTCACTGCAAAGTACAAAGAATTTAAATTCTTGCTTTTTCTTAGCTCTTTCAGAGGACTAATCCTCTTGCTGTCCAGCAGTTAACAGCAGCTCAACAACAACAGTATGCATTGGCAGCAGCTCAGCAACCGCACATAGGTGAGGCTTTTTAAAAGTTTGTTTGCTTCAAATGTCAAGTGAAAGTACTAGTAAAGTACTGCGTGTGTGCTTTGTTAAAAGCTTGTAAATTTGGGCTAAAAAACTTCTGACCAGTAGATATTTGAAACTATATATGTGGACTTGGTGGAAATCGTTTTGGGGTAATAATCAGTGATGATGTGTGGAGAAGGCAAGCTCTGGAAATAGATCATTCAGTTTCTTATTTCCCTTCTGTTATGTCTGTATTCAAAAGAAATTTCTGGATTGTGTCAACTGTTGAATATATCGCTTTATTGTTTATGATTCTTGTAAACACATGAGTTGTGCACGGATTATGGTTGTATAGAATTGGGAATCCCTGTGCAGTGCAAGATTGCTGCGTCTGATTTTGGGGAGAGAGTGAAGGAGAGGAAGGAAAGAGATCATGCCTTCTGTTCTGAAACTTTGGATATCTGATTGCCTAGATTAAGATTACAAGTATATGATCAAATGCATAGTAAATAAGATTGTATTGTAACAGTGGGTTATAGTAGGTAATGAAGTGAGATCACAAAATTCTCTGTTGGAGCTTATTTGACTTTCTAAGGTGTCAACAGTAACACAGAAATTAATATGGCTGTTGTTTGGGTGCAAACATGATAGTTAAATGAGATGTTAAAAACATTATAGTCTTATTGCATTCTAAAGCCTCAGCAGTAGTTGATGCCATAAGTATCTAAGGCAAATGGAATATTTCTTATGGTATAATACTTCATGTGGTGTTTTTTTGTGGTGAAATTGAATCTTTTGTCACTGTAACAGGTGTATTTTCGGCAGGCTTGGCTCCAGCTGCTTTTGTGCCAAACCCGTACATTATCAGTACTGCTCCACCAGGTGCTGATCCATACACAGCAGCAGGATTAGCTGCAGCAGCTACACTGGCAGGTAAGAATAGACAGCTGCACAGATAAATTGTACTATTAGCAATGTCTAATCTAGAAAAGTTTACATATTCCTAGTGTTGGGCACCTTTCACTGTAAAGAGCTACACATGCAAACCAAGGTGGCAAAAGGCTGTTTTGCTGTTCCACATGAGTGTGCAATTTTCTTCCTTCTTATCAGTTTAATTGACTACTTTAAAACCAGGTAAACACATTTGCTTCTTAGGAAATCACAGTTGTTTTCACACTAGAAAAGTTAGATTGGACCAAGTCTGACTTATTCTCTAGAGTTGTAAATATGTTTGAGATATCTTAGTATATAAACAGTTTCAAAATACTAATTTCCAGTGAACTTACAGCACTCCTTCCCTAGATATTCATGGTAGAAGTGGGAAATGCATGGTTTCATGAGAAAAAGTGGGGGCGGGGAGGGGGAGCAATATTTTAACAATAAGAAAGAAAGCTCATAATAGCTTCTGATTTTTTTTTTACCTTTGCTGCCATTTTACTTCCTGGGCATTTGGACGGAAAAGCTCTCCGATAAGAGACAAGTCTTTGGTCAAATGTAATTTTTATTCCTTTAAATAAAATGTTTAATTAAAATTAAAGAATAGCTGTCTCTACGGTTCTACGGTTAGTTTCTCCCTGTGTGTATCTTTGGATACTCCTCACCAAAGTGTACAAGGTAATTAAAATTAGTCCTTTGTAAAATAATTATATTCCTCAGATGACTTGTGGGAACTGAGAGAGTTTTTTTCTTTATAAGTGCTGTTTCTTTATAAGAAGGGATTGTTTGCATTATGTTAAGCTCTCTAAATTATTTTGTAGACCTGGGAAGAAAAGTATTAGGAAAACATTTCTGACAAGCATCCCCAGCCTCTGACAAGCATCCCCCTCAATCAGTGTAACCTTTGTTCCCTACTATACTTCACCTTTAGCTGTACTTGATTTATATTCTTTATTGTTGTGTGCTTTCAAGTCATTTCTGACTTACGATGATGCTAAGGCAATTCTATTGCAAGGTTTTTCTGGCAGAAATGGTTCAGAGGGAGTTTTCCCTGTATCTGAGACTGAGGATTTCCATAGCTGAGCAGGAATACAAACCTTAGTCTCCCAATGCCATAGCCCAGGGGTATCAAACTCATTTTCATTGGGGGCCACATTAGCACTATGCCTTCAAAAGGCCGTTGGGCAAAAGTATGATAGCTGGGACTCAATGCTAGTTGAGTGGCGTGGGTCAGAATTAGAGAAGCGAAGACATAACGTATTTGAACGTGTTTGCATACGATATCTGGATAGCCTTAAGCACTATGCTTGGCTGTTTGTTCCCTCCCCGCCCTTTCTGTCCCCCCTCCCTTTCTGGCGAGCTATCTTGCCACGACTCTGCCACACCTGCGTCTCTCACTCGCGGCACTGTCTCGGCATTGGGTCCCAACTATCATACTTTCGCCCGCCGTTGAATCCATGGACAGAGAATCCATAGATAAAGAGAGCCAACCATATTTTTTTTTTACAAAGTGTTTGATGTTCTTTAGTTTTTACCTAGTTTGGGTCCCAAATGTTATTGAACAACAACTCGCATCAGTTTTGTTTATCCGCCATGTGGACTGGTAGCAACATGGCAGCAGCCAAGGGAGACTACCCTCTTGACACTAAGCTGTCACTTTCCCTTCTTTGTGGAATACCCTCGACTTATCCACACAGATCATATCGAAATTCATAATTTTAGCCTCAACCTTAATTTTTACCGTAGGTTGACTTATATAGTATTAGATGTAGTATTTTTATGGCAGAATGCTAGGAATCAGCATGCCTTATGTAAACATGTAATTAATTTTGTCACAGTGGAGTCAATATTGTTCTGAAGAATTTGGAAGGTGCAACTACTACAGATGATGTTTTAAATTAAGCTTTTTTTTTTATTAGGGCCAGCTGTAGTTCCTCCTCAATATTATGGAGTTCCTTGGGGAGTGTATCCAGCCAACTTGTTTCAGCAGCAAGCAGCAGCTGCAGCAAACAATACAGCCAACCAGCAGGCTGCATCACAGGCACAACAAGGACAGCAGCAGGTAAACATGTGGGACACCTTTGAAGATTATTTAAAGATATATTTGTCTTCCTGAGCAGTTTGCTACATGGCAGTGTGTGCCATTGTATTAACTTGGGTAATTCTATACACTTTGTGTATATGCCGTGGTGGACAGCGGTCTGCAGTCAGTTTGTGGCCTCGTAATTTCTACCACAAATTTCATTTCCAAAGGACTCCTCAATTTTCAGTTCTCCCCTTCTAAAGGCTGGCAGCTAGAAAAGATAAGCTACATCAGGACCTTGAAGACAGTCTCCATTTTTGACCTGGATAAAAATGAGTCTCTGTTTTCTTGTTGACTTGCTGTCTTCATCATAGCACAGATTTCAGGATCTACAGTTCTGTCAAGATCACATAAAGCAGGAAAGACCAGATAGAGGGAGGACTTGGAGAAGCTGCTAGAATAACTCCTGTTAGATTTTTCACCTAGCAAGAAGTGAAGGACTCAAGATTTACTCAAAAGTGAAAGCAATTCCTAGTTTGTGCCTTTTTCTATTATAGTCATTTTTTGATCTCAGACTCCAATATCTTATCCAGGCAAGTTTTGGTCATTAGACTTCTTCCTTGCTACTTTTATCAGCTGCATACCTATCTGTTCCTGGGGACCATCTCCTTTGTCAGTCGTGGCTCAGACTTTTCCCAACTTCGTAAGAGTAACCTTATAAGATTCTGTAATTCTGGTACTAGCTAACACAGATACATTGGGTGCTCAAATTAGATAGTCCTATTAATGGGAAAGAATTTCTGTGTCACTCACAAGAATAAAATGGTATTCAAGCTTGATCTGTCCTTATATTTTAAAATATCTGACCATTTACTGAGCTGAGCTTCTTCAGTTCTTTTGGTTGCCAAGCAAAGTCATGAAAGAGAAGGTGATGTGGAAAGCTGTCAAGTAACAGACTTATTGACAGCACAGATCTATTACTTGAAAAAGTACTCACTCTGCAGTAGAGTGCCCATAGCATCTTTGGCATACTGGTATCAGGAAATTGTCATTTCGACATGCCTTAGTAATTGACAGTGTTATTTATGATCTGATGCATCCAATATTTCTTAGTTCTCATATTGGGAAGGGAGTGATGGATTTAAAAACCTACTATCCTTCCCTGCTATTCTTTCCACACTTGTAGCTATGTTCCCTTGTTTGGGACAGGTGAATGCATTTCTCCTTTCAAAGCTGGTTAGGTTATTTTTAGCAGTGTTGGGGAAATGTCTCTTTTATTAGTTGACAGTTAAAATGACTGTAACAATTCCTTGACCTACTTAGTGCTTTGACTGATACTTGCTTTACAATAGAAAAGAATAGAAATATATATGTGTTCAGCATTCCCTATGAAAAACTGGGGCTATTTAGACTTAGTTTTAAATCTTATTTGAATTTATTTGTTTATTTTCATGCAAAAAAGTGCTGTTTGGATGAAGCTTGCACTAAGATGAACTACATACTTCTAGGTTGTATGTATAGTTTGACTCCCACAGGATATATGTTCATGGGCTGTATGTGGATACATGAAATTGTGGATAATAGCAAACTCTAGTGCAATGAAGTACTTCTAGCCCACAAACACCACAGAATTCTGCTAGAGAAGCAAGAAAATACTTAGGGTTAACATATTTTGTCAGTCCAGTGGATATTGAGGTCATACAGTAATGATGATTTTGTACCAGTGGAAGCAATTTATTAGGATTCTGGTGATTGAGAGCATCTGGTTTTTACCACCCCACCCTATCTATTGCAGTCCTTTACTCTACTACAGTCCATTTGAAGAACAGCTTACTCTGGGGTGGTGGGATGACTGGAATTGATGAAGATCTAGTGTCCATTTTAAGCAAGTAGATGTACTTTCTATTTACTATAAAAACACTAATGAACACAGTCTTTTGTTATTGAATGTGTTGTACAGTTCATCTTATATAACTAAAAACATTTTAAAGTGGGTTACATTACAAAAATGTGCAACTTGGCATTATGTTATGTTACCTAGTACCTGAACTACACTGTTTTGAGGGGTTGGTTTGTGTGTGTGTGTGAGAGAGAGAGAGGGGGGGGGGGAATTTGACTAGTCGACATTGATGTCCGCCTGCAACCTTCTGTTTGGATTTCTTCATATTATTAAAAATGAATTGATGCCACTTAACCCAGTGCAGATGGAACATCACAGACTTCTGATCAGATTTAGGAGTGCTTTCTATCTCCTTTTTTCAGCATTCGTCTTGCTCTACTGTTATGTCTGGTTGATAAAAATAATGAAGGTTTACTCAGGGCATGTTCAGGAATGGGTTGCATTGGTTCAACTGGCACTGATGAATGCTAATATGCACAAGGGGGATTTACATGTAAAGCAGTTGCTTTCACAAAATAAAGCATATGCTTTCACTATAGCAGGACTATCAACACCAGCAACTCACAGCAGGATCCATGTTTAAAAGTTACAGAATACGATGGTGTCACTTGGTATTTCTTAAACTCTCTTTACTTTACATGAGGATAATTAACGAATAATAATGAAACATCTAGCTTGGGTGCATACATCACACTTTTCAATGAAGTGGGCAAAACACAACTCTCCAGTTCTTACTGAATAGTAACTTCCAATATTTGTCTTGACTGTGCTACCTGGGGCTCTAGCCACCTCTTTGCTCACCCATGGATCCACTTGTACACTCTCCTTCTAAATAGAAAGACAGAAGACAATAGAAGCTCATAATTTTAAAGAAAAAGAATGCAATTTTTTTTAAAAAAGAGAGTAATCTTCTAATTATTATCTGTGAGCTATATTTGAGGGTAGTGAAGTTTGAGGGTTTCGAACTAATATTAATCTCTTCTATGTGGTTTAGGGCCAAGAAGCATTACATCTGCATTGGTCCAGTGTTCTTGTAAATAGCACTGTACCACAGAAGCCTGATCAATTATTGCATTTGTTAAAAACTCAGGGGTTAAAAATTGAAGCTATTTGTATTAGTATTTATTTACTAAAACATAGAGAATTGAGTTCCTTGCAATTTCTATCCTTCTTTTAAATGGTGCTGAACCTCTAATATGTTGAGCTTGTGTTTCTTATGCCCAGAATTCTGATGTCAAAGTAGCCCACAGCTGCTACGTTTTAATTTGCTTATCCATCTTTTAAAAATACGATCCAGTGTACAAAGATGTTCCATCATTTTTATGATATAAAGCCATTTTCATACTCATGTTTTAAGCAAATAGTGTTGCCCTTGGTCTTTTGTAGGTTCTTCGTACTGGAGGAAGTCAGCGCCCTCTTACTCCCAATCAGGGACAGCAAGGGCAGCAGGCAGAGTCTCTTGCAGCAGCTGCGGCAGCAAATCCAGCTTTGGCTTTTGGTCAGGGTCTTGCCACAGGCATGCCAGGTATATAATGATGAATTAAGGAAACTAAGAAAAAAGTAACACAAAATATTCCTGAATTGCTGTTGTGATCACATAATTTGATTTAGTTGCCATCTCTTTATAATTATTTTCTTTTAGTTTGAGTTACAGCTTAAATATTATTTTCTTTACATGCATATGGTTGGCAGAATAAAGGCAGGAGGAATATTTACATATGACGGAAAATGCCAGGGAAGAGAGTTTCCTGGCCTCTTAGCCCAGAATGTTTGTGTCTGTACTGTCCAAAAGAATTAAATCAACTACTCAGTATTAATAATGTATTTAACATACTTTTGTAAAAGCAGGCAATATAATGGCTTATATTCTGAGGCACCTGAGCAACATTCTTCTTGCACAATGGCACTTTACCTCTTCCTTTCTGCAGTAAATTTCTCAAGAGCTTAGTTTCCAAAACCCAGCTCAATTTTTTGGGGGGTGGGGTGGGATCCTAACTCAGGGCCCTTCCAGACAGGCCCTATATCCCAGGATCTGATCCCAGGTTTTATATGAGTCTGCACTTCCAGATAATCTGAGATAAACAGAAAACCTGGGATCAGATCCTGTGATACAGGGCCTGTCTGGAAGGGCCTTCGCTTTCTTTATACTGTGGTACAGCACACATCTGCATGAAAGCGTGCATTGTGAGGGGATTTTGTGTTCTGGATAAATTTGTGTCACATGAATTGAGTAGCTTTTCTTTAGAACACACTTGATGCTGTAACTTCATATATCAGTGTAACTCAAATCATTGTACCACGAAGAAATGTAGCTTTCATTAATGGTGAATGTGGTAGTGAATCTTTAGTCTAGAGGCAAAGGAAGAAAAGTTGCCTTTGGAAGTAAGATTGTTGGTACGTCTGTTCTGGCATACTTTAGTTGGTGATGCTTTAAGCTTAACCCAATCCATGGTAATAATACAACCTTTGCATTATTATGTTTCTCTTACCAGTTTTCCTGATGCCTTTCTAGATACAAAAGTCCTCGTAGACCAATGGGGGCTTGCTTCCAAATACTCATGAATGGTATTACATTGGTAGAGCAGGTTTAATCGGAGGTTTCTGGGTTTGCCAGATAGTCTGCTCAGTGAGCCCCACCCCCAGTGTTTTTTGTTTAAGATTATAGTCTTAGTATGTTGCCATCTGTAGTTGGGAAGAATTGAGGTGAGTTGCATTTTTATTTTGTTTATTTATATAAAGTGCTGGGTATAGAAGAGAACAAATAGTTCTAATATGAGCCATGACTTACTTTGATTGTTTAGAGACCATTCTTGACCATTAAAAAAAAGTTTGAAGGAGTAGCACTGCTGAAAAGACGTGTGGAAACAATTGTATTTGGTTTATCTCAGTAAAATAAAGAGATAAAGGTACCAGAAGATTCATTTAACTAGATGCAATTAGATACTCTAAACAGTAGAATGACTGGAGCTTGTAATTGCTGGTTTATTTATTTACATCCTATATTTGTAACCCGCCCTTCTCACCCCCGAGGGGGGACTCAGGGTGGCCTCACAACAAGCACCGTAGGATGCCATCACCATCATAAACATTCAACAAATGCATTAAAACAGTTCATTAAAACAATTGATTAAATACGCCAGGTAAAAACCAAACCCAAGTCTGGGTTAATTCATTGTCACGAGTTGCCTAAGTCTTCTTTCCACTTACCGCTATTCACTGGTCGAACGCCTGGTCCCATAGCCAAGTCTTCAGTTTCCTTCTAAAAGACAGGAGAGAGGTGGCCAGTCTGATATCTCTAGGGAGAGAGTTCCACAGATGGGGGCCACTGCCGAGAAGGCCCTGTCCCCACCAATTGTGTTTGCGATATTGGTGGGATGGAGAGGAGGGCCTCTCCAGATTATCTTAAACTTCGTGATGGTTCATTAATAGGAGATACGTTTGGACAGATAGCCTGGGCCAGAACCGTTTAGGGCTTTAAAGTTTAAAACCAGCACTTTGAATTGCACTCGTAAGCTGATCAGCAGCCAGTGGAACTGGAGTAAGAGAGGGGTTGTGTGCTCACTGTACTCCCCTCCAGTGAACAACCTGGCTGCCAACCATTGGACTAGTTGAAGCTTCCAGGGAGTCTTCAAAGGCAGCCCCATGTAGAGTGTATTGCAGTAGTCTATTTGGAATGTAACGATGAAGAGAGAACAACTTTTTTTCTTTGCATAAGGTTATTAGAATATGTCAACTGTTGTCTTTCTACATTAAAGTTTTAAACAAAATGACACTTTCAATGCAACAGACAAGTGTTCTTTTTAGTTTGTTGTCATTGAATGTAGCAGTGAAATTGCCAGATTTTTTAAATGTACAGAACTCATTGCCAGTTGGGTGAGATTAAAAGTTACACTCGTGGAACACCTTGATTTAGAAGCAGCCATTCTGCTTTGCAGTGTTCTCCACAAATTTCTTCTAACATAAACAACTCTTACAGGCTCCATGCAGAAAACGTTTGCATTGACATAAAAAGCCAGGATTCTGTGGAACTCTTGTCATTGTTTGTAAGTGATGCACTACTGCTCACTACCTGTTCATTCTTGCTTGGCTTCTCCCACCAGTGGAATTGCCTATATCAGTGTTTCTCAAACTCTGCTCCACCAGGTGTTTTGGACCTTAGTTCCCAGAAATCTCAGCCGACTTACCAGCTGTTAGGAATTGTGGGAAGTGAAGTCCAAAACATCTGGAGGAGCACTGTTGAGAAACTCTGGCCTATACCATCCAAAAAGGCTAGTGGCACTGGATCCATGAGTGAGGCCTCCTCTCTAAATCCCAAAGCAAATGTTATGATTTTCTTTAAACAAGTTTTTTGACTTACTATATATAATCTATGAGTTAACTTCATGTTTATGTTGAGGGTAGGTTTGAGGGCCAATATTGTGGGTTTTAATACAACCCATGGATAAAACAAGGGCCATTCCATAGAGTGTCATCCCAGGGATCCAGCTACTTCTGGCCACCATTGCCATTTCCCTGCCCAGGCATTCAAAAAGGCCAGTAGTGGCATCGCAACAGAGAGAGTAGTGAGGGTTGGTGCTTCTTTTTGTTCTCCTGTGATGGATTTTTGACACTCTACTCAGAGAAGGAGATAGTTCCCTTTTTTATACGAGTTAAGGTACAGTATTTACCTTTAGCCATGAATAAGTTGATCCAGGATTTGTGGAATTGATTTTATGACTAACATTTCTAGACATATACATGGGTATATAGGGTAGGTCTAACAGGGTTAGCATATCTGAATAAATATTGCTGCTTGTAAGATTTAGATATGTTGAGATTGAGCATCATATATAATAGCTGCTCTCTGGCCTGTTGAGATACCAAAATTTACTTTGTATTTTAGTTCTCCTTCCCCCCCCCCCCCCCAACACACTTATATGGATGGGTGCACATACACCAGTGTCCATTCCCCCAGAGGCCCAGGCCCTATAGAAACCTTCCCCCCAACCTGATGATTGAGGATGTAATGTAGCATCAAGACCCATACTAGACCTTTGTTTTGTTTTGATTTGATTTTTGTTTTTTTCTTCTTCTTTGATGAATCTTTAGTATAAAGTAAGAATATGAATTCAGCTATCAACTGTGCCAGAGTCAAACTGTGATTCAGGTTCAGATATAATCCTGAGAGTGGAGTGTGGGTGCACTTTTGAGTACCTATATACTTGTAGGCATTCCTGTAGTGGGAGGAGTAATGGGAGCGATAAACCAAGTTCTGAATTACTGTTTTTTGTGAACACAACCAATTAGTTTCCTCGTGCTGAATGACAGTTGAGTAACATTTAGCACACACATAATTAATGCTTCATCTTTGAGTATTGGGCACTTCCTAGTGATAACCATGTAATAAGTAATTGCTTGTGAACTCATTGCTTAGTGCAGTGTAACTTCATTTGTAAATCAGTTGCTTGTTATACTAAATGTACTGTTTATTGTCTAACAGCCTATTTTACATTCCTTACAGAAAAGCAGTAAACAGAGTGCAGTGCAAGCCTGGCCATTTGCTAGAATGTGAAAATGGTAGTGAAGGTAGTAGAACAGAATAGCCCAGTTTAGTTCTGTGTATACATTTTAATACCAATAAATATATATGATAGTTCTGTTTCTTAGAAGCCCTTTTCTAATTCTTTATATATTCCAAGCCTTTGTATAGTCATTCCCTATTTTAAGTTGGAGGGACTTGGATGCCTACAAATAAACACATAATCTCCCATATTCCTTTCTTCCTGGTTTGATATATAGTAATGAACATAATCCACTGTGTCTGCACATACAGATCTGTATGTGTGAGAGGGAATTCATATGACACAATTAAATCTCTGCATGGCTTGAACATACAACAAGCCAAGAATACAGTCAAGCATCTAGAATAATAGGCTAAAACAGTTGAGGGAATGTATATTTTTGTAGAGGGAAGCAAAAACTGCTTATTTCTGAGGGTTTTTTGTTTGTTTGTTTTTTTTTTTGTTTTTTGTCATGTCAGGAGTGGCTTGAGAAACTGCAAGTCGCTTCTGGTGTGAGAGAATTGGCCGTCTGCAAGGACGTTGCCCAGGGGATGCCCGGATGATTTTGATGTTTTTATCATCCTTGTGGGAGGCTTCTCTCATGTCCCCGCATGAGGAGCTGGAGCTGATAGAGGGAGCTCATCCGCCTCTCCCCGGATTTGAACCTGCGACCTGTCGGTCTTCAGTCCTGCCGACACAAGGGTTTAACCCACTGCGCCACTGGGGGCTCCATTTCTGAGATTACATTTGTGAATTGCTGTTGCTCAGATCATGAATAGCCTGTGGTTTGTGGGTAAGAGAATATAAATGGGACTTCTTGGCCTTTCTAGATGAAATGTTCATAGGTCTCTTGCTTAAATTTACGCCTTCATTCGGTCCTTGGAAAACTTGTGTAAAAAAACAAGGTTGATTTGTTAGGAAATCCCCAAAAGATGTCACTACTTCATCTTTAGAGCTACTGATAATGGAAGTAGAGGACACACCTTCAGCATGATAATTTAATAATATTAAGCTGATAAATATGAAGCGAGGAGAATATTTTTCATGATTTGGAAATCTAACTGCAAATGGCATGCTCTTGAGACTTGGTGATCAATATCAACATTTGGAATTCAAAGTGATACCATAAAGTAAAACTGACCTGCAAGTGCAGATCAGTAGTATATGCCTGCCCCATATTTTCCCACCAGAGTTACTTATCTACAAGTAGTGTAATGTATCTCATCTAGAAGCATTGTTTGTGCGACATCCCATTCCCTGGCTAGGAAAAGCAATATCGTGCAATTATATCATTGCTAGGAAGAGTCAGGGCAGGGGAGGAGGAAAGCCCTGTAACTGTGTTGACAGATTAATGATCAGATTGAGGAAGGGACCAGCACAGGGAAGATGCACACACTTGTTTGAACACTGGGGTACAATTTCCTTTTAGCCCTGGGCAAGTGACTGACGTGTAATTTAAACTTCGGGAGCAACGTTTAAGAATGAAATAAATGGATTTGGAGTAGAACTGGTTACTAATATCCAGAAAAAACAAATCACTTTTCTTTAGCAAGATGCAAAGTAGAAGTATTGCTCGTGTAATAGAGAAGCTTACTAGAATGTGTTTTCTATATTGGTTAGGCTATCAAGTGCTTGCGCCCACGGCCTATTATGATCAGACAGGTGCCTTGGTGGTAGGTCCTGGGGCCAGAACGGGACTTGGAGCACCTGTCAGGTTGGTGGCTTCAGCACCTGTTATCATCAGTTCTGCAGCTGCACAGGCAGGTAAGTAGATCTTCCACAGTGCTCTTGCATTCCTCTGGGGAAAATGAATTCTTATAGTAATATACTCCGCCTTTCACATTTGTGTATTTAGCTTTTGTGGATTTGATTATTTGTAGATTTGATTTAATATATTTTTGCTAGGAATCTCTAGACCCTCCACAAAATTTTGAATTAGAATTGCCATGGAGAACCTGGAAATTTCTAGAGATGTGTTCTCTCAGATTTTAAAAAAGCTATTTTTTAATTCGTAGCTTTCTACTTTCACAGTTGCCATGCCTTAATCTCAATGAAAATGGAGACTACTGTAGTATTTTTCTCAGGGTTTTCCCCCCTCAAAAACTCTCAGATAGTTACTTATTAAGAAAGTTGAGACTCATTGGTAGAAATTTTTCTGTTAGTATTTGCTTAGAGTTCCCCACATCTCTACATACAAGAACATGTATGGATTATTCTCTAAAGGATTTTCATTTCCTTTGTTTTTCTCCCCAAAGCCATAAAAGGCAAATTACCACCATCTGGCTTTTATTTCTAAAGATCTTGCATCTCAAAGGTATTTCTCCCTGGAAACATCTGTGTGAACCAACAGTGACCAATCTCTGATCAGTGATATCTTACATTCATTTTTGTCAAGGCACTGTATTTCAGGCATTGCTAGTTGCAGGTATGTCTAGCCTGTAGTACATGGGCATTTCAATATACATAGTGGCAAGCCAGGAATTACTTTGTTAGTGGGAAGTGGGTCTACAACCTATGAGAATTGTTCTAATATCCAATAGGTAAACATTGCTTTAGGAAGTTCAACCATAATAGTGTTGAGGCATAGGACCCCATTTTCCTAGCGAAAATGAGTAGAGAAGAGGAGTGATAGTCCTCATAGTGCTCTAAAGCATTGGAAAGGGAAAGCAAGGAGAAATACCAAAACCAGGGGGAAAGTGATAAGACCCTCACTGTATGTGCTAGAGCAGTGGTTCTCAACTTGTGGGTTCCCATGTGTTTTGGCCTACAACTCCAAGAAATCCCAGCCAGTTTACCAGCTGTTAGGATTTCTGGGAGTTGAAGGCCAAAACATCTGGGAATCCACAGGTTGAGAACCACTGTACTAGAGCAGTGGTTCTCCAATTTTGTCTCTCCAAATGATTTAGATTTTAGTTCCTAAAAATCCTGGTCAGGATTTCTGGCATTTGAAAGACCAAGGCCCCCTCTACACATCTGTATAAAATTCAGATGATCTGATTTGAACTGGATAATATTGGTATGTAGACTCAGATAATCCAGTTCAAAGCAGATAATGTGGGTTATCTGCCTTGATATTCTGGATTATATGGCATTGTGGAAGGACCCCAAGACATGTAAAGGACAAGATGGTAAAAATTGCTGTGCTAGAAAAGTTGTGGAAAGTCAGTGCCGTGCTGTTCTCTTGTACCGGCCTTTGTTGATCTATGACTCTTGGTTCCTGCTGATTCCCTGACAATTAGATCTTTCTTCCTCTGAGCTCTTTACAATTTCTGGACAATGTTGGAAGGTTTTTCCCCCTCTATAAAGCTATGCAGGAAGCATTACTCTTCAGAAAAGAAAAGCTGTTGAATTTGTACATCCATTATCATTTTAAATCAGAAGTAACATCAAATTGTACGCTAAAAGCCTTTCTCTACTTAAAATGCTATGTAGCCATGATATTTTTTTCCGTCACATAGATTTTTCTCTATACAGAAGTGAGCAATTTGTGGCCCTCCAAATCGTATTGGGACTACCTTTACTCAGTCCGAGGCAGCATAACCAATGTTAGGAGATTATGAAAAGACTCTGATTGCTAATGATAATTGAAAAAATGTTTTTCAGCTGCCGCAGCTTCAGCTGGAGGAACAGCAAACAATATCACAGGAGCCACAAATGGGCTTTTTCGTCCTCTTGGTGCCCAGCCACAACAGCAGCAGCAGCAAGCAAACAACAGTCTACAATCTAATTCATTTTATGGCAACAATGCTTTGACCAATAACTCCCAGAGCAGTTCACTTTTTTCACATGGTCCTGGCCAACCAGGAAACACATCTCTTGGCTTTGGAAACAGCAGCTCCTTAGGAGCCGCTATTGGGTCAGCTCTTGGTGGATTTGGCTCATCTGGTAAGTTATTTATTTTGTAAAGACAACAGTGGAGAGGTTATATAAGTATATGTCCTGTAAATGCAACTAGGTCTGCTTTTCTCTGATAAAGTGGCCAGTAGACCCTTTCCTAGCAGCATAATTTTATCAAGGGCCTTTGTTACTGAAGGTGAGAAAGTAGCCTTTTCAGAATTACAAATGCATGTTCAGGAACATTTTGAGGAGTGATGTGAGCATTCTGTCCTCTACCACCAAGGGTACTTGCAGTGAGACAGGGTGACTTTGGAAGCAAAGATCCACCATTCATATTGCTCTTTGGGCACATTGCTTCTCTGCAGAGCCAGAGCGGGGGAGGTTCTTTTGCCATTGCCTCATAATGTAGCCTGTGATTCTCCATACACCTTGCAGTACCTTCACCTAGTGTTTTAATTGCTTTAATTCAGAGCTTAAACATTGTCATGTTGTTTTATTTTCATTGTGTAATGATCTTTATTGTTTTATTCATCATGTGATAAGTCCCTTTAGAGATCAGTAGCTTTTTAGATTGTGAAGATTTTTTTGTTTTTGTTTTTGAAAAAATATCTGAATATGTGGCAAGGCACATAGGAGCAATTGTTAGTTGCTAACCTTGCATAGACAAAGGCATGTCTGAAGCCCACACAATTCAGTGCACTTTACAAAAGAATAGAAGTGAACCTGCACACTTTGATCTTGGAAAATGTCCCATGTGAAACAATTTTTATAAGTGTCTTAGACACCTTGTTAGAATGCTTCACTTCAACCGTCTCCTCAAATTAGCCTCAAAGAATCTTCATTTCAGCTGGCACATCTCTGTTTGAAACAAACAAACAAGCAGAGTGTAATCTAAGAAAAAAGCCTGATATTCAGGTCTTACAATGTTTTCATTTGAAAGCTATTCATGACAAAAATTGAGAATCACGTTCCTGTCATTTTCCTGCATAGGGAGAAGAGTATCCTTAAAACACACTTTTTATGGTAGGCTTCTGAAGTTTTTTTTCCTCCAGTAGTTTAGTATGAAGCAGATGTCTGTTTATAAAGAAAGAACATGACGTATAGTCCTACATTTTTCAGGCCTTATTTAATTGTAGCCTTATGCTATTTTACAGTTAATTCACTTTTAAGCAAACCCTGACTTGATTATAAATGTAAGTTTCCCAGCTATTATTTTGTTTGCAGAATTACATTAAAATGAGGATTTTAAATGCTTGTATTAATGTTGTGAGTTTTTTAAAAATCTTTTTAAAGTTTTAGGTCAGGCAGTCTCAACCTGCGGCCCTCCAGCTGTTTGGGCCTCCCAACTTCCAGGAGCCCAAGCCAGCTCGTTCAGTGGTCAGGAGTTCTGGGAGTTGGGGGGCCCAAACATCTGGAAGGCCACGGTTTGAGGTTATCTGTGTTTGGTAGTTGAATTATTACATTTATTTCCTATTTTCAAGGAAAGTCAAAGCCACGACCATTTATTTGGGCATTTCAGACATGCTGGATTGCTATCTACATCATACTCAGCCTGCATGACTTGTGACCATGCTGTCTGTAGATGCTGGGAATTGTAATCCAGCATATTTCGTGGGGCCTAATTAGGGAAGAGCATTTTAGGCTCACAACATTCCACTAAGTTAGATAAAATGTTCAAGACCATCCAATGAACTTGTTAATTGATATGGGATTTGAAACTGGGTTACCCATATTTAAACTAACATCAATTAATTACTGCAGCATGTACCTTAAAATAGTTGGATTCATACAGTGGAACTCTAGAAAGCTGACTTTTTAATAAGCCACAGCATTTTCTTTCTTTTTTCTGCAAAAAGCTCCCTTGACTAAACTATGCTAAAATTGATTCTAAATTAAAAGGAAATAAGGCCAATAATATATTTATATTTCTGGTGGAGTAGAAGTCTTCTCAGGCATGAAATCTGCTTCTGTGTTTTCTTTGCCACAATGAGTATTGTTTTAATTGTTAAGAACAAAAGGGTAAAACTGACTAACTTAACGAATAGATGAACCCCAGGATCCTTACTCATATCATCTAAAGAAAAGTAAAATCTTATAAGTCAATTTTAAATAAACCTGGCAATCAGTTTTTTTAAAAACTTTCATATGTAATGAAAATTTCTAAAACTACTTGTATTACATTATCACTAGGCAATAAGACATTAAACTAGTTCTAAAAAGCTTCTAATTTGACTTGTACTCTGCATCTGAAAAGATCATTTTAGGACTAGCCTTCAAAAGGATAATGGACATTGGTCTTTTTGTTCCCTCCTCTGTTTTATTTAAAAGATATGACTGAGTATGGTCATTTTGCATAGTTCTGGGAAGCTCAGAACCTGGGATAATGTTTAATGGTAACTGTAGAGTAAGGTAAAATCAATTGTGTTAGAGCCCGTCACGAACAATAATCCTACAGCATGTATGAACCACCACTGAGTTGGAGTAGGGTTGGGATTGGGGTTGCCTTTCAAAATAGTACAGCTGGGGAGGAATGAGGGGAATTGTTCACATAAATGATTTGAACTTGATATTCAGCCTCATTTGTTCATATTAACAACACAGTATGACATGCCTGACTATTGGTCCCAAAGCCTGACTCCAGAATATCAAATATTATAAAAATGTTGCTAAGTCTTGAATGTTCAAGACTTGGAGATCCTTGGAGTTCTTCCTTATTTGAGGAATGATTGTATTCATTTTGTGATTTATTAACTCATGTGTGATTATCACAGTAATTGTCTTTAGAATAATTTGATTGTTATAATTATTGTGATCACATCTGTTATTGCCCAGCTGTAGGTTGGGGCTAGGTTTTCTTTGGTTGACACTGTATGTAATAGGGTCTTTTTATTTCTTCTTCAGTTGGCAGTTCTGCAAGTAGTAGTGCCACAAGGAGAGAGTCTCTATCTACTAGTTCTGACTTGTACAAAAGATCTAGTAGCAGCCTAGCACCCATAGGGCAGCCATTTTACAATAGTCTGGGATTTTCCTCCTCTCCAAGCCCAATAGGCATGCCTCTGCCAAGCCAAACTCCAGGACATTCACTTACGCCACCGCCATCACTTTCATCACATGGATCCTCATCCAGTTTGCATTTAGGTAAAAAAAACAAAGCCCTTTTTGTTTGTATATGTATGTGTGTATATGTATTTTTATATGTATATCAATATTTTATGTTGGGTTAAAGATGTCAATTTGCATCTTCAGTAAAGTTTGTTGTATAGTGGACTTAATCCCTATGTGTTGATCAGTGCAGTCAAATCGTGCTGATGTGGCCATTGCAGGGGGTCAGTTGTGGGAGCAACAACTTTCTCCATACAACCCTTGCATTTTTGCCACATAAAAATAAAGCTTGGTATTTAGGGGAAATATGATTGGGTTGTTGTTACTGTGTTGTTGGTGTTGTTGTTGTTGTATGACAGGCAAAGATATATTTTTCCTGTATTTGTGTTGAACATATGTCTGCTTTTATGGAGTCAGCTTTAGGCTAATGTTTAGTGCATGGTAATAATACCAGTTTTACATCTTTGTTAAAGAAAAACTTAAAGCAAAATTTGCAGAATTTAGACTATAGTGTGAACCATTTGGTTCATGAATTCACATTAAGTCTTTTAGGACCTCACTTTCAAAATGCATAAACTAATAATATAAAAATCTGTGAGGGCAATAGTAATACTTAGTTTATAATGCATCTTTTCCATTACACCTGCTGCATCAGTAATACTTGCATATTTCAGCCAGTGAAATGCATGCTGGCATTTTGGTTTTTTTAAAAAAGATTTAACTTAATTGCATTTTATAATTACATACTTTGTGAGACATATTTTGCAATTTGTAACCACACATTTCCTTTTACTAGTTTTATACCTAGTGGAAGTGAAATGTATAGTAATTTTGTATGCTTCACACTATTGAATTGTTTTGTTATTGGACATTTTGCTAGAAAAGAGATCTAAAATTAGTTACAATAAATACTTCGAAATGTCACATGTTGTAGCTGTCTTGAAATTCTCATATCACCCAAATAATTCCTTTTATTCCTTCCCAGTGTTATAGTCAGGTAGGATTTGGGCATATATATTGGCCCTGTTTAAATTGTGTTCCTGGCTGCATTTAAAAAACAATATATGTAACACCTTATTTACAGAAGTAGTGTCACCATATCTTGATTTCTCCCTAAGTCAAATGATAAGTTTCACTTGGATTCATTTTTTGTGTTTCATAGTCTGTAGATCAGTAGTTCTCAAGCTGTAGGTCCCTAGGTGTTTTGGCCTACACCTCCCAGAAATCCCAGCCAGTTTACCAGCTATTTGGATTTCTGGGAATTGAAGGCCAAAGCATCTGGGGATCCACAGGTTGAGAACCACTGCTATTTAGTGAATTGCTTTAATTATTTGCAATGATGAAAACATTATGGATATTAAAGGTTTTGAATTTAGGAACATCAGACTATAAGAGTTGCATGGTTTAGAGCCCGGTTTTGCTGTTTATCATATAAAATTTGTCACTTGGGAAAATTTTCTTACACTCTTTGTAATGAGGGGAATCAGGCTATGCTGCATCTGAATGCATCTTTCTCCAGAAGCAGTGGAAGCTTTCTGTTGCATTTCATGTAAGAATTCCCCTTTCATTGTAACACAGTGGCTGACAGTCACAGAATTCAGCATATGTAAACACTTATTATTTCCCAGTAGAAGCCTTGGCATATCTGCAGAAATGCTGTTGCTAAAGATAGGGATTTCTCCTCACCTTTGTGTGATTCAGTATACTCATATATAGGTCTAGAATTTTTAGACAAGAAAATCAACCCAAAAAATCTGGGTCGATTTATCCACAGGTCAGTGTGAGTACTGTACCTTAAGTGAACCATCCTCTTCTCTGAGTAGAGTGCTGAAAGACAAGAGCTTAGTTCCCTCCACTCTGTCTACCATGGTACCACTTATGGTCTTTTCAAATGCCTGGGCTGGGAAATGGTAGCAGTGGCTAGGGACAGCTGACCCTCTGAGGCAACGTTGATGCTTTCCCATGAATTATCCACAAGTCATATAAAAATTGCTAATTTGGCCCTCAAGCCTATCCTCAACTTATACATAAAGTTGACTTACATGGTAATTTAGGAAGATTCAGACAGAAGAGAAAGTCAGCAAAACATCCTATTGTAAATGAAGGACTTACAATTCTGCAGAGATTTCTAGTTTCCAGACTAGATTAAATCAAAACATGGGATGTTTCTCCAAAAACATAGAGGGGACTCATTGCATTTTTCTCATTTGCAGCGATGGCCAGCCAGATCATTATCTTTGGTGGATCTAGTGATACAACTTTCTGCATTATGCATTAATTATATGTGAACATCCCCAAAACCATTTTTAAAGGAATCATAGAGTTGGAAGAGACCTCGTGGGCCATCCAGTCCAATCCCCGGCAAAAAGCAGAAAGCCCCCCCCCCCCCACCCTTATTCCTTTCCAGAACCTGGCAAATGGCTGCAACCTCTATTCCATTATGGAAACTTTCCAGTCTTTCTTTATACCAGAATTCAAACTATGTGGAACATAGCTTCTATGAAAAACCAATAAAGCCTCAGAAAGTGTCTTAGCCATTTGGAGAACATACTTGTGTCCTGTACACTTCTGATAATTCATGTAAAGACCTGGAACACACTGCTCACTGCCGTAGCCAGTAGTGAATAATGCAGGGGTCCTTGTTGTGAAGGAAAGGAATGAATAGGGATATTTTTTTAAAAAAAAAAAAAAGAAATATTTACCATAGGGAATAATATTTGGTGGCTGTTACCACAATTCAATGTAATAATTCCAAGTAAAGTACTATATTCTAGCATGTTGCCCTCGAGCTTTGGGTGAGATGTTTTTATTCTCTGAATTAAGAACAAAAGTTGATTTATAACCTGCCTAAAGTAAATGAATCAAGCATTCCCTTAGTTTTCATAGTTTGGTTCATTCTTCTGGCAAGTCACAGAAGGAGCAAAATAGTAATATCAGGCATATCCTGGATGCTGGACAACTTGAACTCAACACACCTCCTATAGCTTCTTATATATAATCATGCTTTGACTGAAACAGTGCTCAATATACCTTTGTAGCTCTATGGGCTCAAGCTTTAAAATCAATTGTACAAGGTCTAAATATGAAATGTCTTATCTGGAAATTGAAACCAGCAACCAATACATGTTCTGTAGCTTTTCATGCTTGATTAGTCTGACTCATTTCACATTTTAAAATTGCTATTCATTCCAGAGAGTGGCTAGCTTCCAAATGATACGATTCTCTTGCCTAATGGAATTTTTAAAGTGATTATTTATTTATTTCTCTGAATAGAGAGGCTACAAATTCAGAAAAAGACTTATTATAAACATAGAGACATTTTAGGAGATATTTTTATTCTCTGTCTAACAGTCACTTGTTCTAGACAATTTATTAGAAAATACCCAATCAAATTTTAAAATAAAGTGAATTATAACTATAGCATTTTTACATTTGAATTTTAAAACACATTTGAGGATGTTAAATGTATATGAGGCTACTGGACATGATACATTTTTAGGCTTCCATATTTTTAGGAACGCACACTGTTTGAAATTATTGTAGCTTTTTGACTAAATGAGCCACAGGTGTTTCCTGCAAAAATAGCTTACTCCTGGTATCTTAATGAATGAATTTATTTTTATTAAGTAGCTTCTGTATTCTAGGCTGGATCCAGGTTTTCTGCTTAGCAGGAACACATTTTATCTAGGTTGCTCTGGTTGATTAAAAGAAATTGAAGAAGTGGTTTCCCCCAGTTTTTTCCCATGCAGCTTCTAACATTTCCTTCTCTCACATCCCAAAATGGATGAGACAGATGCTAAAGTTTTATGGATGATTTCTTAATCTTAAAGAAAGCATTGACATTTGCCATTTAGTAGAGAATAATTATAATAATCTTGGAAAATATTTCTAGCTACCATCAAAATTATGGATCAAACCTGGAATCTCTTACATAATTTTTTAAAACTTTTACCATGTGGAAAAAGGCACCAATATCACCAAAAAGTCCTTACTGTTTTATCCTGCTGTAGAGAAAATATGGAGACAGAGCTATTGCTTATAACTTTTCCCAGCATTTATGCTTACTTGCTGTTAGTAAGCCTTACTTTTCTCCATGTTCACTTTAATAGATACCCTGTTGCCACCTCTGTTAGGATTATGTCTGCTATTATGTTGTTATGGTCTTTCTTTCCATAAAGTTGGAACAAATGTGTTCATAGGATTCATATCCCTCATACAGACCCATATGGTAGATGAATTTCTTATGGAGGTGGTGGTGACCAATATTTTAGCTGACTCTTTTATGTTAAGCTTTATAAAAGATTGAAGCAGGGCTCTTTTTTCTTTTCTTTTCTTTTCTTTTTTTCCTTTTTTTTTTTTTTTTTTTGGTAGTAGTGAGAGCAAGTTTACGTCTGTTCATTGTCTATGAGTAGCTGCCAAATATTAAAAGAAAAATTGTTTCCAGGGACACTTTTCCAAATAAATAAGATGTGATTTATTCCCTGAAAAATTACAGATCTGGTCATGCACCATTTATCTACAGTCAATTAATTGAAACTGATGGGAAATATAACTACTTTGCCTCGGTGGCTTTGGGTTTTTTAAAAAACAAAAATGTGTGCAAGGTATTCCTAATTTTTATGCCTTGATTGTGTGCGCTAATTCCACTGTGAAGTTATTTGGATCTAAATTCTAACAGTCATAATTCAAGCTGAAAACAAGAAAACTTTTGTGTAGCTCATTAATATGAGCTTTAGCTGTTATGTGTTAGAAATAAAAAAAAGGAAATAACAGTTTCTTGTTCTTATTAAGCAAATTCTGCTGCCACCTTGTGGCCTTCAGAATGTTACTACATTCAGTCGAATACCTACATTCCCAGATAATTTTCCCAATGTCTGGATTAATTTCACTGCAGAATGTTCCCCAGATTTCAGGCATATCTGCAGAACAAGAGATTGACATGCTCCTTCAAAGATGAGCACAGAAGAAATCTTCTCAATGTTATCTGATAATACCAAGTTATGTCTCCCTTCTGTGTCTTCCTTTTCAGTGGATATTGAACGAATGCAAAATTAATGTGCTTTTTTTTTCAAAACTATGTCCCATGTTCATTACCTGTCCTGGTCTTTAAAACAATCTAGATAATCTATACAAAATAAAGCCAGAAGAGTCTGTGTGGTTTGAAAGTCTAGATATGAGGGTCGAGGAAGTCACAACTGGAGATTTCATAAAAGAATGTAGGTTTTCCTATTACTTTTTTCCAGTGCACAAATAGGCTTTTCTAAATTTCCAAGTGAGTTGAGTGAGCTGATGCATTAACATGGAGTGTGGCCTACAGGGAAGACATTCAACAGACATTTGAAAAACCTTCTTTGTTTAGGCAGAAGCACTTTCTGGCCATGTCTCTCAAAACATTTTGATGCCATCCTTTCTTAAAACTTCAGCTTCTTAATTTGTATGGCAACCTTTTGCTGTATGCAGGAATGATTTTTTGTATATATTGATTGCTGTGTCGAGCAGTATTCATCTCATTTACTTAATTTTGATGCCCTAAAATTCTTTTAAATATAAGAATGCAACCCCCCCCAACAAACTATATTGCATAAAACAATAAACATAATAATTTGGGATTTCATACCATTAGAAGGGCCCCTGTCGGCCATCAAATCCAACCCGCTCATCAGTGAAGGGTCTCCAGCTAAACCACCCCCAGTATATAGTTGTTCAACCTTTTTTTTTAAGACTGTCAGAGGAGATCCCAACCCCCACCATTCTGAACAATTGGTTTCATTGCAGAACCACTCTTACTGTCAAATAGTTCCTTCTAATGTCCAGTCAAAATTTATCCTTTAACTTAAAACTATTAAACTTGTTTCTACTCTCTGGAGCCGCAAAGAATGAACCTGCACAATCATCACTGTTACGGCCTTTATGCTATTTAAAAATGCAGTTATGCTACCCTTAGTCTTCTCTTCAAGCTGAACATATTCTCCTACCTTTCCTCATATGTTTTGTTCTCCATACCTCTTATCATCTTTGTTATGTTTCTTTGAATCCAGCTCTTCCTTCTTAAAATGAGGTGTCCAGAACGGAATGTAGCATTCCAGGTGAAGCCTGATCAACACAGGATATTGTGCGACTGTTACTTTCCTCAACCTGGAAGCTATCCAGGTTAAAATTGGATTGAAACAAGCTTCCACTTTAGGAAATTTTCCTCAACCCCATTTCCAGGGACCCCCTCATTGCTCAGCACCCCAAATTATTTACCGGGGCCCTTTGACACTAAGGGAGATTGTAGAGGTAGGGGGATGGAGGTGAAGATATCAGCTTTCACAAGAACTATTATAACTGCTAGTCTGTTAATGGGATAAAAATGTGCCCGTTTCCCTTTCTCTCTTTTTTGGGCATTGTGGAGGTTGGTATTTCCATTCTTCCTCTGTAGTGCCTAAAATCCTCATTCCATTCTTACCATACACAGCATGGATACCAGTGCTGAAATCTCCAGAGGACCCCAACCAAACTCAGTTCTGATGTAGTTATTTTGAGTTTGTTACAAGATCATAGTCAGATGCTTCTCTGAACTTTCCTGCTGCTTCCGCATGCAGTCATCTTTTCTTTTCTTTTTTCTCCATTACACTCCTGGGAAGCTTCTCTAGATTTTTTTGGGGTGGGATTTTTCAAGACTTGATTGAGCCACATAAGTCTACAATGTACGTGGGGGATTAACCAAAGTGAAGCATAGCAATTTAGCACAAGGAGAACTGCAATCATACTCCATTACTGATAGTGGGTAATTTCCCTGGTCCTCTTCGTATATGCTTTTCTTTGAAGGGTGGGATTTCCCCCACTGTCCTCCATAGAAACTCAAAGGAATATTTGGATATAACCCAGTGCTGTCTTGGAAATATTTCATATCCCTTTATAAACAATTATCTAAACCAATCCGCATTAGAATTTTGTACATTTAATACAATTAGTTGATGTAGCCACTAATTGAATTTTGGTTGCAGGCCATTCCGCCATTAAATGTAAACCTGTGCAGGTGCTTGCATCATATCCATCAGCTTAGTATGTTTGGAGTGCTGACTGAATGAAAAGGGTTAAGCATGTCATGTTTAGAAGCACCTCAGTTTTACTTACATCCTTCAACTTTGTTGTTTCAATATGAGGGGAGGTTCATGGCTATTGTTGGAGAAGTGGTTTTTAAAAAGTAAATCAGAGCAGGGTATCGCTTGAGTATCTTTTTAAAAGTAAAGAGATACAATCTACTTTTACTGTATTTTTGTGTAAATTTGTAGTGAGGCTGGTCTGCTGAAATATTACATTGTGCCTTAGACCTAAGTTGTGTAGCAGCAGATGCAAATCTCTTTATATCCTAGTAGAGTGACATAACATAAAAGAAGCTGGAAGGATCAGTTGAGTATTGTTGAAATCATGTGATTAATATGTAATATATAAGTGCCCACTCTGGAAGGGCAGTAGTGTTCAGAGGTTGGTTGCAAGATTCTTGTTTGATATTATTATTATTATTATTATTATTATTATTATTATGTTTATATCTTGGTTTTTCACTCCACAAGGAGATGTTGGACCTGTCATTATCAGATTTTTTTGCTTTCTGGGTTTTTTTTGGAGGGGGATAATTTTTTTGTTCTTTTCTGCCATATTTAGAAAGTCATACTATATAGCAAATGTGAAAATGTGCTCATGGTTCTAGTCTTGCCTATTTCTAATAAAATGCAATTTAACAATAGTGTGTTTAAGACTTCTCACTAACAGAGTTGCTTCATTTTAGGAGGATTGACCAATGGTAGTGGTCGCTATATCTCTGCAGCACCTGGAGCAGAAGCAAAGTATCGCAGTGCAGCAAGTACTTCCAGTCTCTTCAGCTCCAGCAGCCAGTTGTTTCCTCCCTCACGGCTCCGTTACAGTAGATCTGACATTATGCCTTCTGGGCGTAGCAGGTTACTGGAGGATTTCAGAAACAATCGCTTCCCTAATCTTCAGCTAAGAGACCTGGTTGGACACATAGTTGAGTTTTCCCGAGACCAGCATGGCTCTAGGTAGGTATTTGCATCAGTGCTAAATAACTGGGAGAATATTTGCAGTAATCAATTCTCCCTTTAGTTGGGTCTTTGATAAAACACTGTCAATTTTAATCATTTCAGTATTTGACATAGAAATGCCCAGATGAGGCCTCTTTGCAGTTTTGTTCAGAGAGTACTTCATTCTCACTGTTTATATAGAGAAAATGAGTATTGACTTTCTGTTTCTATGCTCATTGTACAGAAGGCTAATGTGGGACGAAATCTCACAGTTATCAGTGAGTAACAAGCCTCTTACATTAATTTTATGCTACTGAAAGCATGAATTATCTAGAAATGCGTACTGTACATTAAAGGGGTACATTATTGATTAGTGCAATGCTAATCAATAATGTATCCTTAATGTACAGTACCCATATCTAGGTAACCTTTCTCTTTACCACTTAATATTAATAAACATTGTAAAAACAAGAAAGAATAGATTTCCGTATTGTCTTAAACTTTTTGGGTTTTTCCTTTCAGAATTTTACAGTATCTGGGCTCTTTTATTTATAGCATTATATACATTTCTGATACTTACAGGTTTATACAGCAGAAACTAGAACGGGCTACTCCAGCTGAGCGTCAGATGGTATTTAGTGAGATTCTGCAAGCTGCGTATCAGTTGATGACGGATGTGTTTGGAAACTATGTGATACAGAAGTTCTTTGAGGTTAGTGTGTGAAGATGACACTTGTTGAAGAAGGTTTTAATGATTTTAAATGTGCCCAAATTTAGGAGGATTTGGATAACTCCACGTTCGTAATCCTAAAGGCTGCAAACATTGTCATTTTATTATTTTCAGTTATGGATGGGAAACAGAATTTCTAATAAATTCTTATAATTGCACTTTGAGATGCATTCCTACCAAAACAAAGCACTTGTCCCTTCATTTCTCTGAAAGTTGAGTTCATGCCTATATCTCTATCACTGAAACTGTTTGGATTTAAGTGTCCTAAACTGTGGCAGGGGTCTTTGATTTTTCACCACCCTGTCCCTGGATTAGTATATATAGAAAAATCATAAACTCTGTTTATGTTTAACTTCTTAGCTGCAGTTCAAATGTTTGGCATATAGAACAGTTCAGGTTTGATCCTTAATTTCTCCAGCAGTTTGGGAAGGAGACCCCTGTTGTTAACTCAGGAAAACTGACGGAAGTCATTGTAGAGAGTACTAAGCTTTGGACAGTGACCTAACTTACTGCAAACGATTTCCTGCATATCAGTTAAAACAACCCTGTCAATTTGTGTCTTGATCATTTGTCTGGTCTGCCAAGTATTCCAGCCACAACTGCTGTTACTGCCATTTCAAGTGCCTGTGCACATTCCGGTATTCCCCTCACTCTCAAAGTGTTTTTCTCTTTGTGCATACCGTGATCTTTGGAGTTGGATTGAATCTCTTTGGAAATTGGTTTGCATCTTCTTTTGTACCTCTTCTGTTATCTTTATTTTCTGTTTTTGCTTTTCTTGCTGCTTCAAAATATTTCTCATTGTTTGCCATCGGTTGTATATCCTCTTTCATCCCCTATTACCCTTTCTGTAAATAATCTTCAGCCTGTATAATTCTCTTGTCAAACCTAGCCTCCATTTTTTTCAATCCATCAGTAATGCTTCTTAATTGGGTCAAGATTTCCCCCATTGGATGTTCTTCTTGTGGAAGCAATATTTTCTTGGGAGCTTCTTTCTGATCTTTGAATCTTGGTCTTGTTGATCTTGCAGTCATTTCTGTATATTTTTTTTTTAAAAAAAAAAACAACCCAGATGTCTAATTTTGAATATTTGTTGTAGTGCCTCCTTTGGTCACTTTCACTTTTAGTATGCTGTAGCTTACAGCTCTTTTAGTTGTTTCCCTTCTTTCTGTATTTCAAGCTATATCTCAGGGTCTATGGTTTTCTTGATGGTTCATCTCTATGGTCACTTCCTGTCTTATTTGCTGTTTGGACTCAATCCAAAGGCATCCCAGAATGTTATGGCTATTGAGCTTTTAGGTATGTTTATTCTAATTCCCATGGTTCTTATAGCATAATCTTTAACAAATTAATTCATGTTCACCATTTATAATTTGTCTCACCAGATACTTTCATCAGGTAGATTTAGGAATTTCCTGGATAATAGTTCCTCTAATTAGATTTTAAAGTCCTTTTTTATCTCTAAAATTTCTAACAGAGGGAAAAAATGCACTTTACCTCTCAAATATGTTTTTGTTGACAAAGTTGATAAACTAACAGCAGATTTAAAAGCATTTTTTCAGCCTTGTGTAAATATAGGATTTTAAGAAGTCAATCGAGGTTACTTTGTCTGCGTCTTTTGCTGAAGTGAGTGATGTCTTTCCCCCCTTTCTCCCCTTCTCTTTCAGTGGAGAAGGTGAGATGCTTTGCTTCTTGAGAGGTTTGCGACTGTCCTTTTTTCTTTCTCAAAAAGTATTTCTCAACTCCATGCTGTTGATAATCCCCAGGGATGTCCCAGTGTTCTGGCCTGTTCACTCAGGCACTGTTCACAGCTCCATTTCTTCCCATAGATCCTTTAAGCAATACAGGGCTCCGAATGCAACTGTTTTCGTATTCTTGGAGAGCGGTGAAATCAGAGTAGACAGACTGAGCTATTTTCCAATACATGGGCAAGATGCAACAGGTAGCCACGGAGACTCCTTGGGAATCTTGGGAGAAACTTGCTGAGAGTGTCTTTGCAGCATGTCCATCTACAACATGGAAGTGCTAATGTTGAGGGACCTGAATAGCTTCAAGGTCACCCTTAGTCCCTCCTCAGGGGTGAGAAGGGTGGGGTATAAATATAGGAAATAAATAAGGTGGTTTTGGAAGGTAGGATTTGGAGATCTAGCTATGTGCCAGATATACTCCTTGTGATGCAGGATCTCAGCCAAATACTGAAGCATCTTAGGTAAGATGCTGCAGATTTATTTATTTATGCCTAGATATCAGGGCAGAGTTGGAGAAAAAAACCAAAAAAACCCACATTTGTTTCTGAAAGTTATAACAAAATCAAACTGCTGCTCTGAAAATATTGTGCTTGTTTACTTGATTTTCTGGAATTACTGCAGATTTCAAACAGTTGTAATGTTTCATGGAAAACTTGCTAAAGGAACCACACTAATATTTTGCTAAGCAAAACTGTTTTATTGTTTTGTGCCACAGAAGTTCACTCCAGTGATGCAAAGTTCATAAAAGTTAAATCAGAAAAATGTTCCAGGACCAGATTTATATACATTTGAACTCTACATAGTCTTGGTTGGGAGGTCTGATTTCAAGTATTTTCAGATTATATAATAGACTCTCAGAACAAGAATGATAGAAAGGAATCTAGGGTTCACAGATTTTATTTGTACTAGCAAATGTCAAATGAATATGTAAAAACCAGAATAAATAAGTTCTTAGGAGGCTTTGTCTTGTAGAACAGGTAGATGTGTGGTTGGCCTTGTTAATGGGGCTTTCATTTTTCTTGTAGTTTGGAAGCATTGACCAGAAGCTAGCACTTGCAACTCGCATTCGTGGGCATGTTCTCCCATTAGCTCTGCAGATGTATGGTTGTCGTGTCATTCAGAAAGCATTAGAGTCCATCTCACCTGACCAGCAGGTAATTGTAAGTTAGAACAATATTTTTGTATTTTTCCTTAAAATATAACATGAAATACTTTCTCTCTTACTATACTGTAAAATATACTCATAATAAAATATTGATCTAGTTTTTTTTATTGAAGTTGGTATGCTGTTAAAGATTCAAGAAATCACATTTTAATTAGAACCATGTAATTTGGTAATCTCATATTGTTTCTTTCTAGAATGAAATGGTGAAGGAACTAGATGGTCATGTCCTGAAATGTGTGAAGGATCAAAATGGAAACCACGTGGTTCAAAAGTGTATTGAATGTGTCCAGCCGCAGTCACTCCAGTTTATTATTGATGCTTTCAAAGGACAGGTACATAGTTTTACTTCCTTTGACTGAATAATTATTTACATACTTATTTTGACAGGTGGGTAACATACTAAAACAAGTACAGAGCTGTTTATTTTCTCAGAGAGGCTCATCTAGACTTATGTTGTGATCCTTTCAACACTCACTGAATATCTTTTTCTTCATAGTCTCCCTGAATAACACACATGGATGCTCAGCCTGCACTGAGCTATGATTGGAACTTTTTTAAAATGAGTAGCTTTGGTTGAGGACCCTGCTCTCATTCTGCTAGTGTTGGTGATCTGTGCATCTGAGCTGTTCTCCAACAATTCTTTTTTCCTTGCCACATGAACTCCAGCTTGTTCTCTCAACATGCAGCTGTTGACTAAGAGTTTTTTGTGTGATAGAACTTCATGTATTTCATTCTGCTACTGCCGTTTCTTCTATGTTGTGTACATTCACTGACAATCACCACATTTTTGGGTTTGACTTCTGCAAATTTGATTGTTTGCCGATTTGACCAAAGTGTTCTCTCTAGAAATGCCTTGGTTGTTCAGTGAAATACCATGGTCAGCACCCAGCAGATGTTGACCATAGCATTGTGCTGGAGGACTCCGAGATCCCTAGAGAAGTATTCACAGGGTCCTCTTCCCTTTAACTCTCCAGTAAATGTGTAGGACTCGCTATACAACGTTATCTGCAGGGTGAGGCAGCATAACTTCCTTTTTTCAAAACTTAATAAAACCCATTGTATGAATCAGAATGTTTTTATTTTTTTTATAATGTAGCTGCATACCTAAAGCTTCGTTTTACGTAGTTTTGAAGATCAAATTAGGTAGGTGACATCCCCCATTCTCCATACACTGAGTCAACCGATTTCTGGTGTTTGTCATGACTCTTGCCAGCATAGCAGCCGTTATGTTGGCAATTTCTTCCTGGATGTTGGTTTTCAAATCTTGTAGGGTCCTTGGACGGTTCACATAAACACAGGATTTCAAAAAATCCCATAGGAAAAAATCACAAGGGGCCAAATCTGGAGGGCGTGCCGGCCACTCCAAATCCACTCGAAAAGTAGGCCTCAACGGCAAAAGCACACTCCTCACTGTTCTAACGCATGATGGCGACTGAACTGTGTCAGGACAAAACTTTATACTCCCGCCTCTCGAACGAGACCACTAGCGCTCCGCTACGTCTTCAACTGACTGAATGGCACGCATTATAAAAAAGGAAATTATGCTGCCTCACCCTGTATATGGGGTCTTTACAGGACAAGTTGTTATAAGGGTTTTTACAAGACATAGTAGTCACAGGTTTGAGGTTACAGATTCATTCAGTTTGGGACAGTCTGAAGACCTTCACGTATCAAGCAATTTTGTCAGGAAATAGAAAAATGTATAGAAAATAACAAGTAGTAATTGCAACCTCTTATTTTAAGGTATTTGTCCTTTCGACTCATCCTTATGGGTGCAGAGTAATTCAGCGTATTCTGGAGCACTGCACTGCTGAACAGACTTTGCCCATTTTAGAAGAACTTCACCAACACACAGAACAACTTGTGCAGGTTGGTGGGCACTAAAATATTGTGGCAGGCGCCCATATTGCAAAATACATTTAAGAATTAATTTCTCATTGGCAAACATTTACTATAGATCTAATTATGTTACTTTCAGGATCAGTATGGAAACTATGTCATCCAGCATGTGTTGGAACACGGTCGTCCTGAAGACAAGAGTAAAATTGTTACTGAAATCAGAGGAAAGGTTCTCACTCTGAGTCAGCATAAGTTTGCCAGGTATGGTTAGTGAGAAATCCTTAATTGCACCATATGTTTAAATTTGAAAATTGAATTATTTTTCTCTGTCTTAAGCTTTTCAAGTTAGTGTGCCAAATGTGACATGACATGCACTGCTATGTGTGATGACATCTGCTTCGGCCGATGAACTTAGTCATCTTCTCCTTTTTTCTGGAGTAGATTGAGTGTACAGGAAAGGTGGAATCGCCTCCCTCTCTGTTGTAATAACAGGAGTCTTCTGTTGGTGATGGGGTTTTATATCCTTAAAACTACGCTATTTTGATGTCATGAAAATATCCAGATCTGAAAAGAAAACATTTAATATATTATGGTTGAGAAAATGTTTAGATTGATTGTAGTGCACCCTTGAGATTTAAAAATTAACACAAATACTCCCTTTCCTGTGTTGAAGCTGACTCCTTTAGAAGTACACTTAGAGCAAATTGCAGGTGATTAACCTACCTGTGTCTTCTTAGTAAACTGTACCTTGGGGACAAGAACTTTGGGGGAGAGGGATATCGTAGTGGCAGATTGGAGGGTGACAGGAGTCTCAGTCACATAAGAGGGATCATATGGAGAAAGGAAAAGTAGTGTTATCTCCTGTTGTCTATTTCACCAAGTACTGTATATACTTGAGTGTAAGCTGAGTTTTCAGCCCTTATATTAGGTTGAAAAAGCCCCCCTCGGCTTATACTTGAGTCAGATTTATTTATCATTTTACTCTGTTGTTGTTGCTACATTTATTATCTTACTCTATTTATTATTATCATTATTATCCATTATTTTATTACATTTTTATTGTTATTACATTTACTATTTTACTTTTTAAATTATTATTGGAAGAATGCGTAAGCACATTTACATTGAAGAAGGTTAGAATAATGGTTTAATAAGGGTTGGGCAGTCTTACCTTAAATTACAGTTTTATGTAAATATTCAAGAACATTTAATCTACTGATGCGTCAGTTAGTGTAATTTTATTGGTATCTATTTTTATTTTGTACTTTCCCATTCACCTTATACTCGAGTCAATATGTTTTCCTAGGGGGTTTTTTTGTGGTAAAATTAGATGTCTTGGCTTATATTTGGGTCAGCTTATACTCGAGTATATATAGTACATATCAGTTTAATTCTTATGGGGCATTCTCAGGTGGAGAAAAAAAGTCATAATGCCACAGTTAGAGCCTCTTTTTCGAATATCTGTTGAAATCAAAATCCAGTGACTGCAGCTATCATGATTTGGAAAATTCTGTGTTTAAACATTTGGATCTGCCATTATGATATATTTTTAGATACTTCGTTGAGAAAAGTCCCATGTCCATTCTTACATTGTTTTCAGTTGTGGGAGCTACTTCAGCCCCATTCCAAACAAGTATAACTAGCTAATTTGGAGATCTAGGTGATGTTCTTCCCAACATCAAGATTGTATTTCCTGGAAACTGCGTCAACATTAGAATGGAAAGCAGATAAAGGAATGGACTCTTCATACATTTCTCAGAACTTTGGTTATATTCTTCGTCATGAAGAAAGGAACCTTTAGAGTAGTTCCTGCATCCCAACTGCTATTGTAAAAATAAACTTGTAGGTATTGAGATTAGCATGGTAGAATAATTTTTTGTTGGCACATCATTTCAGCAGTGCTGATTTGTTTAGTTCTTTAAATTATGTTTTTGTAAACACACATTTTTGTAAACACACATACTTTAAATTATGTTTTTGTAAACACACATTAACAGATTTAAAAAATACTAACAAATATCTTTTTTCCAGCAATGTTGTTGAAAAATGTGTAACTCACGCATCTCGTGCTGAAAGAGCTTTGCTTATTGATGAGGTGTGTTGCCAGAATGATGGTCCTCACAGTGCCTTATACACCATGATGAAGGACCAGTATGCAAATTATGTTGTTCAGAAGATGATTGACATGGCTGAACCTGCTCAACGCAAGATTATAATGCACAAGGTACTTGTCCACATTATCTGCTGTAGTAATTTAAAGAAATTCCCCTTAATCAATATTATATTAGAAGTCCCCATTTTCCACCCTTTGGAGTCCCTTAATGGCTCTTAATTCTATAGTGTCCGATTGCCTTCAACAACAAAATGCAGACCACTTGACTTCCAGCTGTGAATAATTTGCAGGCACAATTGGATGTGTTCTAGCTTGTATGCTGTAGTTGATGCAGGTCCAGCAGATGTAATTTTATCTACTGATTGTCCTGTAGAGTTGAAAGATGTGGACAATACTATATGGACCTTGCACCTCTGCCCTTCCTGGCTGATGTCCACTCTGGCTTTATTGACACATGTCTTGAATACAGCCCCTTTTGGATTACTTCAATGCACACTACTGTTCAGAAACTTCAGCCAGTGCAAATGCTTTGGCTACCCTACTGCCCAGAGCTGGTTACATGGAATATACAATCCTCTTGTTACAACAGCTTTACTAGCCGCCAACCCATTTCCAAGGAGAATTCAAATACTGTTTATGGATTTTTTTATTTTTCATGTCAAGAGTGACTTGAGAAACTGCAAGTCGCTTCTGGTGTGAAAGAATTGGCCATCTGCAAGGACATTGCCTAGGGAATGCCCGGATGTTTGATGTTTTACCATCCTTGTGGGAGGCCATCCTCATGTCCCTGCATGAGGAGCTGGAGCTGATAGAGTGAGCTCAACCCGCTCTCCTCAGATTTGAACTGCTGACCTGTCAGTCAGCAGTCCTGCCGACATAAAGGTTTAACCCACTGTGCCACTGGGGGCACTGGGTTTATGGATGTTCATGCCTTATACAGCTTGAGGCCAGCCTGTATCTCACTGTATGTGCTTGCCTGAGATTTAAATGGGAGGATTGTCTCTCAGTTCCATCACTCTTCTCTTTGTCTGTTTGGTGATGGAGATGTTCTGATGATGACTTAACCTTTCTTACTGCAGATCCGGCCTCATATTACAACCCTGCGGAAATACACCTATGGCAAACATATCCTTGCCAAACTGGAAAAGTATTACCTGAAGAATAGTGCTGATCTGGGGCCAGTTGGAGGACCACCAAATGGAATGCTTTAAAGACACATTCAAGCAGCAATCTAGAAGATGAGTTTTATTGTGAATTATCAAAACACACAACTTAACTTAAAATGTTGTGATTTTTTTTTAAAAAAAACTATTTATTGACGTCATCCATTTGTAAAAAAAATATTCATGTGTATATTTCGGGGGAATGAATTTACAACATATGGCCATTTCTTATCAGAGACCTATCAGGTTGCATGGCTCACAAAGCACAGAATGCCTGTAAATGATGTAACTATCAGAATTGTGCTCACATTTTGTAAATTTTTACTTGTAAAGTCACTGAATAAAAATAGTTTTTAAAGGGAAAAGTACAGTATTCTTTTAATATACTGGCTTACAATCTGGTAGGTCTACCCATCTCCATAGTGCAACATGTTTATATAATTGTATATAGAATTAGTTTTCATTCTCCCCTCCCCCCTTTGTGTGGAATCTTTTTGATAACATTTGAAAATAGAGCAGTTGCATACTTATTATTTAACATGTTACTGAGAGTTAAGTTCTGTATTTTGATGGTTCACAATTTTATAATCCAAATAGCATTCAGGGCACTGCAAATACCAGTTAAGGAATGATCAAATGTAAACACTGAGGAACAATTTCTACCTTTCACGTCAGAAACAGTTTTTTACAACATAGTACTCTTTTCTCTAGAGTGTATAAAAGCTATGTATATATCCTTAAATATTTAATTGATAGAAGAAGGTAGGAGAAGAAAATCAAGGTGGTACTTCAGTCCAGCAACATACTGTCCAGGAAAAGAGTAAACCTACCTTAAATGACTAGACAGATAGCTGGCATAAGATATGTGTTTTTTGCTTTGCATATACAAATATAAGACAAGTTGAACGTGTTGAGCATATATGCTTTGTGTTCTCACAGTAGATGAAACTGTAGGCATTTAATGGGAAAGGGCAAGGCCTACTTAAACTTGATAGCTCAACATCTAAAGCATGATTAAATATTCAAATAGCTTTTTGCTTCCTTATAAATATAGGCATTGTATAAGTGTAGTTAATAGATGTAAGTTTACCATTTGTAAACAGATTTCTCGTTTTCAATGTTTTACAAGCCTTGCTAATGGAGTAGTGATGCTTACTTTGGTTGTACAGATGTACATTTGTAAACCTTCATGCTGTAAATGTAATTTGTTTTACCCCTTTTGGGAAGAAAATTTGCATTTTAGTGTATATTCATACCCCTGTCCCTTTTTGCCCTGACATAGTGTTGTATAATGTAAATTTATTTCAGCAAATCAAGACTGATTTTTTAAAAATTCTATCTTTATATGGTTTCCGAAATACAAACCAGCTTTCTTTTATGTATTACAAGAAATTTTTTTGTTTATAACATAGCTATTCTGTTAATATGGACATTGGGAAACTTAACTAGTTTAATCATTAATGGGAATAGAGACAAATTAATAGACTGAAATCTGATTACACAAACCAGTGCTTCTTCCATCTTAAATGTGGCACGATTTGTTTTTGTACAGAAGAGTACTGTATTTTTGAACAGCTTGTTTCATCCTAAAGCAAATATGTATGATACTGTCAATTTTTCTCTGAACATGACACTGTAACAGTAACATAAAAAGTGTACATTTACAAGCGGCCTTATGTACATTTCCCAGTTTCCTTTTTAAGGCAGAATTGTGACCATATGTGTATAATTAAAATCCTTTTTAATCCTTTGCCTATGAAAATATTTTGGAAAGAAGCTTACTTTGTACATTCAGTTTCTGAAAGATAAAAATGCTTTGTATTTTGTTCAAGTCAGTATTTTGTGCAGACACTCATTTTGATGGAATAACATGGGCACTTAAGTCGATTTTGGTAGGAACGTGACAATTGATCTCCTGAACTTGTCAAAGGCTTTCACAACCAGAATCACTGGAGTAGTATTGTATGGTTTCCGGGCTGAATGATCTGATCCTATGAAGATGCTAGCCACTAATGCAGTGGTTCTCAACCTGGGGGGGTTCCCAGGCATTTTGACCTACAACTCCCAGAAATCCCAGACAGCTTACAAGCTGTTAGGATTTCTGGGAGTTGAAGGCCAAACCATTTGGGGACTCACAGGTTGAGAACCACTGCACTAATGCAAATGAAACATCAGGAGAAAATGCTGCTAAAACATGGCCATACAGCTTGGAAACCACACAACACTCCAGATCTCTTCGGGGGGTGGGGGGTGGGTGGGAGGAGAGTACTTAGGAGAGCAACACATTTATGTGATACAGTTACTCTTCTTGTAAAATGAAAGTTTGCCTATAGCAAAAACACAGTTATAATGTTGATCATTTAACAGAATAGCAGAGTCATACATAAAAATATTAAATGTTAATTGTCACAACTGACATTTATAATATCATTTTATCTTGTATAAATTATTCAGTAGCTGTATAAAAAGTTGAATAAATATCAAATTAATAATATTTGTGTGAGAACAGTTTTCCAGTAGGAATAGAAGCCTGATAACAATTTTAAAATTTCTAAACCAGAGAATATAGTTGTTCACAATTTCACTTGAAAGCTGGAGGAGAGGCATAAATCCTCTCTAGTGTATAATATGATGAAGTTTCCTACAATTTTCTAGATCAGCCTTGAAAAAATAATTTCATATTTTATGTTAATGTTGGGAGTCTGTTCTATAATCTAGTTTGCCTAAGTGAATACTTGTCTTCTAATATAGTATGCTCTTTTCTGTTATCTGACCAACACTTGTTTAGTTTTATGAAATATATTTGCACAATAGAAATACTAGGAAAACAGGAATCCCTTTTTTCACATCATATATGTGGAAGACATGCTATGTTTGGTCAAGAACGACTATGTTTTTCCCCTCTTCCTTGAGTCTTTTCTCTGATGTGAATTTGGGCATGGGACATTTTGCCTAGTCTGTTTAGGTCTGTTCTGCCTCTAGGCCGCTCTTAGTTCATATTGAATAATGTAATGTTCACTTGTAATATGCTGTAAAAAAATGAAAATGTGTGAATAACTTTATTGCCATATGTTTGGTCTTATCATTGATTCCTACCAGAACATTTTGTTTTTCTATTGACTACAGTTACTTCTCATGGAAATATTAGGTACATTTAACAGAAATGTTATTAACTCTGAAGTTTCTCAGTTGCTGGAGCAACCACTTACAATGTTTTCTCCTTGTGACTCTCAATCCAACATACTTAAAAGGGGCAAATCTTTGTAGACATTGTGGTGTAAAATTTGAAGTCTACCAGTTTTGTAGGGGCTTCTTCAGTCTATGATCCTTTTAAAACAAACTTAATTTGTAAAGGATAAAGCATAGTTTCATTACAAAGTATGTACACATGCATATATAGCATGCCTTTTTACACACACATTTTTTTAATATGCAACTCATGTTCATTGGACAATTACTACTATATAAAAATGTTCCTATAAAGAATAGCCACAGAATATCAGCCTGTCCCACATTTATCCCAGCATTCATTCATTATTACTATACAGTCAGCCCATCATTTTCCCTAGGGTTAGGGGCACAGGGGTTCCCTGTGAAAAACCACAAATTGAAAAATGTATATTAACCTGGGAAAACAACTCTAGGAATCTCTATATTCTCCTCAACTTCCCATGGAGTTCCCACAGGAAGACCTTGAGATCCCTAGAGAGAACATTGAATCAAATGTGCGAATGATCAAAATCACAAAAAATTAAACATGCAAATGTGGAGAACCAACTATTTTTCTCACACTACAAGAATTAATGTATGAAATTCTCTAAATTTCTATATATTAGATGAAAATCCCTTAGCTGTGGGCCAACATTCTTGATGAATATTCAGGGGGCAAGGGGGGAAGAATCATTACCTCTCAATACATGTTCATTTTCACACTAGGGTTTCTATGGCTCCAGCAACTCCAGAAAATATTCATAAAGCTTCTTGAATTTGACTTGAGCCACTTCATACTTTATATAGCCCAAAATGAGTGAGAAGAAGGTTCTCGTGAAAGGCAGTCCTTGAATCAGGATTGGTTTAGAGTAGATGCAATGGACTCTAGGGATAGGAGAAGTCAGGAAAACCCAATTGTATCGACAGCAATGAATCTTTGAGCCTCCATTGTACAGCTTCAAAACTCCACTTCTTTACAGAAAACCCTCACCACAGCAATATCTCTTCATGCTTATTCAGAAAGAAAAATGAAAACACAGTCCAAAAACCCATCCAATGCTAATTCTGTCAACAGGGACGAGGATTGCTAAGAGCTTAAGTTTGAATAGCAAGTTCTGCATGTCCAAAATATTCCTATTTGGACATAGAATAATTTACAAGATGATCACAGAGTCCTAAAGCACATTTTTGGAGGACTATATTCAAACAGCCAATATTTCAAAAGTGACTCTATAGGATACAATAATATAGACAAATGTATTTAGAATTGATGTTTGATGTGGATTGACTATTACACCAGGAGTCACATATGGAGCTTTTGTGTCCCATGTGACCACTGTCCTGCTCATCTCAGATTGAAACATTTTCCGAAATAACAGCTCCACACTTTGACATTGGCCCGTTGCTTTGACAAGATGGGTTGAGAAAACGTGATTTTCACCATTTGAAGTCATTGAGAAGCGGCGAGATTGTGTCAGTATTTGTAGCACAGCTTTCATTGAAAAATGAAATGCGGGAAAATGCAGTTACATTACTGAGCCACACTGATAAAATCAGATTTTTTTTATGAACTCTGATGAAGATTCACAAACTGCAATTGATCTTTTGTTTCATTCAGCCACCTGGATTACATCATTTTGCTGAAGTGGTGGAAGAGGAGAGATCTCGCTTAACCCTTTTTAGCACACTTCAGGAAGATGCGTAATGGTGTGCATCTTGACACTATGCTTCACATGACCTTTATTCATTCCACTCTGCTGCCTTCGAGCTTCTGAAAATCTCTTTAATTGACTGCCTTTATTCTTTTTTGCAAGCACTCCCTCTTATAACACATCCATGCAACCAGCTCCCTTCTTTCAAATAACCTCAAAATTCTCCATTTCCAGAATACTGTTTTTGTAGCCATACACAGAAGGCTGAGATAGTGAGTGGTCAGCACTCCCTGATCAGCCCACTAATCTTCCTGAACCTAGATTACATCATTGAATGATGGGCAGCCACCTACACACTTCCTTGTGTGGCCATCTAAGTCAGAAAGCTTTTCAATTTGCATTTGGCTTCTGGGCTTTCCGCCCTTCCTCAGCTGGAATGTTGAGTCATAGGTTGCACTTTCACAGCCTACTCGCACACACCTCTTATTTTTCATTCATCTCTTTCTCTCCCTCTCTCTAGTTAGCACATATTCCAGTCTGTCTTCTTTCATTTCATTACATCCCTTTAAGAAAAAAATCAATTCCACATATAATAAATGAGACAATCAAGCATATAACAACAGAAATCTTGTGGCACCATGAAGACTAATAAAAAAAATACTGTAAGTCTTCGGGAGCACAGTCTACTTTGACCAATGAAGTTGTTCATGATATAATCTAATTCATATGAATGTAACACGGGTGTAACTATATCTGGGTGGTAATGGAAATGAAGACATTGCAAGAATGTACACTTAGAACTCTTAGATTTGCTACACTGGCATTCCCTTGTTATTGTTGCCATTTTTCTTTCAATGCCTTAACTATTTCTAAGTGCTTAGTTGAAGTTTGAAGTTATGAAAGGTGGGTAGTGGGTAAAACATTCATTTGGGAATGCAGAATTCTTAAGGGGGAGCATTTGCCTCCCTAGCTACACCCCTAATCCACCCCTAACTCAGTGAAGGTTAATTGAACTCTGGCTTCCTTGTCCTTCAATTTTAACTCATTTGGTGTGATGGAAATTGTAGTCTCAGAACATCTGAAGGCTACATGTTCCCTTCTCATAAGTCAGTGGTTCTCAACCTGTGCGCTCCCAGATGTTTTGACCTTCAACTCTCAGAAATGCTAATAGCTGGTAAACTGGCTGGGATTTCTGGGAGTTTCGGCCAAAACACCTGGGGACCCACAGATTGAGAACCTCTGTCTTAAGTGAAGAGTCCAAAAGAATAATGGACTTCTCTGGGCCTCAACCCTTTCTCTATCTACACCTCTTTGATTCCGGAGACCAAAAGGAAGTAATTAAAATACTGAGAGTTTGAGGAGAAAGCATTGTGACAAATTAGTAAATTTACTCTGTTGCCTTGAAAGGTCCATAAACACTGTTCTCCAAGGTTGGTGAGATCTATAATATATGGTGGATTACACTTGAAGGAATATTAGTGGTGTTAATCATTTATGCTAGAGACCAACAATGAAAAGTTTCACAGTAGTGTTACTGCAGGCTTTTCTCTCTAGCCATCCTGGTTTTTCCTCTCCCAGTTCCAGTATCCATAATTAACCAATAAGGGCATCTTCCTCCTTAATAAATGAAGCGTGAATATTGATGTATTGAGATATCTTTACATAGACATCCTGGAAGATGTAATGACATAGAGAGGCCAATGGGCTTTGTGTCTAATCCATTAATAAAATTTATACCTTTGGCCATTGCTATTACAATCACCGGGGTTAGGGGCACGGGACCTCCACAAAAGTAGGGAAGTGGTGAATTTAAACATACATACACACACACACCAGCAAGAACACCTTAGGAATCTCAAGTTTTTCAAAATGATCCTATAATCAGCTTCCAGTGAAAATTAACCACAAAGTTGCATTGGAGGACCCAGAAATGCCTAGTGAGGACATTTTAATCAAACCTGCAAATGTGAAGGACAGACTGTATATCCAGGGACAGAATACTGCATGAGTAAATTACACCTTGTTTTATGGAGAAAGGAAAGGAAGCCTGCAATTTTTATGTTGACTCTGCTGATGTCTTTCAGTTACATCCAGGGCCATAACCAGAAGAAAAAAAAATGGGATGGGGGGGGGTTGAAACTTTTTTAGCAAATCATGACAAAAATTAATTTAAATAGTATGCTTCATCTTATATTTTTATATAGACTTAAATCAATTTTCTATTTTAGTTACAAAGTTTCAAGTCTTAAAATAACTGAAAACGACTGTTAATTGGAAATTTATAGTTACAAAAGACTACCACAGCGTCTGTTGGAAACACTTGAAAACTGTCAATACACTTTGACAAAAATCAGGCTCCATCAATAAACTTCAAGAGTGCAAGTCCAGTCAGTCTTTCTTGCCCCATTGTGCTTCTTATGTATGTTTACAAATGTTTAAGAGCTGAAAATGATCTCTCTCTCTCTCTCTCTATACACACACACACACACTTTTAATTGGCAATCTAAAAACCGAGATCATACATATTATCAAATTTTTAGAAACTACATAAAATACCTTTAATTTGGTACCTAATTATTCAAACATTTGATACTTTAGGAGAAATTAAAGCATGTGTATCTACCCTGTGGCTGAGAGAGTGTGACCGCTTAGCTTCTGTGCCTTTCAGGGGGCTAGACTATGAGCCTGAGCAAGGAGGACCTGGCACCTCCTCTCAAACACTGTAGAAAATGGCACCCCTGTGGCAGCAAAGCAACCAGTCTTTTCCAGGAAGGGCTCAACATGTGACCTAGCCTGAGGTGAAAATACAAGGTTTGGGTATGTTTCTGGCAACTGTAGTCTCTCTGTTTTCTAAAAAAGGGGAAAGTTTTATATTTTCAGTCATCTTTTAATATAGAACATGGTTTTGTCCATTTTCCTGAACAACCAAACACTGGGATGTATTGGCAGCGTCTTGATGCTACCCATTTTAAGGACATGCTATCCCCCACATCCCCTAGAAATGAGATGGATTTGCACTGAAGGCATCCCCTTCCAAGTGTGTGGCAGGAAATTTAAGATATACTTTCCCATAAAATAAACAGAGCCTGTATGGTACTTTAAAAAGAGAATCTAAAAAAGGGACCTAGTGTCTCCAAACCTGGGACAGTCTTCTTGTTCAGTACCACTTAGTCCTGAGGTAAAACAGCTTATTTTAACATCTATAATATACTATAGTATACGTGCTAAATGGTATGTGGACATACTTTCACTGTAATTTAAAAGAATGATTGGAAGGTAGCCTCTGTCCCACCCAAAGGAGTCAGCCAAATGCACAGCCTATGTCTACACAAACAAAATGCAGTTTAGTCCATGCAATTCCCATTCCAAGGGAGAATCAAAATTATAAGATGTGATGTAGAGTCTTCTGTTTTACAGGAGTCAAAAGCACAAGGTAATAACTAAATACAGAGTGAACTCCTCGGCCTATGAGCTAAATATGACCTTGTGTCTTGGATGAATGAGGAGGGGAAAATCATGCACTCCCCCATATGTTGTTACACTGCAACTCCCAGCGTTCTTCTCCCTTAGTTCCACTAGCTAGAGCTGCTGGAAGCTGCTGTCTCAAAACAATCTGAAAATCTTCATGTTTGCTACCGCTAGTACAGGAAAATTAGGAACTACTGTCCATATACTGAGTTAGTTTGCTAGCTCATTTCACATAGTATTTTCTGCTCAGTTTGCTTCCCAAGCTTGGGTCTTTAAATAAAATCTACTGTTCCTCCCTGCTGGGGAAGATAAATCAGTATTTCTGTGCTATTTTCATCCAATTATTTGCACATCCCTAAGTATTTCAAGAAATTAAGTTGAAAAGGCAACTAAAAGAATTACAAAGATGTGGGTGCACCAACCGATTCCCTCCTCTTTTGGTTGAATTGTGTCTATTATAATACCAGGATGTTTTTTATCTCAGCAACAGCTCTTTTGTGAAAGTCCACTGCAAATGCCACTAATGTCATGATCTCTATTATATTTCCTTCAAACTTCCCTCCATCCCACCAACCCTCCCAGCCTCCCAGCGAGCTAGAGGGCTGAAAATACGCTGAATAATTTCTGACTCACTTCCTGAGTCTTAACAAAAATGGCAGAAAAAGCTTTGGAAGGGCAAAGAACCTTCCGGTTTTTAAAAATGCTTCGAAATTGCTTCAAAAAGGTAATTTTAACAAAATTATTATGAGCAACGAGTTATCTGACGCGGCTCTATCCATGCCTGTTAGGAACCCTAAACTGCACCCCTCTGAACCATCTCCAGCAGAGAGTAGTAGTAGAGGGTGATGAGTGTTGCAGTTCAACAACAACTTCTCTTGTTTAGTTGTACAATGGCAAGCAATGTGAATCAATATATTACTACCGTTCCTGGGCAATCATTTCTTCAAAAAGATATCTGGTAATCCAGAATGGATGGTTGACGTTTCATCAGTGGGAGCAATGGCAGGACATTTGACGTTTGAAGATCATCCTGCTGTTCGGGTGTGGAATGAAGGAAGAAGGTCTAATTTCAGTTACAAGGGAAATATCAGTTTGAGCTGATGGAGGGATTTCTGTCTTGAATTCCCTGTAACTGGGTCAGAATTCAATTGGTTTTCTACACAAGCTGTCCAGAAGTGGCAAAGAAGGCAGAGAAAATCTGACAGCACCAAGCAGCCTTTTTTTCTAGTGTGTTATAGCTGCTGTAGACATAGCCTTTGGGGATGACATAATTACTCCAGGGCAATTGCCAGTCTCCAATAACCTCTCTTCCAAATAGTACAAAACCAGAAAATTGAAAAGTTCATTGCATAGAGTCTTCACTTTTTATGTAAGTTTACTTATATGGCTTTTGATCTTATCATTCAGGCAAGAGCAAAGTTTGGCCCTCCGTGTGTTTTGGACTTCAACTCCCACTATTCCTAACAGCCTACCGGCTGTTAGGAATTGTGGGAGTTGAAGTCCAAAACACATGGAGGGCCAAAGTTTGCCCATGCCTGTTATAAATACACCTTAAATCCCACCTAGGGGAAGAACCTGGGTATCAACACACCTATACGACACAACTGCACAAAAATGGTGTCTGCCCATAATATGTCTGTATTATACCAGAATGCCTTTTGCTTCATTGCAACAACCCCAAATCACCTACCCCACTCCCACCTCCTTTCGTATCATCTTTGAGACAACAACTGACTCACTGACCAATTCTTTTAAGGAAGATATTACAGTTCTGACTGATCTTTGCACTCATAAATCCAAGGTAGACTTGGTGACACGTCTAGGTCCTTCTGGGCATAGAGGCCTTCCTGTACAAAAATAGGGGTGCCTTTTGCATACTGGACAACTGGTGAATCACTGCATTGGATTGAAATTTCCAGAACTGCCTATTGCATCAGAATTATTCAGGACTACCTGCAGCTACCTGTGAGAACTTGGGATTTTGTGCTGACTCACGTCTGGCACGTTCATCATTTGACGTGTCATCACTCAGTGACTCACAGGTTGGACGTATGAATAGCCTCCCCTGAAACATTCAACCTGCCAGGTGAAAAGGAAGCTTCATCTGGGATGTTGCCTCTTCAGTGTTGAGCATACAAGTCACTACTTGATGAGTTTAATCATTGCTGTCTTCATATACAAGTTAGGTAATCTATGACTTACTTGGATCATGATTACAGATGAGTCAATGTGTCTCAGATCTCAGGTACTTTCTCTTCCAAAAAGGTTGTACAAAAAAAAGTGAATGAAATCGACTAAATACTTTGACAAATGCCAGAATGGGCAAAGCACATTTAAGTTTCATGCTCTGTTTGATTCTTAAAGAAAGAAATAACAATTTAGTTCCTGCTGATCTGCTCATCCTCAGCATGTTTTCTCTGTAATAATACCTTACTGTTTATTTTAGTAGAACTAATTTTCAGGAAGTATGCCAAGGAGTGCATTCATATTGTATTTTCCAGCATATAAATTCCATTGTAATTTCCATGAAAAATAAATGGTACGTGGAAAAGAAGATTCTTATTCAGGAGGCTGCCTGCCCCAGATTCTTTTCCCTCCTGGGCTTTTTCAATGTCAGAAAAAGTGGGACTATATATATAAATGAATTGTCGCAAAATGTCTTCTTAGGAGTAAGTCCTATTGAGTTTGGTGGGACCTTACTCCCAGGAAATCTTAATGGGGATTGGTTCCTGTGTGCTATTTTTTTTTTTTAGAATTTATTAATAAAGGAGGTAATTCATATCCTTGCTTTAGACATACATCTCATAAGGAACATGAAGAAATTCACTATGAAATTCCACATGGAGGCAGCATTTTTTTCTTGTTTACATAACTTGTTAATAGTAACGCATAATGTGTAGTGTATCTGGATTTCAGTAAGGCCTTTGACAAGGCCGCCCATGACCTTCTGGCAAACAAACTAGTCAAATGTGGGCTAGGCAAAGCTACGGTTAGCTGGATCTGTAATTGGAAAAGCAAACAAACACAGAGGGTGCTCACCAATGCTTCCTCTTCATCCTGGAAAGAAGTGAAAAGTGGAGTGCCATAAGCAGGACTCCATCCTGGGCCCAGTCCTGTTCAACCTCTTTATTAATGAATTAGATGAAGGGTTAGAAGGTATGATCATCAAGTTTGGAGATGACTTCAAATTGGGAAGGATAGCCAGTACTCCAGAGGACAGGAGCAGGATTCAAAACGAACTTGACAGATTAGAGAGATGGGCCAAAACTAACAAAATGAAGTTCAACGAGGACCAATGCAAGATACTCCACTTAGGCAGAAAAAATGAAAGGCAAAGATACAGAATGGGGGACACCTGGCTTAAGAGCACTACGTGTGAAAAAGATCTTTGAGTCCTCGTGGACAACAAGTTAAACATGAACCAACAATATCATGCAGCAGCAGCAAAAAAAAAAAAAAAAAGCCAATGGGATTTGGGCCTGTATAAATAGGAGTCTAATGTCTAGATCCAGGGAAGTGTTCAGCCTTGGTCAGACCACACCTGGAATCGCATTGTGTCCAGTTCTGGGTACCATAATTGAAGGGAGATGTTGACAAGCTGGAATGTGTCCAGAGGAGGGTGACTAAAATGATCAAGGGTCTGGAGAATAAGCCCTATGAGGAGCAGCTTAAAGAGCTGGGCATGTTTAGCCTGAAGAAGAGAAGACAGAGAGGAGACATGATGAGGGCCATGAATAAATATGTGAGGCGAAGTCATAGGGAGGAGGGAGCAAGCTTGTTTTCTACTACACTGGAGACTAGGATGTGGAACAATGGCTTCAAACTAAAAGAAAGGAGATTCCACTTGAACATTAGGAAGAACTTCCTGACTGTGAGAGAACTTCAGCAGTGGAACTCTCTGACCCGTAGTGTGGTGGAGGCTCTTTCTTTGGAGGCTTTTAAACAGAGGCTGGATGACCATCTGTCGGGGGTGCTTTGAATGCAATTTTCCTGCTTTTTGACAGGGAGTTGGACTGGATGGCCCACAAGGTCTCTTCCAGCTCTATGATTCTATGATTCTAAGAACAGGCAAAGGATTGTATGGTAAATCAGCCATACAAATAAAACCGGAACAATAGGAGAAGATCTGTACAAAGAGTACCTTTTGAAAGAGATTTTTATAAAATGATTTATAGGTTGTATCTGTCACCAGTGAGGATTCCTAAAATATCTAAAGTAGATCCAGCAATGGTTGGAAATGTGAAGAAAATATTGGGACATTTATCATATGTGATCTTGTAAAAAAGCCCAGAAATATTGGATTCAGATGTACATTATGTTAGAAGATACTGTAAAGGTTAAAATTACAAGGAAACCTAAACTATATTTGTTGGGTTGTTGTAGGTTTTTTGAGCTGGATGGCCATGTTCTAGAATGCTTCTGGAACATGGCCATATAGCCTGAAAAACCTACAACAACCCAGTGATTCTGACCATGAAAGCCTTCAACAATATATATGTTGGGGTTGCTAAATGACCAATTAGAAAATAAACATGGAAGGTTACATATTACAAGATTAGAAGATTATACATGATTACAGCATCAATAACCATCTGTGCCCAGAGATGGAAAGAACCAGTTATACCGACGTGATGAAAATATGTGAATTAGCCACGGTGGACAAACTGACAATGTATATTAAGGAGAAATGACTATTTGACTATTTCCAAGAAAGACTGGGGCATATTTATTACTTTTTACAGCAAAGTTGGGGACAATCTTCAGCCATGGGTTTTCTGATATAGAAGAATGTTATTAAAAGTAGGAAGGTAGAAATAAAATGATACTTAAAGGGACCAACAAATAAGAAGTTGTCTCATTGGAAATAATATGGTTCACTATTATCCACAGTTCCATGTATCCACACAAAGTCCAGGAACATATCCCCTAGGGTTAAGGAGGTCATATATAAGGAAATTAATTAATCACTAGCAGGAGACAAGAATCTACTGCCTTCATAGGGACATATAGATCAAAAATAAAATGGCTGCTCTCTTCCATGTCAACCAGGTCTGAGTAGTTCATATTTCTCTCTGCAATCGGGATATCTGTGACAATAGCATACATAGATTTTCCAGATTTCTGAATCTGGCCTTCCTACTTGAGTTTTAAAATTGGGAAGGAAGAATCTCAGGGTGTGGACAATGTCCCAAAAGTGAGTCTGTTTAATATTGGTAAAGGTTTTCCCGACATTAAGTCCAGTCATGTCCGACTCTGGGGGTTGGTGCTCATCTCCATTTCTAAGCTGAAGAGCCGGCGTTGTCCGTAGACACCTCCAATGTCATGTGGCTGGCAAGACTGCATGGAGCACTGTTACCTTCCCGCCGGAGCGGTACCTATTGATCTACTCACATTTGCATGTTTTCAAACAGTTAAGTTAGCAGAAGCTGGGGCTAACAGTGGGAGCTTACCCTGCTCCCCGGATTCAAACCTGCAACCTTTCAATCAGCAAGTTCAGCAGCTCCGTGCTTTAACCCACTGCACCACCTGGGGCTCCATCTGTTTAATATATATTTTCCTAAATTGTTCGTGCTTTTTAAAAAAATGACATAACCTTCCAACTCTGGTCAATGAGTGATCTATCAGTTTTAATGGTATTATCAGGACATGTCTCCTGTGAGATCACAGAAGGTCATCTCTTAGGATGGACCTTTACTGTAGAGTTTGACACAACTTGAACTGCCAGAATTCAATGCTATGGAATCATGGAACTTGGAGTTTGACAAGATCTTTGGCCTTCTCTGCTGAAGAGTGCTGGTGCCTCATCAAACTACAAATCCCAGGAATCCATAGCATTGAGGTATGGTAGATGAAGTTATGTCGAACTGCATTAAATCTACAGTGTAGATACACCCTTACATTCAAGTTTTTAGTACGGAAATCTCAGGGCTGGTGATCTTTCTGATCTCGCAACCCTATATAAAGACACAGGCTTGACTTGTGAAAGTATCAGGAGGGGTGAAATAATCTAATGATGTTGCGTGAGAGAATCTAATTTCACTCTGCTATTACACATCATCCCCATCCTCCTAACTCCTCCTGGATTTTGTGGTTCTTTATTTCCTTTGCAATTATTTAGGAGGCAATGGGAAATTGAGACATTGCTTTGTCTCCTAAGTAATTGCAAAGGAGATAAAAAAACCCCCACAAAATAACATTTTTTCCTCTCCAGTGTGGTTGTGTATTATATGACGATCATTACACTTATCATTCCAGTAGAGAATAGAGATAACATTTCCATATTTCTTCCCTTCAAGGGTAGGGAAATTATTGTTTTCACAGAAACATGTATAACATTTAATCGTGTTTATTAACCATATCTCATATTCTTTAACGCCATAGTATTCTCTCTGGAGATGTTCTTTCTTAATATAGCTGAAAGCGGTTATCATATATTGCTTTTACTAACATATTTCTTACTGTTTATGTGAAAATTGTACTGAGTCTTTCCTGATATCTTGGGAGTAGGGTGTGTGGAGGGATAGAGATGTTCTTGCCATCATGAAGTTCCCCAACTTGGGGCCCATTATAACAACTATGTGAACAATGGGAATTGTAGTTGAACACATTTGCAAGCTGCTGAGTTGAGTAAACTGGTTGCATTATCACCCAGATAACCTGGTTTTGCTTAGGTTCTGGGCTTAAAAACATGTGAGATGTTGATCGGTGAGATTTGCCCATGTAAGCCGCACCGAGTCCTTCGGGAGATGGTAGCGGGGTAAAAATAAAGGTTTCTTATGATTATTATTATGATTATTATTGAATGATTTCAGTGGCGTGGAGGAATAAGCGTCTCCTATGCACCACTTTTTTTTTCAAAATCCTTCTGCATGGGCCTGGAACAGTGTTTTTTTTTTTTTTAATCATTAATGTAATACTAAGGAATAGTACAATTGTAAGGTATCACCTTTGCTTTTGCTGCATCTTCCCTTTCATAGTACTAGGCTTTTGAAATTGTGCTGTTGCCACTTAAACCTTTTTGTTCCTTTTTTAACCAACTATAGGAAGATAGAACAGTACCTTGGGTTTCCTCTAGAGTAATAAGATTGAGAAGGAAAGTAAAGCAGCCCATAGAATTGGTGTCTTAAGAATGATGCCTTGTCTTCTCTAAGTGAATGGTTGAGGTGTGAAGAGGTGATCCTGTGTAAGTAAATTCTCTGTCTTCTTTAATAATAATAATAATAATAATAATAATAATAATAATAATAAGCAGATGGACTACAAGCAGAGGCATAACACCATTGCTCAGATGATTCATTGGAACTTGTGCCACAAATACCATCTGCCTCCAACAAAGAACTGGTGGGATCACAAGCTGGAAAAAGTTACAGGGAATGAACACGCCAAACTCCTCTGGGACTTCCGAATTTAGACAGACAGAGTTTTGGAGCACAATTCTCCTGACCTCACAATTGTGTTAAAAAACAAAGTATGGATCGTCAATGTTGCAATCCCAGGTGACAGCAGGATTGCAGAGAAACAACTGGAAAAGCTGACACGATATGAGGATTTAAAGATTGAACTGTAAAGACTCTGGCACAAGCCAGTCAAGGTGGTCCCAATGGTAATTGGCACACTGGGTGCAGTGCCTAAAGACCTTGGCCTGCACTTAAACACAATCGGTCCTGACAAAATTACCATCTGCCAGCTGCAGAAGACCACCTTACTGGGATCTTCACACATTATTCGCTGATAAATCACAGTCCTAGACACTCGGGAAGTGTCTGATGTGTGAGCCAATACAACAGCCAGCATAGTGATCTTGTCTGCTGTGGACTCACCTTGTTGTGTTTCAAATAATAATAATAATAATAATAATAATAATAATAATAATAATAATAAATAATAATAATAATAATAATAAATAATTTATTTATTTATACCCCACCACCATCTCCCCAAGGGGACTCGGGGCAGCTTACATGAGGCCAAGCCCAGCAATACAACAATGCAAATAAAGACATAATAATACAACAATACAATATAAGAAACTAAAATAAAGTACAAGAAACAATATAAATAAACACCTCAGACAATATAAAATGGTTTCAATTCACATGCAGTGGATATTGTGGCCACTGTCCCAACTTGAAAACACGTCCTGGGGTGTTTATGTGGGTGCTGAGCAATGAAAATGGTTAAATTTAATCCACTTCCAAACTGGATTATATTGTCTGTGTAGAACCATCTTTAAACTCATTTCCTCCCCAAAATATACTGTGTTTACATTGCGTTTTTGTCTCCAAAAATGTGTTTTAATTACTATTAAGGTGTGAATTTGTATTTCTGATGAGATACAAACCTATGCAAGGAAAACATACAGCAAATCTGTCATATAAATCATTTCATCAGGCAGTCCTACCAACCTCCACAGTCAGTTCTCAAGAACAGACCAGATTTGAAAGGGAAGCATGTGCAAGCCCTAAGGGAATAGGCAAGGATCAGGGGGGGGGGGGGGGGGGGGGGGGGGAAGCAGGAGCAAAGCCTGTGTTGATATACGTCTGTGTGTGGGGTGGCAGGTAAGGGGGAATAAATGTGAAAAGACTGTGTTAATAAATTGAGGGCTGACATCAGACACTGTAGATCAGACTTTTCATCTTTCTAACCTAGTATATTCTCCTCTTGTTAGTGGCTCTCCAGGGTCGAAGGCAAAGAAATTCCAGGATGAAATATCAGAACTCTTAGAAAGAGAGAGCCAATGAATTATTCATGTCAATTTGTCCACTTATGTTTTCCACTACAAACCCACCAACCAATATTTGCATTCAGGTAGCAGTTAGGTAGGGCATAGTGAGAGGTTTACAGGAATCCGTTGTAGTTAGGCTATATTAAGCCACGTCGAAGCTGCAAGAAAACTGGAAAGAAATTGCCCGACTTTCTGTATTTCCGACCTCTGGCCCAGTTGCTATATTTGTTGTCGGTAAACACCTAGATCGTGAAGAATGGTTGTCATGATTTCTGACAGCATTTTCTTTTTGTCTAAAGTAAGACTATAGAGGCATCATTTTTAACTTAGTGTTTATACATGAACTACAAACCCACACAAGAGCACAAAAAAGCCAACATGCATCAGACAAAACCATTTCTGCAATTGCTTTTTATAGCAGTTTTAATGTCATGGGCAGTGGCAGCGGATTAATGTTGCTATTTAGCAGGATGAAAGAAACAGAAGGTGGGAAGCTTCCAATCAAACCCATACAAGAAATTGTCAAAATGCTCAGAGTATGGTCTCGGTCTGTCCTTACTTTTAATTTTGAATCAAAGTTCTGGCATTTTTTTTATTGAACATTCCTGAAACATTTACTTGATGAATTTCTTCTGTATGTTTAGCAAGATGAGCTGTCCTTACAACATGGGTGAGGAGTCTCTCTGGCCTTCCAGATGGAGTGAGGCTACCATCAGTCTCAGCCAGCAGGACCAATAATTGGAGATAATGGAAATTGTACAATATCTAAAGGGGGATGTTTGTTATCCGTGTCTTACATGCATTTTTCTGAATGACATCTTGCTCATCTATGGCTCCATTGAACCCCTTCACTCAGGATTTTGATTCAGGGGGTGCTGAGTTTGATTTGGGGGGGCTGAGTTTGGTTCAGGGGGCTGAGTTTGATTCGGGGGGGGGGGGGCGGGAGCTGAGAAAGAGGTCTAGCCTAGCAAACCTTTTGTATCATTACCCCCATACCCCCATGCATATGGGATATATTGAGTATGGTGATCAGATCATGATATGAATAAACATAACAGTTTAAATAATGCACCAGTAAGGCCTTTTCACAGACCACCATGAGAATTTCGGGGGGGGGGGCTGAAGCCCCCACCCCCCCCCCCCCCAAGCTACATGCCTGCTCTCAATGATTGGTCTCTTCCTTTCTCTGCCAAAGGATACCAAGAAAATATTAAAAAGGCAGCTCTTTTTAATAATCTTAAGAGATCTGAACTCATATTTGCAAAGAGCCACAAAACCCACTGGGCAAGCTAGGAGGGGAAGAGAGTTATGTAGCATGCCTTGAGCTCATTGCATGGAAGGTGGTATTGGTATGTGAATGAAAAATGATAAAAGAAATACATGAAACATGGCCATATTTGTTTAAAAACTTATTTCCATTCAAGACTTCCTGTCAACCTCATGTATAAGTAAAGGACAAGTTCTGGAGCCAAAATTATGGGTTTTGATACAACTCATGGATAAATTGAGAGGAAAGAACCAATGCCAGCCCTAATTTCTACTCAGAGAAGGAGGCGGTCTGTGTGCGTGTGAATTTATATTCACCATACTTGTTCCCCACCCTTCTCACCCTGAAGGGGACTCAGGGCAGCTTTATAAAAGCAACAATTTGATGCCGCATATACATATACATATTGATAAATAAACAAATGCATAAAAATCCAAACAAATTAAAACATAAACATCAAAACATCAATTAAAATCACACACACACACACACACGACTTAAGATACAGTACTCATATTGACCCATGGATAAAATTTCTAAACTTATATATGAGTATATAGTGCATCTTTTCTTTATCTGTGATACAGAAAAATATTGGCTTATGGTCTCAAAGTTTCCTGCATGTATGAAAATGATTTGTGAACAAATGTGAATGGTGTAAATGGCATAGCTAAGTTAAAATAACTAATCCCTTGTTGCAAGGATTTTTGAAAGTTGAAGAAATTGACTGGTTCTTTTGTTTCCATTTCATCAATGAGCTGATCCTTCCTATGTGTGCTTTGTTTTTATAAAGGGAAAGGAAACTATTTCAGATACATTTTGTGCTCATTTTGGAATCCTCAACCACAATACAAAAGTGCTTGTTGTTTTGTCACACTGGTGGGGGAAAAGCTCATGGGGCTCCATCTCCCAGCTGCCTGTCTCACCAAGCATTAGGCTTGTGCATTTCAGCTGAAGGGCAATCTGTTTTTAGTATCTGAATTTTTTGGGTACCCAGATCTGTTTTTGGGAGCCTCCCGAAAATCAGCTAATGGAAAAATCTGTTTTTGGCTAGGCAGCCGGATGATCTGGGAAGATCTGGCCCATTGACGAGAGTGGGGAACTTACAAGGTTCCCCTTTCTGTTTCTGGGATCCTTTCATTTCTTCCTTGCAGGAATTCATAGGAATAGTGGTGATTTAACTAATATTTATAACTTTTATTGTTAATGATGCTACTTGGGTTTTAGCATACTTTGTCTGTTTTTTATATTGCTTGATATGTTATTATTTGTCTATTTTATTCCATGTAACTGTATTTATTTATGTTGTGAGCCACTCTGAATACCTTGGGGAGATGGGGCAAGGTACAAATAAAGATTATTATTATTATTATTATTATTATTATTATTATTATTAAAGGGGACCTGGATTTGAGGAATGGCTTAAGGGAACACCCTTTCTGGGACCCTTTTGTTTCTTCCTTTCAAGGAAATCTGAGTTTGAGCAATGGGGCTAAGGAAGCACCCTTTCTGGGCTTCTTTTCTTTCTTCCTTTCGAGGGAGCCTGGGTTTGAAGAATGGGGTTAAGGAAGCTTGTGCTGCATGATCTCGAATAGAAGGGAAGAAGCCGCACCTGGCAGCCACATGGGCCATTTCGGCTGGGAAAAAACTTGGCGGCTGAGCCCTTACCGTTACAGTCAGCCGAACAAGCCAGATTGGCTGAAGGGGACCGACCCAAACAAGTCTACCAAGCATGAACAATTTAGCAAGGTTTCATCATATTTCTATACCAGAACAGTTAATAAAGCCACAATTTACTACACAATATAGTGACAGAATGCCCAGCTATTGTTAAGACTATGTTGGTACACAGACAATATGTGATAGCACAGAACTCTGGACATATACAGAATATGAGTCATGTAGTAGTACAAAGAGGTCAGCTGTGACCAGCACTGCTGCAGAATTTGAAGAGGCATGAATGGAGGGTGAAAGAGAGAAACGTGCCAGGAGGAAGGCGAGTCAAGCCAACCCCAACCGAGACTGCCTTCCACCTGGAAACCAATGCCCTCACTGTGGGAGAAGATGCAGGTCAAGAATAGGGCTCCACAGCCACCTACGGATCCACAAGAATACTGATCATGGAAGACTATCCTACTTGTCCAACGAGGGATCACCTTAGTAAGTAAGTAAGGAAGGAAGGAAGGAAGTAAAGAATCCCTATGTATATAACAAGATAGGAAGAAAGAAACAGACTTGTCTTAAGTTACACTGATGATTCATTTAGTTCAGTGATTCTCCGGACTTTTATATGATTTTACTCATGTTTGGAGATGGTAATATTCACTCTCTTTTGTAGTCAGGAAATATTTAAGCAGGAGTGGGAAACAGCTGGCTTTTCAGATGATGTTGGACTGTAAGTGCCAGTAGCTTTTGCCAGGATAGCTACTGTGGAAGGATGCTGGGAATTATAGCCCAACATCATCTGAAAGGCCAAATAATTCTCACCTCTGGCTCTACTATCACACTATGAATCTGGAGATGGAGGAAGTAGTAATATAAAGAACCACCGCTAGGTGGCAAGATATGAGGGCGGTAAAGGTAGAAGGCAGGTATTTGAGAATTCTTTAACATAGATAAAAGAGCAAAAGTACACAAAAAACACATGCACACAAATCACAAATGCACAAAGCAACAAGTTTTGAAAATGTACTAGTGAATCCACTGTTGGATTCAGATTCAGGAACTTCAGTTCCAAAGCCTCTAGAATGAATACAAAAGCCAAGAACTCCGTGCAGGCAAAACCGTAAGGCTACACAGCAGATTGACAGATGTTTGCTGTTCACAGCACTGAACTTGGGCCCCTTTCACAGTCCTTTTATCCCAGGATCTGATCCCAGGTTATCTGTTTATCCCAGGTTATCTGGCAGTGAAGACTCATATAATCCAGTCTGAATCAGATAATCTGGGATCAGATTGTGGGATTTAGGGTAGAAGGGGCCTTGGTTTGCAGCCACAGAAATATACCAGAACCTTTGCAGACTTACACTACATACTCGACATCAGACTCTATGAGATGAACTGCAGAAAAATATATAGGATGATCAAGAATAGGGATGTCCTTTTGCTGCGAAGGATTTCTCACTACCCCAAAAGATGTGGCATCGAAGTTGCACCTCTTGGTTTTCTACCTCTTCCATCTTCAATATGGCAGACCTACAGATTCAAAACTAAACTGTTCAAAATCCAGACAGGGAGAAAGACAATTGTAGATAGAATAAGATCTTGGAAAAGCCGCATTTCAGACTATATATCTAGAATCCTTTCTAGCCAAACTGGCCACTGGTTAGGGGAATTCTAGGTACTGTAGTCCATAAATATAACATTTGCAGACTCTGGGGTGGGGGGTATAATCGTTACCCTGATCACTCCATTCATGTTCAGGGGCGGCTCAACCCATTACGCAAAGTAAGCATTTGCAGTATAGTTGATTTTGCCCAGGGGTCTTGAGGCGCTCTTGGGGGAAAATAGACCTTGACATATGCGAGTTGTAGTTACTGGGATGTATAGTTCAACTACAATCAAAGAGCATTCTGAACTCCACCAATGATGGAATTGAACCAAATATGGCACACAGAACTCCCACGACGAACAGAAAATATATATCAGTGATTGGTTGGGGGGGGGGCGCCAAAATACTGTTTGCTTACCATTGAAAATTACCTAGGACCGCCTCTGTTCATGTGAAATATCCATCCCAGTTGCAAACGAGTTGTCCCGCTTGTAAATATGTATCACATCACTCCACTAGTTACAGAGGTCATATAACCCATTTTCTGTTTGGAGCAGTGGAACAACACATGACCATATATTGATTGATGTTTACATCTATGGAGGGTCATGTAATGGATCTCCCATGGACAAGGGATCTTGCTGTACCATCATTTAGTGCTTTCCCAAATTTTGTATGGTATATCCACCATATACAATGGCTGAAGTTCCTCTTGTAAAGTTTAGTTACTCGCAGTAAGACCTTTAACTTTTGTCCCCACCCTTTTACCTTAGTCCCCATTCACCAGTGGAATGTTGGCCTTCACTGATCTTCACGGAAATTGAATTTGGCCCTTGGACTGAAAGAGGTTCCCCAGCCATCATGACCTAGACCCGTACAGTTAGAGCAGATGACTCATTAGGAGCCGGACATTCGGCAGACTCTCCGGATGCCAGTGATTAATGTGCATTCTTTCAACAGAGATGCATGAAGTCAGAGTGACGTTAAAGAAAGAAAAAACCCTAGTGGGTTTTAATTTGATAAGACCAAGAAAGTTAAGGCAAATACTGTTTTGCAATGGACTGCTGAGATAACCTTGTGCCACAACTGATGGAGCTAGTCAAACACAAATTCATCAGTGTGCACACCCCCACAGCCCTCCTGCTGGGATTTGCATAATGGGGGTGAAGGGGATTGACTTCTCCTCTGTTTATGAGCTTTCTAGAAATTTCTGACTAACCTTTGTTGGAAACAGGATCCTGCACTTGGTGGCCTATCTGATCCAGCAGAACCCATAGTATATTTGCAAGACATGAGAGAAAGGGAAATGGAGTAGAAATAGAGTCTGTGAGTTGTAAGCATGGCTATTAAGGTTCATTTGCATTTTAAAAAATTGCCCATGTACGTGCACATAAGGTAAAGATAAAGGTTTTCCCCTGACATTAAGTCCAGCCGTGTCCGAATCTGGGGGTTAGTGCTCATCTCCATTTCTAAGCCGAAGAGCAGGCGTTGTCCTTAGACACCTCCAAGGTCATGTGGCTGGCATGACTGGCCAGAGCAGTACCTATTTATTTATTTGCTGTATTTGTATACCACTCTTCTCAGCCCTCAGGCGACTCAAGGCGGTTTACAGATCTACTCTTCTCACATGTTCCCGAACTGCTAGGTTGGCAGAAGCTGGGGCTGACAGTGGAAGCTCACGCTGCTCCCCGAATTCAAACCTGTGACCTTTCGTTCAACAAGCTCAGTGGTTTGATCTGTTGCACCACCAGGGGCTCCCATACACATATTCAAAAATAATTACTATTAGATAGATAGATAGACAGACACACACACACACACTCAAAAATAACTACTATTATACATGCACACATGTGTCTTTATACACACACACACTGTTTTCCTTCTGCATCTGCTAAAGTTTTGTATCCAGGGCACCCCATGAATAGTAAAATCAGTTTACGTTCAAGCCTGATTATCCATAATGGTGTAGCAATATGGCATCCTTTAAACAAAACAGTGTACAACTCAAGTTAATGCCGAGAAAACATGAGGATCTCTGAAATGGCAGGAGGCTACAGAAGGGTAGACTACATATCAGTGTAGGGTTCCACACACATCTCAATCAGTATTTCCCTTTTTTGCTTTTCCCTCCTCTGAATAGTTTTGTTTAGTTGAATACGTAGGTGCAGAATCTGTGGATATGTACAGTGAGTAGGTTTGTGACTATTGTGCTGTCGAAATACACATCAAGGCTCCTGTTTGCCCTGCCATCTTACGATTCTTTAATTATTAATAGAAATGCTCACATTTATTTCCTGGCTTTCCTCCAATGAGCTCAAGGCAGCATAAATTTATTTATTTATTTATTTATTTACTGCATTTATTGACCGCCGCTCTCAGCCCTAGGGCGACTCGCGGCGGTGCACAACATATAAAAACAGTTTACAAAAGGGCAAAACAGGAAATCAATACAACAATAATACACTATAATCTAGTTACACTAAATAATCCGCTCCGTCACATCATAGAATCATAACCAATATCATAATCCGTATTCCGTTCCAGTTGTCAATTACCAGTTGCCGTAGCGCTCAGTTGAATGCCTTCTCAAATAGCCAGGTCTTCAGGCTCTTACGGAAGGACAGAAGGGAGGGCGCCTGTCTGATGTCAGCAGGGAGGTCGTTCCACAGCCGGGGGGCCACCACCGAGAAGGCCCTTTCTCTCGTCCCCGCCAGACGTGCCTGTGAAGCAGGCGGGATCGAGAGAAGGGCCTCCCCAGACGATCTCAAGGTCCTCGTGGGCTCATAGGCCAAGATGCGGTCCGAAAGGTATTTTGGGCCGGAACCGTTTAGGGCTAAATGACTCTCTCCCACACTTTATATTCACCTTATCATGAGAAGATAGGTCAAGCAGGTGGAGATGGACAAAGACACAAAGAGGGAGACTCGGGGTCCTTCCACACAGCCTAGAATATCAAGGCAGATAATCCACAATATCTGCTTTGAACTGGATTATCTGAGTCCACACTGCCATATAATCCAGTTCAATGTGGATTTTTTACAACTGTGTGGAAGGGTCCTCAGGGTGGATCTAGTTCATAGAATTATTGCAGTATGAAACCATGGCTCAGTGATATGGAATTATGAAGATTGTAGCCTTCTCTTCCACAGAATGTTGGTGCCTCACCAAACTACAAATCGCAAGACTCTATGGCATTCAGCCATGGCAGTTAAAGAGGTGTCAAACAGTAACAGTAAAGAGGTGTCAAACAGTATTAATTAATGGGTAATATGGCTATGTTGGGATTGGAAGCCAGATTTCCCAAATCATAATCCAGCTCCCTTTCATGCTGGCTTCCAAATTCTTCTTCCATAGCTCCCTCAGATTAATTTCAATCTCATTTTATCTTTCATTTGTGGATATTTCAAATACCAGCATATATGCCACTGAACAGCCATCTCGAAAGGAGCACACTTGCCATGCATGTACACTCTCAAAATAAAAATATTCAGCATTCCATATCCACATCTTGAATTTTTAAAAATTTCCCAAAAAAGCAAACCTTGATTTGTCATTTTATCCAAGGAACAGCATTTCTCTATGGTACTGTAGACTTGAGTATTCATGGATTTTGGTATCACGGGGAGTCCTGGAACCAAAGCCCAGTGGATACTGAGAACCCATCCTACCTATATATTTCAAAACGAAAGGGTCCTTTATAGTTGGGTACAGAATGTAAGTGGAAGCTCTTTTTTTTTAGTAAGTCAGAAAGAGAAGTCTGGATTTGTTAAAATAAAAAATTGATAGCACGGGGGCTCATGTTTACTTCTTTATTATTTATGTATTTTCACATTTTGTGCCCTTGGAATGGAGTGAGATGCATGAATCAAAATAAATGTTTCAGGTTCTGATGGGGGTGATGGAGAAACATTTCAGGTCCTTGTGGGTCCCTAGATTTTGGAAAAAAATTGGTGGGTGGGAAAGGGTAGATTTTGGAAAAGATGTAGGATTTATGTTCCCTTTTGACTGCATTGGAGAGGAAATCCATTGGCCAACAAGAGTGAGAAGCAGAGTATGAAGGAGGGAAGGGGGCAGATCTAGAATGAGCAACCATGATTCGAATAGTGTTTCATCAGCACTAGTGTGGTGCAGTGATGTAAATGTTGGGCAAATAAATAAGTAATAAATTAACTGAATGCAACTTACAATATTTATAAATTCAATTAAATGGATAATAATATTAAAACAGAATTTTTAAAAAGCAAGAAGCACTTGCCCATTCAAAGCCCTCTTCTCCCTAAAACTCAGATGATTGCCAGAAACCTGCCTGATTAAAAAGATATTTGCCGCAAGGCCAACTCAGGCACTATAGTGCCATATAATGCAGTTTGAAATTCAGTTAAACTGTGTTGTATGAGTCTACACTGACCAATGAATCTACCCAGCAATTGGAAAGAAGATTTGGATACTACGACATTGATTTAACCCCAGACTTGGATTTGGTTTTAACTGGTGTGACTAATCTATTGTTTTAATGTTTGTTTTAATGTTTTAATGTATTTGTTGACTATTTATATGATGATAGCATTGTATGGTGTTTATGTGAGACTGCCCTGAGTCCCCCCTTGGGGGGAAAAGGGTGGGGTAAAGTGTATGAAATTAATAATAACAACAGCAACAACAACAGACTGTGTCTACCCAATAAGGAACCAATGATCGCTCAGAATTTAAGCACATTGTTCATAGATGGAGCAATCTCATATTTTCATTTCAAATGTATGATAATTATGGTTAAAAAAAAGCATCAACAGGGAATTTTCAAAAGCATCAACAAGGAATGAAAAGAAAATACAGATGGAGTTTAACTTATCTGAAATGCTTGCAACTGGTGGGTGTTTTTGGATTTCAGATTTATTTTTTTGTTTTGTTTTTGGACTACCTGTATTTGCATAAACATAGTGAAGGAAGGATGGGGGAAGGGGGTTGATCACACATCCAGCATGCACTGAAATTTTCTTTAAGGAGTCCTTGCTTTGCCACCATCAAAAATTTGACAGAGGAAAAAGAAGATGGGAAAAGGGGAAGGATTCCATTCCTGTGACTCAGTTGACACAAGGCTCCTGGAAAAAGCAGGTGTCCCAAGAGGTTTTAGGAAAGGATGACCTTTGAGATCATAACCTTTTGGAAAATCAGACCCTCCATAGCCTTTTGGAAGTGTGACCTTTTGGGGATTAATTGGCATTCACTGCCATTTGGAAAATCATAACCCTTTTGTCAAGTATGCTCTTCCTGAGAAGCGCTAAAAACTCATTTGAGTGAATCGTCTCTTTAGTAGTACATCCACTAGTATTCATGCAAAGCAAATTAGGTGCTTCAGTTGTTAGACTGATATACCTGGTAACTGTTATGAACAGAGATATGCCACTGCAGCAAATATATAGCAGATCTTTAGAAGTATTATTTTAGTTGCCAGAAAAAAATCTACTCTCCTATAAAATATATTTTGAATCATGATCTCAAGAGACAAAAATAAGTAGTTTTCATTAAAAATAAGATAGTTGGTTTACTTACAAATTTCATGTATTCAGCATGCAGGTCAAAGTTGAAAGTTTAAACAGTAAGTTCTCTAAGGCATTCTGTTGCAGTCTCTTCTCAGTCTTATGTCTAATGCATACTCTCTTAATGCAAATTGAACACAACCTAAACAAAACTAACTATACAATACTAAACACAACACAACACTGAGGTCTAGAATGGAGTCTCAGTCTGAATAGTCCCAGTTCTGATATGTGATATCTGAATAGTCCCAGTCCCTCTCACAATCTCAAACAACATAGAGTTAAGGTAAAACTGCCTACCAATACACAAATATACAATAGAGTAAGCAATCTGAATTATATACATAACAAATAACTAGTATAGGAGGCTTGTAGAAGGTTGCTTGTAGAAGGAATGCTAGCAGTTGCAATTCAACAATATCTAAAGCACTAGGGCAACACAATCTGGTTAATATGAAGAATTGTGCATACACATGCTCCCTTAAATGTAGCAAATCTTTCCCCTTTTAAATGTAAAGTTTTGGCTTTGAAATCTACATTCTAAAGAATGAAGGCTCTCCAAAGGTGCATCTCGTTGGCACCTTTTGACAGATCAATGAGACTTTGCCTGGTGTCAGCTATGAAGTTTTAACTAGTCAAATTAGGTAAATGAAGATGAATGGCGTGATCAGACACTGTTCATTTAAGAGCCAAAGCAGCAGCATGCCGCGCCAGACCAAGGGGCCATCTGGTCCTGCTTCCCACCAACAGCTGGTTCAGCTCCTCTAAGGAAAATGGACAAGTATGGCATTAAACCTGACAGTCTCTACATTTTTTGTATATGTCAAGTTAATGTTTTGATCACGTTATTCTAAAGTTGCTTCGTCCAGGTTGACTCTCCCTTATCTGAAAATGTTCCAAAATTGATTTTTGTTGCTACCAGCCATTTGCTTCCACCTTTGGGGAAAGGGGGCTAGTTACACATCCAGTGCCCACTGAGCAAGAATCCCTAACATGAGAAAGCAAAAAAGTGGGAGGACTCCACTTAACACAAGGCTTCTTGAAAAAGCAGACATTTCAGAGCTACCATCTTTGCCTTCTGCCCAGCCAATGGTGACACATAGTAGGGCAGCACCCTGAAAATTGTGAAAATGACTGCACAGAAAATCCCTTTTGCCCCCACCTGTATCCAGAAAGAACAAAAAAAGACTTGTGGAGGAGAAACTTCTCCCTCTCCAGGCTGTATGGCCATCTTCCATAAGCATTCTCACCTGATGTTTTGCCCACACCTATGGCAGGCACCCTCACAGGTTGTGAGGTCTGCTGGAAAAGGGCAAGAGGGGTTTATATAGCTGTGGGATGTCCAGGGAGGAAGAACTCTTTTCTGCTTAAGGTAGGTGTGACTGTTGCAATTGGCCAGCTTGATTAGCATTGAATAGCCTTGCAGTTTAAAAACCTGGCTGCTTCTTGCCTGGGAGAATCCTTTGTTAGGAGGTTAGCTGGCCTTGATTGTTTCATGTCTGGAATTCCCCTGGAACAACATGAGTGTTGTTCTTTCTTTACTGTCCCAATTTTTAATTTTTATTTAGTTTGTATCACCCATTTCCCTCACAACATAAATCAAATGCTTAAAACACACCTATTTCTTTGATGTTTTTTTTTGTGTTGAATCTGCACTCTGTACTCAGCATCCACACTTTCGAATTAATGCAGTTTGGCACCACTTTAACCACCATAGCTCAATGCTAGGGAATCATGGGAGTTATACTTTTACAAGGACTTTTCTGCCAACCAAACAATAAATCCCATGATTCCATAGCACTGAGCCAACACAGTTCAAGTGGCACCAAACTGCATTAATTCTACATCCACCAATGAGAACAATACAAGGCTCCTAATTTCTCTCCAGTTTTAGGTTCTTCCTGGTTTTTGTGCCTTTAAGAGTTACCTGAAGACATAGGAAGCTCGCTTGGCAGGAGATAACATGGTAACCTTGATAAGAACTAACAAGAGACAGACCGTGTTACTGAGTTTTGATCTCCTTCCGGCTTTAGCAGCCAATTAAAGCTTTGAAATCCAAGCTGGTGCCCACGCAGCTCTTTCCCCAGATCCAAAGGCAAAGCACATGCACCAATCTGAGCTGGCTCCAGCCCATAAATCAAAGGATAGTGAATAAATATATTTGTTTATCTTGTCATAGTGTATTATAATTGTATTATATTAAATAGCCAGTGTGGTGCACTGAACTATGACTCTGAAGAGGAAGGGTACTTCTACACTGTAGAATGAATGCAGTTTAACTGCCTTGGCTCGCTGTTCTGGACCTCTGGGAGTTGGGCAGGGGCAGCTTAAGGCCTTGCAAAACTACAACAGCACTGAGACATGGCTGTTCAAAGGGTGTCAAACTGCTTTCCTTCTACAGTGGAGGTGCTTTCAGTCTCCAGGTGATGGAGTGATGGGAGTTATAGTTTGGCCAGGCCCTTAACTTTCCCTGCCAAAGAAGGCTGGTGCCTCATGAAACTACAAACCCCGCGAGTCCATAGCATTGAGCCAAGGCAGTTCAAAGCTTCATTAATTCCACAGATGCAATTGAAGTTGTATGAGCATGAATGCATTTCCTCAGCCAGCGCTGCTCTTGAAGGTTTAAAGGTGTATGCATCTCTCCACCTTCCTGAATATGGATTATATGGCAGTTAGACTCTGAGCCCTTCCACACAGATGACTAAAATCCCACATTTTCTGATTTGAACTGGGATATATGGAATTGTGGACTCAGGGCCCTTTCACATAGCCCTATATCCCAGAATATCAAGGCAGAAAATCTAACAATATCTGCTTTGAACCAGGTTATCTGTGTCCACACTGCCATATATTCCAGTTCAAAGCAGATAATGTGGGATTTCCTGCCTTGATATTCTGGGTTATTATAGCTGTGTGAAAGGGCCCTCAGGCCCCTTCTATACTGCCATATAAAATCCAGATTATTTGCTTTGAACTGGATTATATGGCAGTGTAGAAGGGGATGGTGTTAATTATTCAAGTACCTTTAGGATAGTGATGTGTTTCTATTTGTCTGTGTCTTCTTGTCTTTGGTCCCTTCTCCACTGCCACATAATCCAGGTTGTTGCAGCAGAAAATCCACATTATTTGAATTGAACTTGGATTATCATAGACCCCTTCCACACAGCTGTATAAAATCCCACATTTTCTGCTCTGAACTGGGATATATGGCAGTGTGGACTCAGATAATCCAGTTCAAAGCAGATATTGTGGGATTTTCTGCCTTGATATTCTGGGTTATAGGGCTGTGTGGAAGGGCCCTGCATCTACACTACCACATAACCCAGTTCAAAACAGATAATGTGGATTATATCCAGCTGTGTTGGGCCCCTTCCACACAGCTGAATAAAATCCCTCATTGAACTGGATTATCTGGCGGCGTGGACTCAGATAGTCCACTTCAAAGCAGATATTGTGGATTATCTGCCTTGCCTTGATGTTCTGAATTATATGGCTATATTCTTGAGACTAAACATGCCCAGCTCTTTAAGCCGCTCCTCATAGGGCTTGTTCTCCAGACCCTTGATCATTTTAGTCACCCTCCTTTGGACACATTCCAGCTTGTCAATATCTCTCTTGAATTGTGGTGCCCAGAATTGGACACAATATTCCAGGTGTGGTCTAACCAAGCAGAATAGAGGGGTAGCATTACTTCCCTAGATCTAGTCACTATGCTCCTCCAAGATCATTTACCCGCCCCACTCAGGGTCACCTAAGTCTGAAATGACTTGAAAGCACACAACAACAACAATTCTATCTCATCAGCCAAATGCAGGCCCACACTTCCCATTCTTATATTTGTTAAAATTGTCCTTCATTTTGATTATTGTATTGTCTTAAGTGTTGTTTTGTAGGCCTGGGTAACAACGGAAAAATTTGTTTCTAAAATCGATTCGTTTTTTGGGGGTTTCTGCGTTTCGTTATTTAAAATAATTACAAAATTTTCCTTTTAAAAAGTTCGATATTTACGAAATTTCGTAAATGTGAAAAAAATTACAAAACATTAACGAATCGATTTCCGAAACAATAACGAATCGATTCGTTAATGGCGGACGCGACCGCGAAATACGCTAAAAAAACCTCCAAAAACTTCTGAAGCTTCCCTCTCCCTCTGTTGTTGACTGTTGGTGTGATATTATAATTTTTTTTCACTAATTAAACAAAAAACTTGCCCCAGACATGCGGAAATAATAATGAAACGACCTCAGAACAATAACGAAACGAATACAATAACGAAATACGAAGCATTTACAAAACGTGTTTAAAAATTCGTTTTTTAAAAAAATTGCTCCAGAATGGTTTGTTATCGTTTTGTAATTGAAAAATTAACGAATTATTAACGAATTACGAATTAACGAAACGAAACCGCCCAGCCCTAATTTTTACACTCCTTTAATGATCACGGGCAGTGTGCATAGGAATTCATTTTTTTTTTCAAATTATAATCCAGTCCTCCAACAGTTTGAGGGACTGTGACCTAGCCCTGTTTAAAAAGTCTGAGGACCCCTGATCTAGACACTATGCTCCTATTGATGCAGGCCAAAATCCTATTGGAATGTAAGTTCTTTAAAAGTAAAACCCTAACCCTAACCCAGGGGTCCTCAAACTAAGGCCCGGGGCCGGATACAGCCCTCCAAGGTCATTTACCTGGCCCTCAGTCAGGGTCAACCTAAGTCTGAAACTACTTGAAAGCACACAACAACAACAATCCTATATCATCAGCCAAAAGCAGGTCTACACTTCCAATTGAAATACTAATAAGTTTATTTTTGTTTAAATTGTTCTTCATTTTAATGAGGATGCTTGCCATAGATACAGGTGAAACGTCAGGAGAAAATGCCTCTAGAACAGTGGTCCCCAAACTAAGGCCTGGGGGCCGAATGCGGCCCTCCAGGGTCATTTACCCGGCCCTCACTTAGGGTCAACCTAACTCTGTAACGACTTGAAAGCACACAACAGCAATCCTATCTCATCAGCCAAAAGCAGGCCCACACTTCCCATTGAAATACTAATAAATTTATATTTGTTAAAAATTGTTCTTCATTTTAATTATTGTATTGTTTTAAAGTGGTTTTTGTACTACAAATAAAATATATGCAGTGTGCATAGGAATTCATTCACGTTTTTTTCCAATTATAATCCGGCCCTCCAACAGTTTGAGGGACTGTGACCTGGCCCTCTGTGTAAAAAGTTTGAGGACCCCTGCTCTAGAACATGGCCATATAGCCCGGAAAAACCTACAACAACCTATAATCCGGCCCTCCAATAGTTTGAGGGACTGTGACCTGGCCCTCTGTTTAAAAAGTTTGAGGACCCCTGCCCTAACCCTTCACCCTAACCCTCCCCTCCTTTCTATCCTTCCTCCAACTGCAACTACGAAGTATATTCCCGCCCTTCTCAGAGTGCGGCTCTCCCCTTCCCTTATTCACAACCGCTTTTGCGGAATGTGCGTAAGGCTGGGAGCTTCCAGACCTAGGTATCACACTATCCCTCTTCTGAGGTCTGGAGGTGGAGGAAAGCAAGCCACCTCAGACTGGAGGTGAGGCGGAGGAATTGGAAAGCTTGCAGGGAAAAAAAGGAGAAAGGAGGCGGGCCCAGGAAGGGAAGGGCTTGGAAAAGAGGAGGAGGACGGAGAGAGAGAGGGAGAAAGAGAGAGAGAGAGAGAGAGAGAGAGAGAGGAAAGGCTCTTTATGGGCTGGGAGGAGGAGGAGGAGGCGTGGTGGTCTTTCGGGGCGGGAACGGGAGCGAGGGAAAGGCTTTTTTCCCTTCTTCCTGAGGAGAGCCAGAGCGCGGCAGAGGAGGAGGAAGAAGAGGAGGGCGGCTTCGTCTCAGGGAAGGAAAAGAGAAGGAAAGAAAGAAAAGAAGGAAGGAAGGAAGGAAGGAAGGAAGGAAAAAAGAGGCGCGAGCCAAGGAGATCGGGGCTTGGATTTCTTTTCTCCCCGGGCGACGAGGAAGATGGTCTTCTGGAGGGCGCGGATCCTGGGCGCGGTGGTGCTCTGCTTCCAGGCGGCGGCCGTCCTGGCGGTAAGTCCCTCCCTCCCTCTCTCCCTCCATCTCTTTACCTATCTCTCCCTCCCTCCCTTCACCCAGCCCAGGAGGGGGTGGCCATTCCCCTCGTGGAGGCTTCGAGGCAGCCCTCGCCTTGCCCTCCCGCCTGCTCTGGCTCAACTGGTTGCAGCTGAGCCTTCCCACATGGTCCTCCTGGGAGAGTTTCAACGCCCTCCCAAAAAGTGGCTTTCTTTCTTGCCTTCCTTCCACCCGCGCCTATTGTGTCCATCTAGGCGGTTGCTGCTGCTTCTGCTGCCCCCAAAGGCTTAATTCGAACCAGACTTGGGAGCCTCATAACTTGACTGGAATTTCCCCCCTTCCTCAGCCTCAAAGGGTTTTCCCAGCCCCCCTTTCCCCCTCCTCTCCTTGCCTTCTCTCTCTGGCCTCCTTTGCCACCTCCTTCCCCTTCCTTGGCTTCTACACTGTAGTGTGAATGCAGTTTGACCCCATTTTGACTGCTCTCTCAAGGCTATGACTTCTTTGAGGGCCCCTTCCACACAGCCCTGTATCCCAGAATATCAAGGCAAGGCGGAAGGGCCCTAAGACACAACTGTCTTCTGAATCTGCAGCCCCTTCTACTGTCACCCAAACTATCAGATAATCCATATTATCTGCTATCAGCTGGATTGTATGAGTCTACACTGCCAAATATTCCAGTTCAAAGCACATAATCTGGATTTCATATGGCAGTGTAGAAGGGGCCAAAGCTCCACAGACAACAGAGGGGAAAGCACCGAGAGAAAGAAAAACAATCATGAAATCTTCAATGGGGTTGTCTAGTGAGGTCTTCAGCCTTCTTTGGCCAGAAAGTGTTGGTGCCTCACCAAACTCTCAGGATTCCATAGCACTTAAACCACCTTGATTCTTCTGTGTAGATGTACCCCGAGGTTACCGGCCCAAAGCATAACCCCAGGAGTTGATGTACCTTGCCCCATTTGCCATGGCTGGCTCTATCCTGTTTTCTTTACCTGTGCAGTATCAATGGTACAACTTGAGGGCCTTCCACACAGTTATACAACCCAGAATATCAAAGCAGATAAACCACAATATCTGCTTTGAAATGGATTATCTAAGGCCCCTTCCACACAGCTGAATAAAATCTCACATCTACTTTGAACTATGGCATTGTGGATCCAGATAACCCAGTTCAAAGCAGATATTGTGGGATTTTCTGCCTTGATATTCTGGGTTATATGGCTGTGTGGAAGGGCTCTCAGTTCAAAGCCTATTGTGGGATTTTCTGCCTTGACATTTTGGGATAGAGGGCTATGTGGAAGGGTCCTGAGTCTACATTGCCATATAATCCAGTCCAATGTGGATTTTATACAGCTGTGTGAAAGGGGCCTCAAGGTGTACATGTTCACACTAGGTCCTTCCACACAGCCCTATATCCCAAAATATTGAGGCAGAAAATCTCACATTATCTGAGTGTGGACTCAGATAACCCAGTTCAAAGCAGATATTGTGGGATTTTCTGCCTTGATATTCTGAGAGATAGGGCTGTGTGGAATGGCCCATTGATTCAAATACATGTGTAAAATGACTATCAAGTTATGTGTGTATGGTATATATGATTTTATATGTAGACTTGGGCCCCTTCTGCACAGCCATATAACCCAGGATATCAAGCCATATAACCCAGGATATGTGTCTATGTTGCCATATATTCTAGTTGAAAGCAGAAAATGTGGGATTTTATTCAGCTGTGTGGAAGGGGCCTCAGATAATGCAGTTCAAAACAGATATTGTGGATTATCTGCCTTGATATTCTGAGTTATATAGCTGAGTGGAATCCCATCTCCAAAGTTTTTTTCATGATATATTTGCAAATTTCCCAAAATTTGACCAAGAAATCTAATCGCTTCTGGTAGTTCAGAGAAGAGGGACTCAACTGATTGCTTTTACACTTGGGTGTGTGAGTAAAACCCCATTCGTATCCAGACCCTTCTTTGTAGGACAGGGGAGAGTCAGCCTGAAAGATAGTAGCAAAGTAGGGAGTGCCATGTCACACCTTACAAAATCCTTGCGTGGGAAGCAGTGCTGTGTAGTAGTTAACATGCTATAGATGTCGCTAGTGATGCGTGCCAAAAATCTTACATGTGTGTAAATGCCAGCATGCAAAGGGCATGCTTTGTCACACCTTAGAGACTTAACTGAGACAATGCAGTTGGCAGCATAAGCTTTTGCAAAAGCCTACTTCCTCAGATGTAAATATGTGTGAAAGGAATCGGACTTTCCAGTGACTTCTGGATGTATGTCACTGGTAGTTTGCTATTCACTCCACAGTGAGTGGTACAATGAACGTAGTACTATATCATTTGGTGGCAACGAGCTGTTGATTGAAAATTGCAGTGATTACTAGCACTTTGACATATGCCACTTCTTGACCCAAGGCAGATAAATGACAGGTGCATTTTCCTAGCTTCCTGAGTTGAACTAGCACGGGCTTTTCTTCTATACAGGTACACAAACTTTGACTTTGGAAAATGTGCTACACTCTGAGAAGCAGATAATGCCCTCTTCTCAAGCAAAAGAGAAGGATTGTTGAAGGCTTTTATGGCCGGAATCACTGGGTTGTTGTAGGTTTTTTCGGGCTGTATGGCCATGTTCTAAAAGCATTCTCTCCTGACGTTTTGCCTGCGCTTGTGGCAAGCATACCAACAACTCAAAAGAGAAGGAGCTTCCCAGGGTGTAAACAGCTACACAGATCCTTACAGCAGAGTATAAACTTGGAAATTTATGCCACTTTTTGGAGAATCCAGATAAAGTAAAGGGCAGGGTTTTCAATGTTTGAAAGAGCAGAGCTCCTCAACACCCAAGCTTAGAGGCAGAACAGGTCTTGCCTGTGTGTTAAGAAGTAGTATATTTTTCTGTTATTTCCTTTCCAAGGAATACATAATTGGTCAAACAGTTCAGGTACAAGCTGCTAAAAGCTTCCTGCCTTGATTATATATTGTAAAAAGCACACTGTCTTGGTCTTCTGACAATTAAACATAATGATTAACTTGGTTTCACCATATGTCATACAAAGAGGACAGAGGTGCTTGTTAGCTGCCTGCAGGTTTTTTCACTGGCACCTCACAATGGGACTCTTAGTTTCTTTCTTCCTCTGGCTGCCAGGCTTGTAACCCGAATCTGTCAGTATTTAAGCAGGCCGCTGGCACCCTCTTCATGAGACCTGTTGCTGAGTGCTTGGCATGGTAGGGACTCCTGTTGTATTCAGGCAAGCTTCTGTGAGATTCACTTCCAAAGGAGAGTGCTCAGAATCACACTGCTTATAAATTGGAAATGGAAGTCTGACTCTTCAATCTATGGGTCTCAATTGGCTCTCAATCTATGGGTCTCCATATGTTTTGGCCTTCAACTCCCAGAAATTCTAACAGCTGGTAAACTGGCTGGGATTTCTGGAAGTTGTAGGCCAAAACACCTGGGGACCCACAGGCTGAGAACCACTGCACTTGAGAATGAATTCACTTTAAATCTGGTTTCTGCTGCCTGCAGAAGCCAGATTTTTGAATTCTGGAGTTTGTAGTTTAGTGAGGTTGTTAAAGGCTCCTCCCCAAACTAGAAACTCCAGAATTCTGCAGAAGGCAGAAACCGAATTTTAAGTGGATTCATTCTCTAGTGTGATGAGGTCATGAAGCTTTTGAATAGATTGTGTCAGTACTTTTTTGTGTTTCTTGTATGGGATATTTTCACCTCCACAATGAAATTGGAGATATGTTTTCGGATAATATTTTAATTTAAATCTGTGTTCTGAAGGGTTGTAGCTCATATTATCTAGCTTGTAAATAGTTGTAGCTCATATTATCTAGCTTGTAAATTGCTAGATTAAATTGCTAGATTATTCCAACCTGTTGTTATGTGACTTCAAACTGTTTCCGGTTTAGGGAGACCCTAAAGTGAAACTATCTTGAAATGTTACCATTGTCTCTCCCCCCCCCCCCCCCCCCCGCCCCCTTTGAGCACTGCAGCCAGCAGGTGTCACCAGAGAATCAACAATTCCCTGCTCATACCTTTCTGCCACTCCCAGAATCTCAAACTTTACAGATTTATTTATAGGAAAAAAAATCACATTTTTGAGCTGAAGCATTTACCAATACAGCACAAAGCTCTCGATTTACAAAGGGCAGTGTGCTAGAAATGTGAACAACAATGTCACTTGTTCTTGGTAGAGATAAGTATAATATGCCTTTTGGGTAAACATTGTACTATAAATGGCACGGGAGTTGTATCCCACATTGAGTAGAAGTGAATTAATGGTTCATAAGTTTTGATCCCCAGAAATGTTGGACATCAACCTCGAGATGCCCAACAGTCCAGTCAGGAATTCTGAAAGGTCATGACTGGAAGACTGAATATTGAGAACCACTGGACTAAATGACCCTAAAAGACTTTTCAGTTTGAAAGTCTGAATTTTGTGATGGCTGGCTCCTTGATTTCCTATGTGTTAAGTCATGTGAAATGTCTCACTTTGCAGAGATGTCAGGTGACTTGGAGCATTTCTCCAGTCTCTCATTTGAGAATTAATTGGCACATGGGACATACATCATTGCAGTTTCTATATATATGTGTATAGCTTGGGCATTCCTTATTAGGAGTAGAGAAATCAAAATACAGTACTTCCAAAATAGTTCACACGGGTGACTTTGCTTTCTTTCTTTGAGTGTCAGGAGTGACTTGAGGAACTGCAAATCGATTCTGGTGTGAGAGAATTGGCCGCCTGCAAGGACATTGGCCAGGAGATGTCTGGATGTTTGACCATCCTGTGGGAGGCTTCTCTCATGTCCCCACATGGGAAGCTAGAGCTGACAGATGGGAGCTCTTCCCACTCCCAGGATTTGAACGTCTGACCTTTTGGTCAGCAGTCCTGCCAGCACAAGGGTTTAACCCATTGAACCACCAGGGGCTCCACGTGAGTGCCTGCAATAGGGGTACTTTTGCTTTCTGATAATTTATATACACAAATTTTCATGCACAAAATCATACAGCTTATGTGTATAATGTGTATAGGAAACATAAATGAATGTTGTGTTTAGATTTGGGTTTCATCTCTAAAATTTTGCACATATACAGGTTTTCCAAAATCCAACCTGCCTCCCTTGTTATCCAAAATAGTTGTCCAAACATTTTGGACAAGGCATTTCAACCTGTTTAAACTGGCCCAGAAGGCCATTAAGTTCAACAGCATTTACTTAAGACTGTAAGCTCATAATTGTGCTGAACATAATTAAAAGATTATACAGATGTGCGTAGAACAAGTTCATTTCTGGTAACTGCATAGCATTTGCAGAATGGATAATTGAAAGCTTGTAGCAAGGTTTGACTTTTTTATATATACGTATGCAGAGTTTCAACTCTAGTTAGGCTGTAAGCATTTTCTCAGAAAGCAGTGAATACTTTTTAAACAAATGTGAACCCTCCTTGGATATAATGCTGCTGCTCATGAGGAGGGAAATCATGTTCTTTCCAAGGTACTCATGGAGGTATATCGATCTGAGTTCTGCAGAAGTTGTAGAAATCTCTTGGCATTTTTGTAACTATTTGGCAACAAACTTTCCTGGGTTAACTTGTTGAGAGGGGAGGTGGTTCTTCCTTGCATGTTGTTTTTAGACAAACTGCTGCATCCATATCTGGTTTTTAGAAATACTCTAAATGTTGCAACATAAGATTGTGGACTCTGAATGACCTTCCCTGGGGAAATAATTGTGGCTGGCAAATTTTTGGTGAATTGCAATGGTGCCATTGCAACTCACTACATTTGGTCATTGTGAGACTGAAATATTTTAGTCCAAGCAGTTGCGTGCAGTGCAGTGTCATATTTTACAGAAGCCTTGTTTTGCATCCAGCTGTAGGAAAACAGCAGGATACTTGTTGATTGTAGTTATGTCTCCCAATGTAGGACGATGACTATATTAGCATTTTGACATTCCTCCACTAAAATCACCCTAAATAATTCTTATACTTATTAGGAAGTGACTTCTTGAGTGACACCATTTAAATGGGAGCAGTAGTTCCCAATCTGTGGTCCATGGACCACCAGTAGTCCGCAAAAAGGAAAATACTGCCCACAGCCTCACCATTACTACACCATTGCCTCAAAACTACATGGTGGTGAGAGCAACTGGTCTCGCAAAACCCTGTAATAGTGCCGAGGTAAGGGGGGGTGTCAGGAGGGGAGAGGCTGATTAATGAAAGATTACTACTACCACATCATCTCTACATTATTAAATATGGTTTTATGTGGGTGAGCAGATAGTGACTACTGGATGGCGTATGTTCTGTATCAGAAACTAGAGCTGATGCGATCTCTCCAATGCAGTTTTCTGAATCAGCACCCCAAATAACCAAACTGAATCTAAAGTTGACCATAAACTGATTTGCAACCCATTTGGTACTAACATTGGAGAGTTGTGCCTGGTGAAAAAAAGGTTCCCTGGGCAAGTGGTCCCTGGTCAAAAATGTTTGGGAACCACTGAATTAGAGTCTGCAGATGCTATATTGCTGTGGGTTAGATTTCAGATGTGGGCAGTCTTCGCTTTGGTGATAGTACAAAGAAAAGGTAAATTCTTGTGAAACTTTTTCAACAGTCTGGTCCCATTTCAACATGGTTTTCCATTTTGTTGTAAAACAAGGTTTTAACAAACATTTGAGATAAGCAGTTCTACAAGTTGGGATAGTTTACTGCTGGCCTGAGATTTCTTATCTGACACTGTTTGATCCCAGAGAAAACAGATCTGTCAAGAGATTTGAGAGTTCCTTCATTACAAATGAAAGATGAAACCAACATCCAAAGCTCACTTGGTGTCATAAGCCCATTTTGCTAGATAGGGAAGCTATGGAGCTGAAGTAAAAAACACCTAGAGACCCAAAGGTCAGGAACCACAGAGAAGAACTGGAAAAGATTTCTAAAACTGATTTGACTCCTCCAAAATTGTAGTAAGTGTGTTTGTTTTAATTCTGGAAGTGTCATGCTGGTTGGATTTGTATCGCCATTGGTGTGCATTGAAAGCCAACTATAAAATTCCAAAATGTAGTAAAAAAATCTGTATGACAATCTGTTCCCGAGATGTGAAAAATATCCTGCATGGCATCACTTTATCCTCTATAATGCCCTCAAATTTCAATTAGCTGAAGTCTTTCACACTCCCCAGATGACTATATACCCACCCAAAGAAAAATCAGTTAGCCAGGACCTAATTAACCATTGACAAAGTCAGGCTCCATCTGTAACCCTTGGGAAATTAAAGATGTAGTTATACTTTGTCTCTCATGAACATAAAATAAAACACAGTTGTGCTTCTTCTTAAACTACTGCCAGTGTTTAAATGTGTTTAAATCAAGGTATAACAACAACCAATAAGTCTTACAGTTTTACACACACTCAGCAAATTTGCAACCTTTGCTTTATTGCAAACCAAAAAGAGGCGCTTTTTATTGAGAAAAAGAGTTGTATCTCTTAAGTGCAAAGGAAAGAGTAGTATTCAACAGCATGAAGAGGAAATGGCTGATATTTCTGAGCACCAAACTTTCACTTCTTAACAAGTGGATGTGTTTTTTTCTTTTTTAAAAAAAGAAGTTGCCAAGATGTTTTTAGCTCACCTTCTCAGTTTCCTTAGGCTAGAAAACTGGTTGTAAGAAAAAGATATGATCTCTTAAGTTCTCAGTGAAGCAGCTGCAGTAAACATCAGAACCCAAATCCTGCATATTTTCAGTGACTTCATTACTCCACAGAGTTCCCCTAAATTAAAGGGAGTCAGCTATTGGATTGGTGATCCCACTCATACCCACAGATGTAATCTTTTGCAAAATGCTACAGTGCTGATTCATTTATGTGTAACATGAGAAAGAAGCAACAAGCAAGTATAAGTCTAGAGTTATGGACAAGCACATTTCATTTTGCTTTTCCAGTATGGAATTAGCAGTACCTCTTTACTGCACAAAATACTTGAAAAGTCAGGGCAATATAACATATGAGCTAGTGAGGAAGGGGACTTTTGAATGATTAAACACACAAAATGGGAAATTAAGTGGAAATTAGTGGGTTCAACAAAACTCAGCCATTTCCAATACCTACACCACATTGTTCTTAACCATTGACCAGTGCCCCTGGTGGCACAGTGGGTTAAACCCTTGTACTGTCAGGATTGAAGACCAATAGGTCAGAGGTTCGAATCCTGGGAGAGCAGGTTGAGCTCCCTCTATCAGCTTCAGCTCTCCATCCAGTGACATGAGAGAAGCTTCCTATAGGATGGTAAAATATCAAACATCGGGGTGTCCCGTGGGCAACGTCCTTGCAAATGGCCAATTCTCTCACACCAGAAGCAACTTATAGTTTCTCAAGTTGCTCATGACACGAAGAAAAAAAACCCCAAACATTATTGACCATGTTGGCCAGGATTTCTAGAGACCCTTTCAAACAGGCCCTATATCCCAGGATTTGATCCCAGGTTTTATATGAGTCCTCACTGGCAGATAATCTGGGATAAACAGAAAACCAGGGATCAGGTCCTGGGATAAAGGGCCTGTCTGGAAAGGCCAAATCCAAAATGTCCAATAGGGCAAAGGTTCTGTAAACCAGAGAGGGATGGAGGCATAGTAACAGTGCTGTGCTATTTTAGTTAGTTTATTAGTCTTTAGTGTAGACTAAACAACCTCAACTTTGACCTGTTGCATGTAGTAACAAATGTTAATGGCAGCACTTGTAAGTGGGCAAAGTTACATGTGGGAAGAAACTCCATTAGGCAGAGTTATTAATCAGCTTCCTGATGTCAAGAATTTTCTATTTTCTTGGAGGTTTACTCGAAGCTATTTAGAATTGGTAAGTAGTTCTTAAAAAAAAGAAATTGAGGCTTCTTATAGGAAAGTCATATACTCTTAAATATTTGCATATAATGACAGTGGAATAGAACCATTTCCCTTCAAGGGAATTTACTTGCATTGGGGATTTTAAAATAGGGTTTGGATTACTACCTCTTGGGGATTTGTTAGTAATGGATCCTTGCACTGCCTATGGGTTAGACCTGATGACCCCGAGCGTATCTTCCAGCTCTTACGATTCTATAAAATATTCTTTAAAGTCACATGCATTGGTGAGCATAGCAAATGATATACCAGTTTCCAGCCATAACCATAATTCAGTGCCTTGCTCCAGGCTGCAAAACACCCACAGTTGGGAACATTAGGCATTGGGAGAACTCAGCCAATGTAGTTTAGCATAACATAAGCCTAAGGTGGTGTTGGATGATCTAAACCTCAACTAGCAGGCCATTCTTGTTCTTCTAAGGCTTGTTTAGACTTGATAGCTAAGCATATTTTGTGCTTATCTAGCTAACTTGATCCAGTAGCTTTCAGCACACTTGATAGGAAGTGATAAAATGAGAAGAGACATGTACATAATGTATTTGCTACTGCATAAGGATATTGCTGCAATCCTGCACCTGTCATTTGGGATTTGTAAATGTGGAGACCTGTTCATGCATTTCTTACTATGTGCATCTTGGATTTGTGGTTCTACCCAAAAGTAGAATAATGCCCTCATATGGTGCAAATGATAATGCCCACATATAGTGCAAACACCTGCCTGCCTCTTGGGAATATGTTACTAATGGATCCTTGCACTGCCTGTATTGAGTCCATCAAGCCTGGCAATGGAAAAATTACTTGAAAAGAGAAAGTTCTCCCATATCAACTCAGTAACTGGATTCTGGAGGTAAATGAATGATAAGGAAGCTCTCAGGGTGACTTCTCAAATACATGCCTGATTTAAAACTGATATTAGCCAGTTCTTACAATTATCCTGTGAACAAAGTTGCAGAAGAGCAAACAAAGACAAAAATAATATACTGTGGGTAGCTTTGCATGAAGAAAAGAACTGAAGAGAATGATCCACAATCAAAGCCAAGTATAGTTTCTGTATGGAGAAGTAGTTTGAAATTATATCCTACCTCAAAAGCATGAGGACAGCCAAACTCTAATCTCAGGACCGAGAACATCAGAATGTAGAAAATGTCAACACATGATATAAAATTGGGAGGTAGAAATAACTTCTGTTAAACATGATTTCACAGTGTCCTGTTGATTTCCTTTTATTTCCAGTGTCCTTTTATTTTTATGGTACATGGTTTCTAAATGTAGGAAGCAATGGAGAACAGTCTCAAATAGAATTTTGAATACAAGGCGTGACGAACTAATTGTGATTGTGTGAGCATCTAGGCTTCTTATTTCTTCAACAAGTAATGATAGTGATGGTTCAACTGTTTGGCTGGGATTATATTTTCACAGCAAGAACTGTTAACCCACAAAGTAAACCAGAGCCACCTCCAGTTATTGAACCAAATTGGATTAAATCATGCATGAAAATGAAACCTTGGAGTGCTGGTGTGGTGCCGCCATTCTCTTCCATCTTCAATTTTGATTGTTCACAGTGGGAACTGCTGATGATAGAACAATATAGTAACTTTTCGTACAGTGGGAGGCAAAGAAAGATATATACTTGGTTGCTGTGCATTTTCAAGGCTTCTGGAATATGTGGCCATATTCCAGAAGCATTCTCTCCTGACGTTTCATCCACAACTGGATGAATCAACCTGAACACAGTATATTATTTGAGAACACAGAAATGCTGGACCACTCTAACAACCACCATGTTGGACTACACAGAGAAGCCACTGAAATCCACAAGCATGTGGTCAATTTCAACAGAAAGGAGGAAATCATGAAAATGAACAAAATCTGGCTAAAATCTGGACAGCAAATAAAGTGCAACACAGGAATTCCAGACATGAAACAATCAGAACCAATTACACCTCCCAACAAAAGATTCCTCCAGACAGGAAGCAGCCAAGCCCTGAAGCCGCAAGGCCTTTAAATGCTAATCAAGGTGGCCAGTCACAACATTCACATTTACCTCCAACAGGCAAGAGTTCTTTCTCCCACTCTGGACATTCCACAGATACATAAACCTCACTTGCCTAGTTTCCAACAGACCTCACAACCTCGGAGGATGGCTGCCATAGATATGCCTGCCATTTGCTCCTTCTATCAGGAAATGCAACATTTACATGATGCACCTGCAGAGACCATGTAACAGTAAGAGATTCCTATCAAAGTCATTTAATGTAATAATGGAGTCTATAAAAGTATTGGTGAATGATGTGGAAAATTCCTTGAATTCAACATAATGAGGCAATTTTTATGATTTGCAATCACTTCACAGATGGATAACAGACGGATCCACAAACTAACTAGACCTGGTAACCAGCTATTGACACTGCCTAGCCAGTGATTAAAAAAAAAAAGCTTCATTCTGAGAAAAGAGTGCTATACCTACATGATTTTAGACTCAGTCGACCTTCCTGGCCACTGAGGCTAGTGTGACAAATCAGTATCAAGTCAGATTCCAAAAAGAGCAAGTTTCTATGCCTATATGCCAAGTGGAATACAATCCTTAGGTGAAAAGGGGTGTTGCAGTGATACTGAATGATAAGTACTGGGAACTTGGCAGTGTTAAAGTGTCTAAACTCTGAAAGGATATGTGTTCCAGGTGGTGTTCCCCAAGTTATTCTGTGAATTCATTAATGGCGCCAGCAACTTGTGGCACTATTTGCACTGCATAATTAGCACTTTAAACGTATCCTCTTGCAGAGAGTGGCAAATTATTTGCAGGCTGCTGAATGTTTTTGCTCGTAAAACCTTTAGGCACCTTGTATTCCCTGAGTGTTTTCTGGCTGGTTTTTCCCCCTCAGGCCAAACATACAAAGAAAAAGGAGGCCAGGCAGGTTGTCCCGCAGGACTTTTGGTCTGTGTCCTTTGCCAGTTCTGACCTGGGCTCATATCTCCCTGACCCATGTCCCTTGCACACCCTAAAAATACCCCATTATTTATGTCCCATGAACTGCTGCAATTCAAAACCACCATAAAACACTTTTGAGGGATGCGGGCAAAGATTCTGTTTCATGCATTTTCATGTTGCTGGATGAAATTGTATAACATACCACTTGCTAGGAACTTGTAACTCTTGCTGCTAATGTTGCACAGGTTTTCCTAATTCCATTGAATTCAGTAACTAAGGCTAGACCGCCTCAACAGGAATTGAATGTACATCTCATGAATTGCAGCTGATTTATGCCCAGTGAAGCATACTGACATGTATTAAAGATAATTGGGTCAAAAAATCTGCCAAGATGAAATGTGACCTGCTTGCATACAATATGGATTTATTAAATTGTGTCAGTTACTTGTATGTTCAGGAAACAGTGCTAATAACTAGTCTAAGTCCTGGCATCACGAATGAATCCATTGTTGTCCTGTTTGAACCAATTCTGGTAAATGCTGATTTTGCAAGTTCGGTGTGAATTTTGGACAGTTCAGTCGTCACACTTGTAACAATCCCAATTAGGACAAGGGAACTCCAGAGCTGTTCTTAAACAAAATCACGTGGAAGATCCTACTTCTAGAAATCGGACTGTTTGACTTGTGAAAATGACTGTAGACATATGGAGTAAATTTTCACAGAAATCTTGTACAGTTAGCAAGATCAGACTTATTCTGGGCTGTATGTAGTGTGTCAATGCTCTTTTACAAAACTCCCATGCACATCAATTGAGCATGTCAGGAAAGTGGAATCCAAGCCCAAGGTCATTATTCTGATGAGGTGGCATCACTCTCCTCTTCTTTTCTTTGCCCCAACCCTTACAAGTACTGAGCCAGTCTTGGGTAAGAGTGTGTAGAGAGTGTTGGGACTTCGTTTAAGACAGTGGTTCTCAGGTGTTTTGGCCTACAATTCCCAGAAATCCCAGCCAGTTTAGCAGCTGTTAGGATTTCTTGGAGTTGAAGGCCAAAAAATCTGGGGACCCATAGGTTGAGAACCACTGGCTTGAGAGATCCAGGTTCTGGTCTCTGGTGAACTATATTTTGTATTTGATGATTTGCTATGAGTTGCTCTCAATCATTCTCATGGAAATGTTGAGGATTGTGTGGGAATAAGCAAATGCTGGCCAAATAGCCAATCCTCTGGCACAAACTAGTATATTATTTAAGAAAATCTTCAGCACTTTGACCAGTTTATGTATACAAAACTTTAACCTCATGTGTTAGGTCTACATGTCCATGGAAGCTACATCCGCAGGTTCTACCATTCACAGCTTGGAAATGTTCCTTCTTAAAAAACTTACCAAAAGCAAACCTTGATTTTGGCATTTTACATAAGGGACACAATTTTATGTTTGAATACAGTGGGTCAAGCATTCATGGATTTAGATTTCCATGGATGTGATGGGGAGAGTGGAAACAAGCTCGAGTGGATTCCAAGGGCTCATTGCACTGCACTTTGTATATACACTTGCATAACAATTCAGACATAAAAGTGTAGCAGAGGAAATACAATTCAAATGTAGGAATTCAGTTTAAGAATGAATAGATAGGAAATTCCTGGGCAAAAAACGTTTTCATGTCGTGCCAATAAAACAAAACAAAACACCTGGGGTGATGCCAGGTGGCCTTCTTAGAGGGAAAAAAACCAAAGTTGTGCATGCTACATCTGGAACGGCTCGCTCAGCTTTAATGGTGGAGATTTTGAGAAGAGCTTCACTCAGGTAGCCTTTCATAAATCACTGAAGTATCCATAATCAGACCATGGCATTCAGGGTTGTTTTTGTCATAATCCTGATGACACATCTTGCTTGTTGATGCTTCTTTGTGAAATTGGTTGCCTGACAGGCTTCTTTGTACATCTTGAGGGTAGTATTTGGAAATTGTCACCTAAAAGATCTCTGTCCATATACTAGTGTTTATGCCAAGGTGAAACACTCATTCAATTATTCAGTGGCAAGCTGCTATCATTGAAGTTCTCAGATAAGCAGCATCAGTAGGTAACCTTCACAGTTTAGCATACCTTGCAAAGCTGAAAGCTAATCCTCAGTTCAGTGCAACCCACAGGGATGTTGGTGTCTCCTGTCTGGGAAAGGACTGGCGGAAAGAATGCCCATGTACAGTACAACCTCAGTGTCCAAGAGAAATGTGTTCCTGAACTTCCTGTTGAAATAGCAAACGGGATTGAAATGAGCAGCTTCTGCTGGAAGTCTGCTGGAGGACCTAGCAAATTCATAGAGAGAGATCCTCCCTGGGATTTGCTAGATCCTCCAAGGCAACTCTATGGTGACTTTCTGGCAAAACCATATTAGAGCAGTGGTTCTCAACCTGGGGTCCCCAAATGTTTTTGGCCTTCAACTCCCAGAAATCCGAACAGCTGGTAAACTGGCTGGGATTTCTGGGAGTTGTAGGCCAAAAACATCTGAGGACCCCAGGTTGAGAACCACTGTATTAGAGAATCACCTGGAGGGTGTAGAAAATTCCTAAGGAAATTACTTTGTTGGATGTGGGTAGGTGAAATTCTGGGTCCCAGTTTCATATATATTAGCATTGTATTATATTTCCTGAAAGGGGAAGAAAGCTTGATACAAAATGGAAATGCACCATGGACATTATGAGTAACTGCTACCCCCCAAGCCTTTGGCTCCATCAACAACTCTTATACTTTTGCCATGTCCTCTGTAATGTAGTAATAATAATGGCATACATTGAAGGATCATGAAAGAAATTTCTTAAATAATGCAAACAAAGCATGTTAAGCATTCACGTAGTACTTCCCCTACGATTGCCAAACTGAGCTCCAATTCCTGTTTTGTCATTCTATTACTATAATTGGGTTTGTGTTCACCATCTGCTTGTGTCTTCAGGTCAGTGAGGATAATTGTATGATGATTACTAATCCATTTCTTAAGAGCCACTGAGTTGGTTTAGTCTTGGCACTGTGGGACTTGTGTGTCAAGTGCAAGATGAGGAGGAGGTAACAGACTTAAACATTTTAAGAATTAAATACTTGAAGCTGACAAACATCAGGAAGGAGGAAGGTCTTGTCCAATATGGGATGTGGGAGACTTGTTGTCTGCTGGGGAAAAATATTGACTCTGGCTGCTTCTGTCACCTGACTCAAACACCTGCAAAACTTTGTTTTTGAGGACATTAGTAGTCTGAGGCTTGGCCTGCATACAAAGTGGAGTGCATTATGTGAGATAAAAGATTACTTGGATGATCAGTGTATAGCTCTGGTTGTATAGCTGACTGGCTTTACTTGTAAGACGGGCTTGTAAGTAGCCATCCTCCTTATCATTTGTGCAGAGTAAGAACTGCACCCAGGTGTCTGGTTTAGAAAAAAATGGAAATACTGTTTCTTTTCTCCTATATGTTGGGGCTAAATATAAATGTTATCAATGCATGAGACCATGTAGGCCTTTTCGTCATTCCTTTTTATTGTGTCAGAAGCAACTTGAAAAACTCTAAGTCGCTTCTGGTGTGAGAAAATTGGCTGTCTGCAGAGACATTGCCCAGGGGATGCCCGGATGTATTACCATCCTGTGGGAGGCTTCTCTCATGTTCCCGCATGAGCTGGAGCTGACATACAGGAGCTCACCCCATCTCACGGGTCAGCAGTTCACCTGGCACAAGGGTTCAACCCATTGCACCACCATGGCTCTTTGCACTTGATAAATGCTTATATTATGATTGATGTGATATATAATCAAATCATCCTTACATTCCCAAGCAATATCCCTCCTAGTTTATTCAGCAGAGATGGGACTCATGTGGTCCTCAGATATAGTTGGAATACAGTTTCCACTAGCTACAGCCATCAGGGCCGATGGTGAGAGCTGTAGTTCATCCACATCAGGAGAGCCATGTGATTCCTACCCCTCTTCTCTTTAGACTGCTTCAGATGAGCAGCTGGTACAATGACAAGTCCTTTTTGGACCAAACTAAACTGTAAACATTATTTCAAAGGTGGTTATACAAGTCCTGGAGAGTGGAGTGCTTTTATACAATCGTGAAGTGAACTCTACAGATGGCATCATCAGAGAAGCCCTTGTTTGCAGCTTCTTAGCACATCCCTACTTGGCTTGCTGTTTCCAAAGATGTGACTGTTTATTTATTCATTTTCACTTGTGATCTCAGCTGCCCATAACTCCAGGGAATGGGCCACAGCAATCATAATGTTTCTTGTCCTTATAGCTTATGCCCAGAAGAATCCATTGAGTTGTCAAACAAAACATGAAACAGACTGCTTTTTATGATACTCCTCTTTTTAAAGGAGCCCCCGGTGGCGCAGTGGGTTAAACCGCTGAGCTGCTGAACTTGCTAATCAAAAGGTCACAGGTTTGAATCTGGGGAGCGGCGTGAGCTCCCAATGTTAGCTCTAGCTTCTGCCAACCTAGCAGTTCGAAAACATGCAAATATGAGTAGATCAATACGTACCACTCTATTGGGAGGGGAATGGCGCTCCGTGCAGTCATGCTGGCCATATGACCTTGGAGGTGTCTGGACAATGCCGACTCCTTGGCTTAGAAATGGAGGTGAGCACCAACCCTCAGAGTCAGACACGATGGGACTTAATGTCAGGGGAAAACCTTTACCTTATCAGAGCATAGTCTTCAGTGTTGTACCCCCAAACTGTGGCTTTAAGGAATTGCTCAGAACAATCTTGAATGTACTCACAAAACAGCCTTTTTAAAAAATGCACTACCCTCATTTTCATGAGTGGAAAACTTAGCCGGGACAGGTTTTAATTTCTGTATGCCAAGGATGGGGAAACTTTGATTCTGCAGGTAAAGCTGCCTGTTTGTTCTAACAGGCTGAGCAGTGGACTTAAGCCTTCAGAACGGAAATATGTCTGGAAAGACTTAAAGTCATGGTAAAACCTTGACCATGAGAGGTAGGTGTTTTCTGAACAACATAGTATGTCTCCCTGGTGGGAGCCACTGTCTATAAAACAGGTATCTCAGTATCGAGTGTTGAGGCTTGCCTTGTTGTGCCTAAAAGCAAGAGGTAGCAAGCAGTGAGTCAGCAAGGAAAATATACCTTGTGTTTCTCTCTCAAGGACAACTTGCCATCTGATCAGACATATGCTAAAATGTTTTGACCATGAGAGACGGGTCTAGCAGAGATTTATCCAATGTCATACATTTATAGTAATAGTATATACTTTTCCCATGTTGTCCAGACAACATAATGTTAATTGAGTCATCCAGACACCCAAGGCTTTGCTTTGACTTTACATCTTTTCAGGGGTATTTCTGATCTGAAAGCTTAAGTCCAATGAACATGCATTCATTCCAATATATTTTGCGATGGATGTGTCTCCCCCCCCCTCCAGATGCCGATAGTCTGGAGCCCCAAACAGCCCTAGTTAATGGTGTGAAATAATGGGAGTTGCGATCCTGTAACATCTGGACACCAGTACATTCCCCATTCTATTACAGTTCTAGTAAAGGTTGAGTATCCCTTCTCCAAAATGCTTGGCGCCTGAAGGGTTTTAATTTTTTTTCAGACTTTAACATCTGTATATATGCAAGACAAGATCCAAGTCTATAAACACAAAATGTATTTATGGTTTCATATATACCTTAGTATACACATCGCCTGAATGTCATTGTATACACAATATTTTGAATAGTTTTGAATGTTAAATAGCTGTGAATGAAACAAAGCTTGTGCAAACTGAGCCATCAGAAAGCAAAGGTGTCATTACCTAAGTCATCCAGGTAGATGATTTTGAATTATTTTGGAATAATCAACCTGTAATGGCATAATCGTGCATTTAAATAAGAACATTAAATGAAAAGATATACACTTCCTGTTTTTCTAAGCCTATCTCACTGAGAAGTGTTACATATTTCCTAGAGTTAGATTTGATACAAGCCACTGAAAGAGCTTCAGTATGCTTCATCTTTTCCTAAGGAGGTTCATGGTGGTTCTCAAAAGTGCATGGCATATTTCAGGCAATATGTCTGCTGATGTTTGAGTCCAGAAGCTGTAGTGATGTTTCAGGGATCTTGAACTTATGGTGATACTCATGCATTTTTGACATCATTTCTTCAGATGAGGCTTGCCATTGACTTCCACTAAGTCTGAGAGAATGTGACTTACACAGGGTGACCCAGAGAGATCTAAGTCCTGGTGTCTCAGATTCCTCATCCACTACTCAAACCATTACATCATTCTAACTCTCATAGATCCTGCTCATATTAATGGTACATTTGGTAATGTCAGGAAACTTAATCAAAAATTAATCAAAAGCCTCCAGTGATGCAGTGGGTTAAACCCTTGTGCCGGCAGCAGTGCTGACCAATAGGTCAGTGGTTTGAATCTGGGGAAAGTGGGCTGAGCTCCCTCTGTCAGCTCCAGCTTCTCATGTGGGGACATGGGAGTAGCCTCTCACAAGGACGTTAAAACATCCGGGTGTCCTTTGGGCAGTGACCTTGCAGACGGCGAATTCTTTCACACCAGAAACAACTTGTAGTTTCTCAAGTTGCTCTTGACACACACACATAAAAAATCTAAAATTAGGGAAATTGTGATTTAAAATGCATTTTTATCACTGAAGGAGAGGAAGCATTCCTTGTTGTAGTTGAAAAGCAGTAGAGCACAAGACTAGTGTCATAATGCATCCAATAGTACAGTGAATCAGAATAAAGTGAACCTTGGGATGACATTGTATTATATTGTAGAAAAGCCCTAGTGACTTCTTTCAATTGGGTAATTTGAATGTTGAAACAAACTGAATCAGTCTCAGTTAATTTGAAGATGTATTTTGGCAGGCTGTACTTGTATTAGTTTAGTAGCGAGTATAATTAATTTTAGGCTTTGCACTGAGCATCAGTAGTCTCAGTCTGCCCTATACCTCTGGCAAAAACTCAGTGGTTTCAGTTTTTATAGTCATGCCTAGAGGAAAAGAACAGGCAAAAACAGAATTATAGACAGATTCAGGTGGCGTATGAGGTCAGTCCAAACCTTATAGAGAAAATCTGCAAACAACGAGCAAAAGCAAAACAACATTTTGAAAAGCCAATAATGTTTATAAGCTGCAAGTTAGCTATCCATTGGAATATAGGGTAATGTTACATATATGTTAGCATAAGGTTTAAAGTGCAAAGTAACTAAAAATATCCTGCCACTCACACCTCCCAAATATACAGATAGCACACAGTTCTATGTGTTGAGCCACACATATGGAGTGGTGAATCAGAAAAGGAGGCTTTGACTCCTGCTATTGCCAAGTTAAATGATAGGTTGGCAAATAGGTTGTTTTTTGCTTTTTTTGTGCTGCTGTTAGATTATAGAGATTTCTTTCTTTCTCGTAAAGTAAAGCTTGCAAATAGGAACTGTCTGCTTCTGCCAAATTACAGAAATGGTCTGCAAACATCAACTCTCAACTCCTTTTCTTGCTTCTGCTCTGCTAAGTAAACACTCAGGGACCCTGTGAAATACATCCAAAGAAAGTTCCTATTTGTTGGGCAAACAGTTCTGCCCTTTCACACAGCCGTATATCCGAGAATATCTGCTTTGAACTGCTTTGAGTCCACATTCAGATAATGTGGGATTTTCTGCCTTGATATTCTGGGATATACGGCTGTGTGGAAGGGCCCTTGTTCACAGGAGCTTCTGTAGAAGGTTGCCATTGAAATCACATTTTCAAGAAATATTGCTTAGTGTAAAATCTTGATCTCAAACTTTCTGCCAACTTTGACCCAGGACTGTTACCAGATCTTGGAGACAAGTGCAAATATTATGTATACATTGTACTCCAAAGCCTTTGAACCAAGCAATATGGAGAATTTTATAGCTATGAAGTCTTATGTTTGAGGAGCATTGCAACAGAAAGACCAGAAAATGAAATCAGTCTAGTGCAGACCTGCACAACCTACAAAAGATGTTTGGGCAGGAATTCTGGGGGCTGAAGTCCAGTCACCCAGAGGGTTGCAGGTTGTGTAGGCCTGTCTTGTTTAATAGTTCAAAACTACATACAAAGTTCAAGCACAAAAAGAGAATCATAGAATCATAGAATCAAAGAGTTGGAAGAGACCTCATGGGCCATCCAGTCCAACCCCCTGCCAAGAAGCAGGAATATTGCATTCAAATAACCTGACAGATGGCCATCCAGCCTCTGTTTAAAAGCTTCCAAAGAAGGAGCCTCCACCACACTCCGGGGCAGAGAGTTCCACTGCTGAACGGCTCTCACAGTCAGGAAGTTCTTCCTCATGTTCAGATGGAATCTCCTCTCTTGTAGTTTGAAGCCATTGTTCGCGTCCTAGTCTCCAGGGAAGCAGAAAACAAGCTTGCTCCCTCCTCCCTGTGGCTTCCTCTCACATATTTATACATGGCTATCATATCCCCTCTCAGCCTTCTCTTCTTTCAGGCTAAACATGCCCAGCTCGTTAAGCCGCTCCTCATAGGGCTTGTTCTCCAGACCTTTTATCATTTTAGTCGCTCTCCTCTGGACACATTCCAGCTTGTCAATATCTCTCTTGAATTGTGGTGCCCAGAACTGGACACAATATTCCAGGTGTGGTCTAACCAAAGCAGAATAGAGGGGTAGCATTACTTCCCTAGATCTAGACACTATGCTCCTATTGATGCAGGCCAAAATCCCATTGGCTTTTTTTGCCGCCACATCACATTGTTGGCTCATGTTTAGCTTGTTGTCCATGAGGACTCCAAGATCTTTTTCACACGTACTGCTCTCGAGCCAGGCGTCATCCCCCATTCTGTATCTTTGCATTTCATTTTTCCTGCCAAAGTGGAGTATCTTGCATTTGTCCTGTTGAACTTCATTTTGTTAGTTTTGGCCCATCTCTCTAATCTGTCAAGATCGTTTTGAATCCTGCTCCTGTCCTCTGGAGTATTGGCTATCCCTCCCAATTTGGTGTCATCTGCAAACTTGATGATCCTGCCTTCTAACCCTTCATCTAAGTCATTAATAAAGATGTTGAACAGGACCAGGCCCAGGACGGAACCCTGCTGATGGCACTCCACTCGTCACTTCTTTCCAGGATGAAGAGGAAGCATTGGTGAGCACCCTCTGGGTTCGTCCATTTAACCAATTACAGATCCACCTCACCATAGTTTTGCCTAGCCCACATTGGACTAGTTTCCTTGCCAGAAGGTCATGGGGGACCTTGTCGAAGGCCTTACTGAAATCCAGGTACGCTACATCCACGGCATTCCCCGCATCTACCCAGCTTGTAACTCTATCGAAAAAAGAGATCAGATTAGTCCGGCATGACTTGTTTTTGATAAATCCATGTTGACTATTAGCAATGACCGCATTTGTTTCTAAGTGTTTGCAGACCACTTCCTTAACAATCTTTTCCAGAATCTTGCCTGGTATTGACGTGAGGCTGACCGGACAGTAGTTGTTTGGGTCATCCTTTTTTCCCTTCTTGAAGATTGGGACCACATTGGCCCTCCTCCAATCTGCTGGAACTTCTCCTGTTCTCCAAGAACTCTCAAAGATGGTTGCCAATGGTTCCGAAATGACTTCCGCTAGTTCCTTCAATACTCTTGGGTGTAGTTGATCTGGCCCTGGGGACTTGAACTCATTTAGAGCGGCCAGGTATTCCTGTACGACTTGTTTCCCAATTTGGAGTTGGATGTCCTCAAATCCCTCATCCACTCCGTCTTGCTGAGGTTGAAGATGACTTTTTTTTTTGAGAACTAGAACGCCTGCCTTTATAATCAAAGAGTATGTTATGGCAACAGAGTGCCAACAAGCTTTGCTAGTGTTAGAGATGTGACTTGACTCATTGCCACATTGATGAGTTATTTAAGTGGGTGTTCTCAAATAGTCAAATAGATTAATCTTGGAAACACAAAAAGGGGGCACAATGTAGTTTTTGCCTTAGTGACATCCTTCTCTGACATTTTACTGAAACTGTTAAAACAGTGCCAAATGTTATTCTCTTGATGAACTTCTGAACAAGCTGATTCAATATAGCCAGATGGATTTGACTGTTTGTTTTGGGGGAATGCATGCTGCCAAAGATTTTCTACTGCTTTTCTATATTGTGAAATTGTATCAGTGATGAAGACATTGAGTATTTTCAAGAAGATATGCAGTCTTTATCTTATGAAATTACTACAGTGATTTGTGGATGTGCAAAACATAAACTACCTGGGGTTTTTGTTGGGGGGGGGGCACTAAAACACAAAGCTAGTATTTATCCACTATGGTTGGGGGGGGGGGCTAAAAGAAACAACCAAAATTAACTGGAAGGAAGGAGAAAACAAATTGGTAACATGGTTTCACACAGTGAAATATAATCTTAATTCACTGGGTTGATGTGAGTTTTCAGAGCTGTATGGCCATGTTCCAGAAGCATTCTCTCCTGATGTTTTACCTACATCTCTGGCAGGCATCCTCAGAGGTTGTGAAGTTTGTTGGAAACTAAGTAAGTGGGGTTTGTATATCTGTGGAATGTCCAAAGTGGAAGAAAGAACTTTTGTCTGTTTAAGGCAAGTGTGAATGTTGCAATTGGCAACCTTGATTAGCATTGAATGGCCTTGCAGCTTCAAAGCCAGGCTGCTTTCTGCCTGGGGGAATCCATTCAGTTCAACAACATAAAACGCTCCCTTAGCAATAGTGAGCATCATGAACTGCTCTGATTGGAACACACTTTTTTTTCTCCAGCATTTTGGTGTTTGGAGAATATTGCATTGAGATTTATCTATCTATTTTACAAAATAATGTATGTGGGAGATGCAAACTCTCAAACAGTAAACTTGTATGTTCCAAAAATGGCACAGGGCCAAATCTATTCATGAAGTACATGCCCAATGCCTAAGCTCATATAATAAAACAGCTTTCACAAAAAAATAAAAAAATAACAAATTCTGGAAATTATGACCAATTTTTAAATAGGTTTCAAAAATACAAATCTAGAACTAACTGATCCTAATTTGAGCTATTTAATGCAAGGAACACTGCAGTAATTGTCAGACTGGATCCAAATTGTTAAAAGTGGACATGACATTGTCTGAAAACAACACAGTCTTGTAACTATTGTAATGTTAAGATTCAGTTTCCAGTATTGGGGACCAAACAAGATAATACTGTTGGACTAGCCATGTTTTACAAGGGTAATCTAATAGCCAATGAGAATCTGTGGGCTTGAGGGATGTTGCTGAATATGTGATTTGTCTTATGATAGTGGTTTAATTGAAAATGCATTTTTCAGTCAGTAAATCATTGGTAATAAAGAATTCATGTAGAAAACGTATCAATGGCAAGTGTAATCTCACTACTTATCTTCCAGTTTCTGGAATACTGAAACCAGATCTTTATTTAATGCAATGTATTTGATGAATTTTAAAGCATTTCATGAGTAGTTGTTATGAAAATTGAAAATGTTGGTCAGGCAAATGGAAAACAAAAATCCAGTGGAAACCAGACAGTTGCCGAGGAGAATGCAGGCGGTACAGTGCCATCAGACTGGTGATGAATAATAACATGGCTAATGGATTCTCTTGTTTTATTTTTTAAAAAGTTATATAACTCGACAAAAAAATAGATATTGTGGAAAAGTTTAGTCTAGCTAATTTGCAATGTGCGAGCTCTTACAGGTTTGAAAGATGGCCTTGTTCCACTCTACAATGTGATGCATTCTTCACAGCTAATTTGAACTGGTCTAGTCCAGGTATCTCAGTCTGGTATTCATATATTCAGCCTCCTATAATTTGCTCTGGGTAAGAGTGACTCACTAAACAGTGCAGCTAAGGGGAAGAGTTAGATTTTGTCTGGACCACTGCTCCTTAAATGATGGTTCCCAAATGGGGGCCCCTTTAGCTCGGTGTTGGAGTCACAAAAAATTGGCAGCAGTAAAAGTTTTCTCAATCCCTGGTTTAGACAGTCTGTGTAAAACCACATTTGGAAATATATCCTAGTGGTTTATACCTAACCTAAATAGTGATCCATGGGGTTTAGTTGTAGGTGAGTAAGGCTTATAGTATGCAGTGTCATAAAGAACTTTGTTGAGAATTGGCAAAATTCTTAAAGTAATTCAGTTTCATATAGAAAACGTATACATACTTTTATTTCTCTTTTTTTTTGGTTCTTTAGAATGTGAAAAAGTGGGGGAAAATAAGGAGCGCAGAAAACTGCCTTAATAATTGAATCAGGTGATGAGTTCACCTAGTCTAAGTATTATAAGCTCTGACTGCTAATAATTCTCCAAGCAGACTTCTTGTTGGAGCGCTACTTGGAGTTCCCTGCAATATACTAATAGTCTCCCATCCAAGGACTAATCAGGCATGTTTCTTCTAAGCTTCCGAAGTCAGACAAGACTAGGTCTGTTCAGAGTGGTAATGACTGACAGGGCTAAAGAGATATTGTATGACAAATCCAATAGCTTAGGAACAGCTAAAATCCTGAGTCGATTCTTGGAACACGTGAGCCTCATACATTTGGAAAGTTTGTCTATTTCATACTTTAAGAGAAGCATGATATTCCTTCCCTGTTTATTATTGCTTTTCTTACAGGAAACACTGCATTTGAAAGCCTGTTGTAGTTGTGGAGGCTCTATATATAAACCAGAACACAAAATAAGTAGATTTGTTGTATCAGTTCAAACAGGACTATTCTTGAACTCTGCAAAAGATATTGTTGATAATATAGCAGTGGTTATCTTGCTGATCCAAGACTTTGTTGAATTAATCAGTACCCACATTTCCATGTACGCCCAACTAACATTAACATCTAGCACTAAATGCAACTGGTAATCCCTGCTGGAGTAGGCACATGCTTTTTACTATTCAGAAATTGATTTAATGGGTTTGTTATAAGTAAGACTATCACTTAGGATTTAGATATCTCAAACACTGTTTTTTTTCTTTATCTGCACACCCCTATGATGCTGCCTGTAATGGATGATTTTGCTTTGTTGCATTAGAGCTGCCCCTGAACTAACTGCAGGGACCATCCTTCATCTTGAGAGTGCTCATATCTTAAGATGTACCCATACTAGTGAATTAAGGCTAAACACCTGGGATTTGCCAGCATCTTAGATCTTGCCTTAATAGCTCGCCCAGGATACTTAGGATGTAGCAGTTTGTTCTAGGCCTGTAAAATATTCAGGACTCCTTACTTTGCTGTAAATGCTACTGAACATTTATTAGTAACTTTGCTTAATGCCCATCATATTGTTGCTTTAGATATCCCAGGGAACCTGCAGGGAAGGGAGCATATGTTGTCTGCTTCATTTCCTATGCATCTAACTTGAAGTGGAGATGGAAATAAAATGCTCCAAGAGACTCCACAGAGGATACACTTCTCCCCTTTCTTAAACTGAGCAAGAGGAAGGGGGTAGGTACACAAGCACTTCCTACATTGTTGGTGAATCTTTCAGAAGGCTTTCATACAACCTTTTGGAAGAATGAAGTTTTTTTTGTTGCTCTGTGCCTTCAAATCATTTTAGACTTATGGCAACCTTAAAGTGACCCTACCATGGGATTTCTTGACAAGATTTGTTCAGAAGGGGTTTGCCATTGCCTTTCTGTGAGCTGAGAGAGCATGACTTTCCCAAGGTCACCCAATGTGTTTTCGTAGCCAAGCAGGGATTTGAACCCTAGTCTCCAGCGTCACAGCCCAACACTCAAACCATTATTCTATTCTGGCTCACTGGGATCTCTTTACGCAACAAAAGCCATTTGGTATTTCGGAGACTTATGTGCAAAATGGCTGCTTTTTGTCTCTGATTATAGCAAATTCAGCAGATGGTGGTTTAATTTTCATTGAAGAAAACTGCATCAGAAACTTGGAGGAAAGTAAAGGGGGAAAAGCTAATAAAATATTTTATCTACTGGAACAAGTGAAATACCTATACATTTTTATAGTGTCAGAAGTGACTTGAGAAACTGCAAGTCACCTCTGGTGTGAGAGAATTGGCCGTCTGCAGAGACATTGCCCAGAGGACGCCCAGATGTGTTACCATTCCGTGGGAGGCTTCTCTCATCTCCCTGCGTGGGAAGCTGGGGCTGACAGATGGGAGCTCACCCCATCTCACAGATTCAAACCACTGACCTTCAAGTCAGTAGTTCAGCCAGCACAAGGATTTAACCTATTGTGCTACCACAGCTCCCATATCTATACATATTTATCCCCTTTTTTATACGTATATACATATACCTATACGTATATATGCACATATGAAAAAGGGCATAATAACTTAAATTAGAGAAAGAAAAATGAATTTAAGACTCCTGTTGCTATTCATTCATGTATGTCCTAAACCTTGGTGAAAATTTGCCCACCAACCCATGCCAATTTTATCACTTGAGTATTATTGGAACCATCGTTTTCTCACAACCAGGATTTCAGTCAAGTCTGTCCAACTTTGCCTTGGATGGATTTATTGTTTGACTGTTTAAGGAAAGCCTTTCAGATATTCCCATGATCATATGTGAGATAACGATGAAGTTATAAGACCTTGGATAATGGAAAACATCCTTGTTTTTCTGGCAGGCGTTCCTTTCTATTTCACCCTGATGTATCCCATCCTTGCACATACACTGAAAAATGAGCTGCAAATGGTCTAATGCTTATGCCCTGCAAAGTATTATTTTTCATCATGTGAACATAAAATGCTTGTGTTTGGTAGTTAGAGTGGCAATATTCATATTTGACAAATATCCACTTGAGCCTTCTTTTACATAGAAAAGCCTCATTTAGCTCTTATGTATCCAGCCAAGGCACTGATTCTATGTAGAGATTAACTCTGGGATACTATATTTATGTTTTTTTTTTCTATCCACCTGGCTGTTTTTAAGAGATAGCTTTATTTTCAAAGCATTCTGCATACTGATTTAAATATCTAAACTTGCAAAAAATATTTATTTTTATCCATGCTGGGAATAAGTTTGTACCTGGCTATGTGCTGGTGAGTGCTAAATAGCTTAACTGTAGTTTGTTTTGAGCAACTGGGATTTGTACCGTTTTCATGGAAAAAATGAAACATACAAAAATCCATAGAGCCCAAGGCTTGGAAAATACATTGTCAGGTGGCAGAAACATACTCACCAATGTTCCTGCTTATCAGCATTTAACACATGATCTTAGAACCCAGAAGATTGCCTTTTAAGGTCTGCCTTTTTACAGATATTAAATAAAAATTGCCTGCAGGTGCAAAATAACAAGCACTTATGGCTACCTGATGTGAAGATTGTAAGTCTACACTGCCTTCTCGGAGATCTCCCCTGTAGCTGTCTACCTCCAGTGTTAAGAGATGGGGTTTAAAAAAAAATAACAAAATGCACACCTGCATAGAACAAGCTTCCACATGAAAATGATTGTAATAGTACTCATACCACATGGTTAATATCACTACTGTAATCTAGTTTTAAAGCTCTTTTTAAAAAACTAATAAGTATTGGATTAGGAAAGTTGGAGTCTCCTTCTCTGAAGGTTTTTAAGCAACAGGCTGCATGACCATCTGTTGGGGGTTCTTTGTGTGTTCTTGCACGGCAAGGGTTTTGACTGGATGGTGCTTGTGGTCTCTTCAAATTCTATGTTTCTAGGTTGATAACTTCAGTCTAAAACACTGTTTCTCAGCCTGGGGGTCGGGATCTCTACGGGGGTCGCGAGGGGGATTTCAGAGGGGTTGCCAAAGACCATAAGAAACACACATATTTTTGATGGTCTTAGGAATCCCTTTGGCAGAGAAGGCTCAAGATCTCTCTGCCTGTCCTCCTCTTCCTTTTTGGAAACAGGCGGCAAATCCTCCCACCAAAAGCCCTTCTCATGCTGTGATTGTCCAGCCTCTTAGTTGGCCTTTCAGCCAAGCGGGAAGGGGAGAACAGGCGTTCTCCCCTTCAGTCATTTCCTCCAGTATTTTCTGTTGGTCATGGGGGTTCTGTGTGGGAAGTTTGGCTCGATTCTATTGTCGGTGGGGTTCAGAATGTTCTTTGATTGTAGGTGAACTATAAATCCCAGCAACTACAGATCTAAATATCAAGGTCTATTTCCCCCAAAATCCACTAGTGTTCACATTTGGGCATATTGAGTATTTGTGCCAAGTTTTGTCCAGATCCATCATTGTTTGATGGATCTGGACAATGCTCAATGTAGGTGAACTACAACTCAAGGTCAATGCCCACCAAACCTTTCCAGTATTTTCTGTTGGTCGTGGGAGTTCTGTGTGCCAAGTTTGGTTTAATTCCATCGTTGGTGAAGTTCAGAATGCTCTTGAATTGTAGGTTAACTATAAATCCTAACAACTACAACTCCCAAATGACAAAATCATTCCCCCCAACCCTTCCACTATTCAAATTTGGGTGTATTGGGTGTTTGTGCCAAATTTGGTCCAGTGAATGAAAAGACATCCTGCATATCATATATTTACACGACATTCATAACAGTAGCAAAATTACAATTATGAAGTAGCAACAAAAACGATTTTATGTTTAGGGGATCACCACAACATGAGGAACTGTATTAAGGGGTCTCAGCATTAGGAAGGTTAAGAAACACTGATCTAAAATGATCCCAGCACTTTTACTAGTATTCAGAACCTCCAAATATTGCAATACTCTGCTGTGATTTTTAGAGGAATAATCCTCATGGGAACTAGACTTTACTCTTTCCACATAGGCAAATCCTGGATTTCTATTGCAGGGTTCCAGGTTGCTTTGCTTTCTCTGATGCAACAGGATTGTTTGTGCATGCCCATGTAACTTTCCTGAAGCATTTGTCATGACGTTGGCCGCCCTCATGAAAATCCTGCTAATGCAAGGACACTGGTGTGAGGTATTGCTCACCTGTTACCTCTGAAGCTAAAACCGAAGAGGAGTTGACACTTCCATTGTTGTGCAAGTGTGAATGAAATTTGCTTTGTCAGGGAGGTTGTACTAACACAGGGTTATATAATCAATATCAATTGTACAATGCCTGTGGCTGCGACTGGCAACTCATGGCCTATAGCAATGGTCTATTGGCAACTCATGGCCTATATAACATTGCCTATAGTAATGGATTCCCAGATGTTTTGGCCTACAACTACCAGAAATCCTAACAGCTGGTAAACTGGCTGGGATTTCTGGGAGTTGTAGGCCAAAACACCTAGGGACCCACAGGGTGAGAACCACTGGCCTATAGGATGCTTGCAACCCTTGTAAGGCAATGATTCCCAAATTCTAGTCTTTCCGAGTGATTTGGACCTCGGCTCCCAGAAGCTTCAGCAACCTTGGCCAATGATCAGGGATTCTGGGAAGTGAAGTCCAAAACATTTGGGGACCAGAGTTTGGGAAACACTGCTTTAAAAGCTATATTTGCAGCCCCTTCCACAAATGTCAGTGCCAAAACTCAGGCACTCATCTTTAAAACAAAAACTCCCATTAATATTGGATAACAGTGGAAGTGGTCTGCAAGTGGGTTGTGGGATGCTGTCCATATAACATTTGGGAAGCATCCATATCCCTGCACTTGGAAAATGTGTCTTGGAAAAGATAGAAAAAAAATCCAAACGTATTTTGGCATGTACATCCAATGGCAGCGAGCAAAACCACAGCTACATTAATCTGGGAACAGCTTTGCTCAGATAGCATGTACATGCTGTTACTGGAGCTTTTAGCTCATCCCCACTCTGGTTCGTGTTTCTTTTTTCAATGGCTGGTGACTAAAGTGTGGAAGGCAAGTTTGGTTTCTTGCTGGAGCAAGCAAAGCTACTCATCCTGTTTTTTAAGAGTGAGAAAGCTGATGAATGGATATGCTGACACATATGAAACAATATAGAAAAGTGCAGTGGGGGAAAAAGATACATGTTAGCCCAACCCCCTGCAGGGGAATTTTTCTGATGAATATTAAACATGAAGGGAAGCACATGACAGTCCTGAGCTGGCAAAAAAAAAAAAAAGACAAGAAAAAGAGCTTTCCAGCACCACTAGTGGATTAGCTTGTAAAACCATCTTTAAGTCACCTGCCTACCTAAATGAGGGTACGTGACAGTGTGTTGCAATTGTGGCATCCAGTATTTGTTATTTTTTTATCATGTCAGAAGTGAATTGAGGATATACTTCAAGTCGCTTCTGGTGTGAGAGAATTGGCTGTCTGCAAGAACATTGCCCAGGGAACGCCCACAGGATGTGTTACCATCCTGTGGGAGGCTTCTTTCAAGTCCGCACACGGGAAGCTGGAGCTGACAGACAGGAGCTCACCCCATCTCGCAAATTTGACTGACCTTCAGGTCAGCAATTCAGGCGGCACAAGCGTTTAACCCATTAAACCACAGTGGTTTCGCAGTATTTGCGATAATACTTTATTATTCTCATCAGTAGTAAAAAGATCCATTATTTGACAAGTATGTTAGAAATATTATATACCTATTTCTAGTTCATGCTATTAAGGGGGTTGCTGTTAGGGTTGCATTGGTTCATATGGCTAACATCCTGGTCCTAAACCAGTGACTGTCATCAGTAGTGGACTGGATATGGGCAAAGAAATGGAAATGTAGTCCAGTCAAGACAGAGGTCTTCCTGGTTAGTTGGTTGAAAGGCAGACCAGGGAATAGGACACAACCTGTGCTGGATAGAGTTACATAGGCCCACAGGTTTGGGGAGCTCTTGGACTCGACATTGAACCTTGTGGCCTAGGTTTCTGTGGTGGCCAGGACCTATAAAGCCCTATATGGCCTGGGTCCAGGCTACTTTTCAGATCATCTCCCTGCCCAGGTCTGAGATCCTCAGGGAGCCCCCTTCTCTTGCTCCTACCACCATTGTAAGTGAGAGCAGGCCTTCTCTCTCAATTGTTGTCTCTTGACTCTGGAACTTCATTTTTCTCAGGGAAGCCAGAATGGCTCCTCCCTCCCTGATGTCTTTTGGCAGCAGGTTAAAACCTTTAATTTCAGATAGGCTTTTAAAGAGGATGGTTTTGAAGACCAACTCAGAGGACATGGTGCTTTATGTATTTTGGATAGGGTTTTAATGGTTTTAGCTGTGCTTTTTATAGTATTTGGTTTAATTCTATTTTATTGTTTCTGGTCTTTAGATTTTATATTGTACATTATACAATTATATATATTGTTTGGTACTGTTCACTGTTTTAAGTCCCTGTTAAGAAAAAAAGTGATATACAAGTAAATATAACAACAATATCCTGATCATGAGAAACAATGGTACAAGTCTGATCTGCTTTGGTAAGGCCTTTGGTCAGTGGTTTCCAACCTTTTTTTGACGAGGGACCACTCTCCAACATTAGTACCAAACGTGGTAACGAATCCATTTTTGGTCAACTTTAGATTTGGTTTGGTTATTTGGGGTGCTGATTCAGAAAATGGCATTGGATAGACCCCATCAGCTCTAGCTTCTGATGCAGAACATATGCCGTCCAGTAGTCGCGATCACAATGTTCAAATATTTGAATGTCTGTCATATAAATAAGGGAACACATTTTTCTCTGTTACTTCAGAGAGAAATACTTGAATCAGTGGTGCCAAATCACAGGAAAAAAAACCAATTTAAGTGAATCTTTTTGTTTGTTAACTTTATTGAGTTATGTGAAAGGGGCCTAAAGCTTCCTTGATTAAGTCTATCCATCTGAAATATGCAGCCTTCCTCTTTTCCTGCTGCCTCTAACTTACCAAGTATTACTATCTTTCCTAGTGAGTCATATCTTCACATGATATAGCCAAAATCCATCAGTGTCATCTTGACTTCTAGGAAGTTTTGCTAGTGATCTAATATTATCAGGGAATTCCATGGCTACAGAATCCTGAAAATGTGTGGAGAATGTTAGTGGCCGATTTGTGATATTAGGAGACCTTTTCTTTGGATCCTTTTCATAAGTACTTTTTCCTCCAACTACATGTGTCTACTTGCCACTAACTACATCTCACCAACACTGAATAATTTTGGTAGACAAATTCAAACTCGACAAAGCTTCAGGTCCTATTTAGGGAGTAATGACTATAGTGGCATGGGAATTACTTTCCATGGAGTCATCCCATGACTTTGTTGTAACATTTAAGAGTTCTCTATGGCATAACCTATGCCCCGTGTCATGGGAAAAACCCTTGGATTGAAATTGGTGCTTATTTTGAAATGTGGGACAGGAACCTGAGCATACAAAACCATTGCCTTTCCCTTGTATGATTCCAAATCTTCTTTGTGTCTGAGACTTTTACTTTAGCTCCTTTGAAATTTGCTTCTACATGTTACTATTTTTAACTGTGAATTATGTGGATCTGTTTATATCATAACTGACTTGCTTGGGTACACGTACATAATTTTCCTATCCTGTTTGGCAGAAGAAGGAACTTGCCAGTAAAAAAAAAAATCACCTACTGTCATAGAGGCTGGGAGGGGGGTGGCTTTGTTTTATCCATGGATATATATGTGCTGTCAGTTTGCAGAGAGCACAGTTGTGTTGTGCCCCCTTGTCTCACCCATAGCCCTTACCACATGAAACCCTTTTTTTCCCTTAAATGATCCACTCAGCCATAATAGTGGACATTTTTCAAATATATAGTGAATGTGATGTTTTCTATACATTCAATAAAATGTATGCTAATTTTTTGTTCTTTCTTTATTCTAAAGCAACTAGCTGATACCAGTCTCCCTCCTGAAGATCAGGACTCATCTGGTGATGACGATGATGCTTTTTCTGGCTCTGGCGCAGGTATGCCTGAATGATGTTTATTCAGTTGCAGACAAAATTGTCTTCACTCCTAGAACTCCCCCTGCATTCTCTATATTATAGTATAGTTAACAAGGTAACAGAAGTCTTATACTGATTCTAGTGCTTATTATTATTATTATACATAACAAGATTTGTTCATCAAACAGGATGATTATTTGATCACATGTTGCACACATCCCAAGTGTCTAGGACTGTGTGATGTATCAGTGAATAATGTGTGAAGATCTGAATAGGGTAGCCTTTTGCAGATGACAGATGGTAATTTTGTCAGTGCCGATTGTTTTTAAGTCCAGGCCAAGGTCTTTAGGCACTGCACCCAGTGTGCTGATCACCACTGGGACCACCTTTACTGGCTTGTGCCAGAGTCTTTGCAGTTCTATCTTTAAATCCTCATATCATGTAAGCTTTTCCAGTTGCTTCTCATCAATTCTGCTGTCACTTGGGATTGCAACATCGAGGATCCATACTTGTTTTTTTTCCCCCATGATCATGAGGTTCAGAGTATTGCGCTCAAAAACTCTGTCAGTCTGAATTCGGAGGTCCCAGAGTAGTTTGACGTGTTCATTTTCTGTAACTTTTTCAGGCTTGTTCTTTGTCACAGACAGATGGTATTTGTGACACATGTTCCAATGGATGATATTATTATTAATTATTTGCATATCCCATCTTCCTCCCAATAATAGGACTTAGGATGGCTAACAGCATATTTCAAAATTATACAAATTAAGAGCTATACAAAGTCATTAGTAAAAATATAAATATTAGAGTTATTTAAAATGTTTATACAATTTATAAAGTGAAAACATTAGAATTGAATTTAAATCTATCGTAGTGTTCATGTGCTTCTTCTCTCCCCGTGCCCTTCTGTCATAATTGTCAATGGAGAGAGGTAGTGACTGGATTTTCTCTGTTAAGCATTTTTTAATACTGTTTAAGTGCTCTCCTGGTGGATTTTTTAGAAAACTGTTAGTCTCTGTCCAGTGTGCGTATGCGGTGGTCACTATGGCCCTAGGGAAGTGGTTCTCAACCTGTGGGTCCCCAGGTGTTTTGGCCTACAACTCCCAGAAATCCCAGCCAGTTTACCAGCTGTTAGGATTTCTCAGAGTTGAAGGCCAAACATCTGGAGATGAACAGGTTGAGAACCACTGCCCTAGGAGCTTTCATGAGAAAGTTTCCAAAGTACTTCAGGCATTGGCTGAATGGTCTGTTATACAAGATTCTTTTACAAGACTTGGTGAGGGTTTGCTAAAAATGTGTCTTGATTTTTAGTTCCCTCAGAATATCCAGTGGTTGCCTGGAATGTTCCGCTACAAGAAAGCTCAAATGTCTCACTGGTGCCCCCAGTGTCTACTGGTTTGGGAGATCACCAACCTGAGGTTGACAGAACAGACAGTCCTACAGAAGAGTACACAACAGCACCTGTATCCACAATAAGCATGGCTGTATTTCCAGTTATTGATCGGGTGCCTGACAAACCAGAAGAAGCAGTTGAAGATGGTGGCCTGCACTCAACTTCTGAACATGTGACGGAAAAAACCACAGTTACAACAACAAGCATCCCAGTATCCCACCACATTTCCACAGCCAGAATTTCAACCACCCAAACTCCTAGCACAGTAAAAATTTCTGAGCCTGAGGTCTACCATGATGTCCGCCACATACCCTTCCCTGATATAAACATACCTGCTTCCGATACTGAGCCTCCCAGTGAGAGAAGTCTGTATACCACCAGTCTACCTACAACATCATCTACTGTTCAGAAGGATATCTCTTCTCCGCCTGAAGAAATAGTACGATCTGATGATGGTTCGGGTGATGTGGTAAGAAATATTTACACTTCTAACTTGGGCATTGACCTATAGAATTATTTTTTTAAAAAAAAGGTAGATCTTGAATGCAGAACTAGATGGTATTTGTGAACTAGAGTAGAAGTCTGCATCTACCAGACTCCATAGCTGTGTCAAAGCATATGTCCATTGAGGCTAAGAGAGAAATATACATGATATCTTTGCCCTTGCTTCCAGGGAGATTTCGTATTTCCACAACTTGATGAAAACCCAGTACTAGAAGAAGAACCAGCACTAACTAATAGAGGAATTGATATACCAAAGGATGAGAAATCTGAAGCAGCTGCACAAGGAATATTGGACAGAAAAGAAGTTCTAGGAGGTATGTAAAATGAGGCTTTATATTTAACTCTACAAATTGTTGATGCATTTTCTTTGCGTATTTTGAGTTTGAACTGCCAGTTTGTTTTACGGCATAACATAGATTGCCATATTATAATAAGGTTACAGCATAGGCTTGAGAAGCTCTTCTCTTACACCCTGAAAGTTGCTACAGGTAGTTGCAGGCAATAAAATTATGCAGTCTAACAAAAAAAAAAAAATCTTGGTGTCTTGGTTTTTAGGCTTGTTCTTGGGGTTATTTGGGGCACTGATTCAGCAAATTGCATTGGATAGATCACATCAGCTCTAGTTTCTTAGATATGGCTATTGTGGCTTTCTATGTACGAGCAGATGGTGTCTAGTTGATGGCATATGTTCTGTATCTCAAAACCTAGAGCTGACAGGAAAACGGGTGCCTTTTTTTTTTGAATCAGCAGGTCAAGTATACACAGAAAAAGGGCTAACATTGGGAGGCACTAAAATGTGTGTTGGCCAGTGGGAGCAAGTTGATGTTCTGAGTATGGTTTCTAAAGTGAAGGAACATCTCCCAGGTGTTATTTATTTATTTATTTAGCATGTCAGAAGCGAGTTGAGGGTACTGTTAAAATGCATTTAAGAACACAAACAAAGTTTTTTAAAAACTTGGCATTAATCTAAGTGTCATTTGACAAGAAGCTGGTCACTTGGAGTGCTTCTGGTGTCGCTATAAGGAGGTCCTCCATTTTACATATGGCAGGGCTCACGTTGCATTGTAATGGGAGGTCTGTGGTTTGCTCTTCTCTGCATTCGCATGTTGTGGACTCCACTTTGTGGCCCCATTTCTTAAGGTTAGCTCTTCATCTCATGGTTCCAGAGTGCAGCCTATTCAGCTCCTTCCAGTTCATCCACTTTTCTGTGTGCCTAGGACAGTTTCTCATCTAGTCTTAGCCACTGATTGAGGTGCTGGGTTTTAGCCTGCCACTTTTGGACTCTCGCTTGCTGAGGTGTTTCTTAAGGTTCCCCCCAGGTGTTCATCCTCCCAGGAAGTTCTCAGTTGGCTCTGCTTTTCTTTCTTTCCTACATTAAGGAAAGAAAAGAAGGAGCAAAACCAAGTGTTCCCAGCTAAAAGGCTGGGTAGAGAAGCTCCACTTGGCACATCAGCTGGGGAGTTGGTGATACTGTGACAGCTGTGTCAACTGGTGTGGTCCTTGGAGGTCTGTGGGCTGCACAGATTTTGAGTTGTGGCTTCCCTGCCCTTGGTTAGAACCTTAAATGTAAAGGAAACTGATTCTTGACAGCTGAAAGAGAAATTCACCCTGAATGGTTATTTATTTGTGTTTAGTGTTTCTTTTAAGCCAAGGGGTGGGGGATCTGTGCTTCTCTCGTTGGCCTCTACCTTCCATGAAATCAAGCCAGCATGGCCTGTTGTTCACAGACCGATGAGCAGCTAAAGAACCAGATGCTTCCAGCCTCTGATCTAGGTCATAGGCATCACCCACATGAAAACCTTCATTGGCAGCATCCATCTATTATTTTATGAAGTAAGGAAAGTCTTGTAAATTCAACATTTTCACACTAAAAATAACGAAATAATTTTCTTTTTCCATAGGGGTCATTGCTGGTGGACTAGTAGGCTTGCTGTTTGCTGGATTCTTAGTTGGATTCATGCTGTACAGAATGAAGAAAAAAGATGAAGGAAGCTATTCACTGGATGAGCCAAAACAGTCAAATGGAGGGTATCAAAAACCACAAAAACAGGAAGAATTCTACGCGTGAACGAGCTGAACGTAGAAACTTTTCTCCTGTCTCTGGACATCATGAGTTCTTGCTGCATTTTAAAGGGGGGAAAAAAACTAAAAGCCATACGACTGACTAAGCCTCGTGCCTCCTTGCCATTGGGAACCACTACTATTTTTTTCCAAAGTCAGTCTGGATGAATAAAACCCTTACCTGCCTTCTTGCACAAAGATTACCTGTAAAATGGGACATCTGCCTTCAATAAGGACTCCTGGGGGAAGATAAAGAACTGATTGTATATAGTCTTGATGTCTTACAAAAGCACCAAGAAATTAGTAAGGTACAATGTGTATGTATATTAAAGACAATTCCCCCACCAAACATTTACTAGCCGCAGGTGTGTGCTTTAAAAATGCTCTTTTTTAAATAAGGCTGTTAACTTGGTTTTCAACTGTTGTTCTTCTCCTTTTGAATGATAACACTAAAGCCCCTGCATTGCAGCTGAACATGAGAATGACATGAGAAGGAAGGGCCTCCCCAAAACTGAAAACATCTACCCAAAAGGGTTGGGTGACTTAAACGGTGGCCATGGCTAGACTAGGTGAGGTTCCCCTTGAATTCAGCGGGAGGAGACTTATACACACTGCTTCGATACCGGAAGCAACATAGAGATGGCACATGGGGGAAGTGGGTTTTTTTGAGATGTGCATCCTTCTCCAGTACTTCTGGTCTGACTGACTATGGTGTTACCCATGTTGTTCACTGTTTATGTGTGTGTGTGTGCGTTTTAGGTCCACTTAGTAGTCCTGGGGCCACCTCTTGTTACCTACCTCTTCTGCATTGTGTTCCTGATAATGGCTACTTCACTGGATTCTCAAGCCTTCCCTCTCTCTTTTCCTTTCCACGCGGTGCTTAGACTGCTGGGTGTGGCGTGTGATCCCTACAGGATGCAGCATGCTCTGGGGTAATGAGAGCTCCCGTTTCTGCCAGGTCCCAGGGACCAGATTCCTGTTAGGCTGCCGTTTGTTTGTTCGTTCGTTGGTAGGAGGAATTCAGGGAGCCTCGGCTCAGCACGCAGCGCCTGCGGGGGCAGGGATGAGCATCTGTTCTGGCTTTTATCTCAGTCCAATGTGTGTTAGAGCATTAACAGAGTTTGAAGATCAAATGTCTTCTGTGTAGAAGAGGGAGATAATGAGGAATTGTGTGCCTTCCATCTCTTTTGTGAGACCCAAATGCAAGGTGAGGGTCTTGTCGGTTTGTATGTCAGTGAGGCCAAATTAATATGAATGTCAGCACTTCCAAAGCAGTATTTAAGTGTGTTTTAAGAACACTGTGTGAGGAGGGGAGGAAGTGGAAGAGCAATCTTGGAAAAACAGGTAAACTGATGTAGAATAATAAGTGCAGATGTATGATTTCTGTAATGTACAGGATGACATGGATGTTAAATATACTAAAATGTTCTGTAAAGGTTTTGGTTTACCTTTTCGGCTTTACTTTCTTTCACCACTTAACACTTGTTGGCTTTCAAAATGCCTTCTGTTTCTAACAGGCGTGTAGGCAAAAGGATGAATTGACACTAGTGCACTATTAGTAAACAGTACAATCAGAAGCTTGTCTGGGGAGGAGAATACATCTTTCAGGTACAGCATAATTGTGAGTTGCCAATCACACATTTGGTGCCTTCTGTATTTCTCCCTGTTGAAAAAGATCTTGACGATTACATTGATGAGTTTAAACATCTCTTCAGCAAGTTAAACTTTTCTGGCATCTTCTGACCTACATTTCTTACGAAGCAACTACACCCAACTACTTTTTTACAGTGAGGTTTTAAGTGGTGGAGTGTCCTTTTTATGTATTAAGAGATGGTCTTTGACCTCAGATGTAGAAAACACTTCTATTTGGTAAGACTAAAGATACAATTGTTTGTTTTAATGCTCAAGATGAAACTGGAATCCTGTAACTGTAAATGGAACAAACTTACTGCTAGTTTCCAGATGTAAGTACTTCATTTTGTTTTGTATTTCACAAGCATACACATGCAATAAAAAGGCAGGCTGCCAAAATGAATTGTCTTGTGTTGTTATCTGAACCAACTTTTTTTACTGTGATTTTTAAAAAATTCAACCAATTTAGAAATTACTTTCTTGGAATAACCCAGCATTAAGTACTAGATTCCAGATTAGTGTCTTAAAAGTCAGGCTTGTCTTGTTAATTTTTTTACTTGATTTTTATTGATTGTCATTGGAGAGTGAACTATGGAAAGTTCGCTCTCCAATGAGCCCTGCTAACTAGGGCTTTGGTATTAGTTGCACATACAGTTTTATGATGGCAATCAAAACCTAGGCCAATTGGGCAGAACCATGAAGCTATTCCAACCAAAGTGACTGAGGAATTGGAAAAAGTGAGAAATAGTGGTACTGTTTTGGAACTATTTTAGTTTAGAAAAAAACAGTTGTGTGAGACTTGAGAAACTGCAAGTTGCTTCTGGTGTGAGGGAATTGGCCGTCTGCAAGGATGTTGCCCAGAGGATGCAGGATATTTTACTATCCTATGGGAGGGTTCTCTCATGTCCCCCCAATGAGAACCTGGAGCTGACAGGTGGGATGTGGGATGCAGTCAGCAGATGGAAAGGACCACTACAGAGCACACGCTTGTGCACAACTCGGTTTTACTCCCTGGATTCGAACCGCCGATCTTTCGGTCAGCAGTCCTGCCAGCACAAGGGTTTTGCCCATTACCCCACTGGGTGCTCCACATTATGCATGGTGTGGAAAACGGAATACAGAGAAGGGCCCTCCCCCAATAAAAGTCATCCAGTGAAGATAAACCGTAGGAGATTGTTGTCAGACAAAACAATGTCATAATGCATATAGTTAAACTGTGGCATCTGATGTTCCTTAATTTGGATGGCTTTAAAGTGAGGTTAGAAAAAAATGACAGAATATATGGTTACCAGTGGCTGCTGGTCATAGCAGAGACATGCAATCTCCACTGTAGAAAGCAGTACGAGTCTGCTTGGCCTTGTGCAAGAATCACAGACGTACATGATAAATGCCATTGCACTCCCCTTCTGTTAGAGAGCTTCTGAGAAGTGTCTGGTTAACTACTGTGGGGAGAGAATATAAGACTGGATAGGCAATTGAAACGCATGGAGTACAGTCTGATCTCTAGTTTGATGATAGATCTGCTGATTTGATTTGTTGCTTCTGAACAAGAAATGTGCCTAAAGTTCAAGGCCAACTATACCAATACATTTCTTTATAAATGAACAGCATTCAAAGCTATCTTTGTCTGTCTTAAAAAGTCCCATTTACAAATGATCTGTACAGAATCATTGGAGATAGCAATACATAGTAACAGAGTGCCTTGAGAGTAATTTCAAAAGGAGCATACCCCTGGATTCTCAATGTTTGGGAAAATAATTTATTACTCTAGAGTGCCTTCAGTAGATAACACTTGGGCCTCAATCCAGGTGCTAGTTCCATCTAGAATAGACCAATTGAATTGAGTGCAAGTGATAAGTCAACACTTAAGTGGGCAACTTTAATTCAGTTCAAGACTTCTCTATTTGGAACTAGCAATTTGATTTTGGCCCTAGAGAGCTCATCCTCATGGGTTTGGGGGTGGCTTCCAACAACATTAAAGCATCAAAGGCATTGAGCTGCCAAACAAAGCAAATATATTCAGTTCTTGAAAGTTATATCAACAGAACATCTAGTTTAAAAAAACATGCTAGCTAGACTCATATTAAATTTGATGTGTTACACCTTCAGCAGAAAGCCAATGTGATGTGATTTGAGTGTTGGACGATGATAGTGGAGACCAGGATTTGAATCTCCACTCAGACATGGAAACCCATTCGGTGACCTTAGGCAAGGCACACTCTCACAGCCTTAGTGGAAGGCAAAAGGAGATCCCCTTTGAATAAATCTTGCAAAGGAAACCCCATGGTAGCATCAGTTATGGTTTGCTATATGTTGGAAATGGCTTCGAGGCACGTAATGACACCAGCTTCAATAGAAAAAGATATGAGTACCACCTGATATAAAAATGAGTAACTGAAGTTTTTGAAGTGAGCTTATGAAATATGTTGGTTTGAATTTAAAACATGTTTTTGTGTAGAAAACAATTTGTATTATGTAATTGGAAAACTTTGTGCTTTGAGCTATCTAAGCCCTAGTTTCCTGAATGTGGATGGGAAAGGGTTGTGATATGCAGTAAACAAAATTCTTTGTAGAGCAAGCTGTGTTGCATTCTTCAGTGGAAATTGCCAGGTTGTTCCCTTCTAGTCTGGAATGAATAGTGGTAGTTGTTTATGGTCACTGCCAATATTATTTACAGGTGCTTCCGGATGGAGCTTTTATCATGCACTCACAATAGTTGATTGACACCATTTGGAGTCGAGAAGGTTAATGGTGGTTCAGATAGAGTCATCTGCCACTTTAATGCCCCTCTCTGTCCTACTACTGCTTTTATTTCCTACTTTCCACACAAAGGAAATCTGTCATGGAACAAGAGATGAAACAGTTACACATTTCTTGAATAGGATCCTTTTCACACTATACAGTTATAGCACTATAATTCCTGGGGTTTCAAGCTGAGGGAGGGGCAATCATAATGCTACATCTGTACAGTGAAAAAGCCCTATGAGCCATCACTTTGGAAATACACAATAATTCTGGACACAAGTGCTGTTTGCTTCCATATAAGTATTTCCTTAAGACTTTCTAATTGATTGCAACATTATTAAATGAACCTTCTAAATGCACGTTTCTCTTTCTGTGATAAAGCCAGCATGGTTTAAGACTGCTGGAATGACAGCTATGAACTGAATCTTAAAAACATTTTAAGTAGAACTAGTCAACACAGACTGATCTCAAGTGGTGGCATCAAAACAGAGGAATGTATCTCCAAAGCACATTTGTCTGGCATAGAAGCTGTAACAGAAATTCCACACTAATGCTATACCATAAAGCTGCAATGTATTGTCGAATGCTTTCATGGCCGGAATCACTGGGTTGTTGTAGGTTTATCGGGCTGTATGGCCATGTTCTAGAAGCATTCTCTCCTGACGTTTTACCTGCATCTATGGCATGCATCCTCAGAGATTATGAGGACTTCCCAACCTCTGAGGATGCCTGCCATAGATGCAGGCGAAACGTCGGGAGAGAATGCTTCTAGGACATGACCATACAGCCTGAAAAACCTACAACAAACCCATAAAGCTGCACTTACAAATCTCTTAATACAGAAACACTGACCTTAGAAGGATTGTGTGTCTGAAACAACTTTTTAGAAATTAAAATCAGCCCCCCTCCAGATATCTTAGGGTTGCAGGCAAGGGGGGAGCTTTAGTCCAATAACATTTAGAAAATTGCATGATTCCCACTGCTGGATATGCCACCCATGTGCCTTTTGCTATGTGCCAACTTCAGCTTTGTTTATCTTTGAACCAAGGGCTGAAATGTGTACCTCTTGGATGGTCTAAAATAATTTCTCAAACTGTTCAAGATGTTTTGAACTTCAACTCCCACAATTGCAAAAAGCTGGTAAACTGGCTGGGATTTCTGGAAGCTGAAGTAAAAAACACCTGGAGGAGCACAGTTTGAGAAACACTGGTCTAAAAGGTATGTGAGAAGCATGATGATAGTCCAAGGCAGTGGTTCTCAGCCTATGGGTCCCCAGGTATTTTGGCCTACAACTCCCAGAAATCCCAGCCAGTTTTCCAGCCGTTAAGATTTCTGGGAGTTGAAGACCAAAACATCTGGGGACCCACAGGTTGAGAACTATTGGTCTAAAGCATGTTATTCTGACACCCCCACCATTTATTCTGTGTATGCACACTTGTGCAATTATTTGAATTTACAACTTCAACTGTCATGAATGGGTTGTGCTGGTCTATCCTCAGGCAAAAAAAAAGTCAGGTGATTTCATTATCTTTTTACTGTGTCTTTTGTACGGAGGAGGCAGTTTATTTTTCCTTCTGTTTCAGTATTTGTATATATCTTGTTATCAATTGCCTTTACGTTGGCCTAATGTTGAAGCCATGAAAGAGACTCTGGAGGTGCCTTTGCCTCAGAGTGTGGTGGAAGCTCCTTCCTTGGAGGCTTTTAAACAGAGGCTGGATGGCCATCTGTGAGGGGTACATTGAATGTGCATTTTCCTGCATGGCAGGGGGCTGGAGTGGATGGCCAATGGAGTCTCTTCCAACTCTTATGATTCCAAGCCACCGAGTTATTAACAGCCCTGCTCAGGTCTTCTAAGATCAAGTTGCTTCTTTGATTGAGTCTACCTGCCTTCTACTTTTCTCATCTTTTTATTGAACCATGTTGTTTCACAATATGCCCAAAGCATGATAGCCTCAGTTTGGTCATTTTGGCTTCCAGTGTGTGAGTTCAAGCTTGGTTTGATTTCAGACCCATTTGACAATCCATGGCATCTGCAAAACTCCCCTGGAGAGAGTCCTACATGAGCTGATCTTCCTATCAGTTATCTCTATCATAGTTAGAAAGTGGATATACTGTAGCATAAACCATTATGAATTTGGTATTTATATTTATGCATGCGCTATATATGAAAAATCCTGGGATGAAGTGATCAGTCCGTGGAGGTGAGGGTCAAGGGTACCTCCAGACTCAGAATGAAGCTGATTTCATATATCTATGTGTGCCTGTTCCTGGGTGGTCTCCTTTCAAAGCTGGTGAGCTTGAATGTGCTGTTATGATTTGAAAAACTGTCAGCTTCAGGAGCAAACTGGCTTTATTACCACCATTAATATTTGATAGCCCTTGCCTTCTCCTTCCTCGGCTGCCATGTTTTTGTCATAAAGGAACCGTAGCCAGACATAACTGGTTCATAGTTAAATGTGCACAGCTAAAGCCAGTAAAAATAATTGAGAAGCATAAATTTTACATATTCAGAAGTTGCCAGTTCTACCTATAATCTCCCCCCACCTCCTCAACCAACGAGCAAAGTTGCACAGTTTCTTAAGGAGTGGTTGTGCGGTTATTCCAGCATAAGCATTAGTCACACATTAACCGCAGCTGTAAAAACATATCTATGGGAAAACTGCACCCAAGCTGTAACACTGAAGCTCATTACCTTAAGAAGGAGCTTTCTGGAGCTCTCTCAAAAAATGAAGTAAAATTGTGCAACCTTTTTCTGCCGTGGCCTGTTTGCTGTGGTAAGTGCTCCTCAGCCCATAATCTTTTCCCAGCTTGAACTGTGTCTCAACATTAGCAAGGCCTTAATTAAAGCCATTACCTTTGTGCTGTGAGTCACCAAAATCCCAAATCACTGCCATTTTACAAGACCAGTTATATGGGGATGGTTGCTGATCATTTAGAATCAGGAGTCACTAAAGTTTGGAATAAAATTCAACCAGATGGCCTGTAGACTCGTGAAAGTATACTTTATTGTAAGTAATAGCAGCAAATTTGCAAAGTCAACAGTCTGTGGAGTAATCAGCCCTACCAGCGACAACCTTCATGGTATATAAGTTGAGCTGAGAACACATGTGATGATATGCATCATGCCAGGGATGTCTGGCTCGATAGCAGTACATGTGAAAAAGATCTTGGAGTCCTCGTGGACAACAAGTTAAACATGAGCCAATAATGTCATGCAGTTTCAAAAAAAGCCAATGGGATTTTGGCCTGCATAAATAGAAGTCTAGTGTCTAGATCCAGGAGAAGTCATGCTACCGCTCTATTCTGCCTTGGTCAGACCACACTTGTAATACTGTGTCCAATTCTGGGCACTGCAATTGAAGGGAGATGTTGACAAGCTGGAATGTGTCCAGAGGAGGGTGACTAAAATGATCAAGGGTCTGGAGAACAAGCCTTATAAGGAGTGGCTTAATGAGCTGGGCATGTTTAGCCTGAAAAAGAGAAGGCTGAGAGGAGACATGATAAGGGCCATGTATAAATATGTGTGGGGAAGTCATAGGGAGGAGGGAGCAAGCTTGTTTTCTGATGCCTTGAAGACTAGGATGAGGAACAATGGCTTCAACCTACAGGAAAGGAGATTCCACCTAAACATTAGGAAGAACGTCCTGACTGTGAGAGCTGTTCAGCAGTGGAACTCTCTGCCCTGGAGCATGGTGGAGATGCCTTCTTTGGAGGCTTTTAAAAAGAGGCTGGATGGCCATCTGTCAGGGGTGCTTTGAATGCAATTTTCCTGCTTCTTGGCAAGGGTTGGATTGGATGGCCCACGAGATCTCTTCCAACCCTATGATTCTATATGTAAACATCTGTAAATAAAATGTTTGGGAAGTATCAAATACTTTAAAAGTGGATAAACTTAACATCTAGAAATACGATCAAGTATGATAGGAATCTGTTGCTTCAAAGAGGGTTCAACTCCCTTGCAAATGATTTTGACATAAAACGATGCTTGTGAAAGGAAACTCATGTTAACACTGAATCGTCACTCCGAGTGGAGCCATTATCAGCATCAGTAAAACATGTGCAAACCTTCAGTGAAAGCTGACAAAAAGTCTCTTATACTATATTTGTCTACTGTATTGACATACAAGCAGGTTGAGGATGTCTGAATTTTAATGCGCAGCTTGTCCTTGTACAATTCCATCAGTGTTCAGCTTGTCAAATGTGTCCCCTTCACACCATCCCATAAATAGATAAACAGCTAGATAAACAAACTGGATTTACCTGTCAACTGTAGAAGCTGTAGAAAGCATGTTGTAGAAAGGATGGCTTGACTTCCTAACCAAGCAGGAGGAAGCAGGCCATAAATTAAAACTGCTCTTAAAAAAAAATCCCAGAGTGCTATATAAGACATCATTTATGGTTTTACACCACATTACTAATATAACATTGAATGTGTTTTTCTGTTGCAGTGATTTCCAATTAATTGATTCCTCTTCCGGCTAGCTCATAGATGGCGAAATAGGCAGCTTTTCTAAATTGAGCCTGTCAGATGGATATCATAATCAATTCTTGAACCAAACTACACTAGGCCTTAAAAATCCTTTAAAATATCTTTATTGTAATACAAATCAAAACAAAACAATTAAAAATACTACAAACTAAACAAAACCACATCCTAAATATCCAAGCTACTCTACTTCCCACCAACTCCCTCCCCTTTTGTTCAAACACAGGAGAAAAAAAATTGATTTCTCCCCTTCCAGCCCAGACATATTTAAAGGAAAGAATAGCCACCTTCTTATTACTGTAATATACATAATCATATCTTCTACCTTATAGATAAGAAAAAGATTAACCCTCAAAATTCAGAAGCATTTTCAGGCAGGCTACAAATCTGATTCTTGTATGGAATGCACTGCATCGGAAACACCTAAAATCAACATGTAATCAACAATATCTCTATAATGTCTAGCTTAAGTTGCCATTGGCTAGTGGCATGAAAAGGGGAACGATCCTCTCTTTCTGAGGTGAACAACCATTTCCCTCCAGAGACCTTGTTGGGTTGCAAAATTCACCAATTCCAGTCACCATAGAACAGTGGTTCTCAACCTGTGGGTCCCCAGGTGTTTTGGCCTACAACTCCCAGAAATCCCAGCCAGTTCACAAGCTGTTAGGATTTCTGGGAGTTGAAGGCCAAAACATCTGGGGACCCACATGTTGAGAACCACTGCCATAGGAAATGGAAAGGGATGTTGGTTGTTGTTCATTGTTGGCCCTCTCTACATTCACTGAAAATGAAATGCCTTTGAACCTTGGAAACAATATGTGGTAACATGTGCTTGATTCCACAAAAGCACTAACCACAACTGCAACAGAATTTGACTATTTTTTCTAGAAGGGCTAATATTAATCACTTGTGCTAGGAGATTTACAGAGGTCACCAAGGTGAGGCTTGCTCACCTTGGTTAGAATTATCACACAACATGACTGTCATTCTCAACCTCTGAGGATGCTTGCCATAGATGCAGGCGAAACGTCAGGAGAAATGCCTCTAGAACATGGATCTATAGCCCGAAAAAACCCACAAGAACCTAATGACTGTCATTGTATTTTAATCAAAACATTAGATGAAAGCTGGATTTATGAAAAAACTGTGTTTTCAGGGCCAGACTGGGACATCCCAGTGTGAATCCCATTTTGTTTTTAAGTGTATAGGGATAGCCCGTGGTTGCATCCTGCATGGCCAATGGCAAGGGAACATGAAGAAAATTTTAAAAATGTTATCACTTCATGACTTAAAATAATAAGTGCATAATCCATATTAAAGGTTTAGTGTAGGTTTTGATACCCACCACCCTAGTATCTCAGATCCCTAGTCTGACATTCAAATCACTGTTGGTGTGTGCCTTCAAATCACTTGTCTACTTAAGGTGACCTCATGAATTTCATGGAATTTACCTAGACAAGGAATCCTCAGAGGTGCCAGTTCCTTCCTCTGAATTATAGCCTATACTACACCATGTTCATGCATAGCAAGATTTGCCTGCTTTTAAAGAAAATAAGCATTGAATTTCTGTAAAACTTCAAGGAGTTCTTTCAAAAAATTCTGCTTGAATTGTGTTCTTGTCTGGAAAAGCCAATCATTTAGATATAATTATACCCCAAATGACAATGTGCAGTAAAAAAAAACCCAACAGAAGTTAAAGTAAAATGAAGACTATCTGTTTTGGAGTTTGGAAAGAAAAGAAGTTGGAGAATGGACTTCTGCAAACAGAATGCTAATGAAATCTAGAGCAAAGTGAACAAAAACTTTTCTTTTATATATATATATATGGTCTGTTTTGGCTGTAGCACGTTTTTTCAATCTATGGAATCCTCACCAAATGCTAAAAAAAATCTACAAATGCTTTCGGATGAAAAGTCAATGCAACAAATATTGCGAGTGTTTAACAGCTGACGTCAGCCTCAAAACCCTTCCTTCCAAATGCAATAAAGCGGCTGTAGCAAATATGAATGCCACTGGCAAAGTTGCCTTTTTTGAAGCTCTGCTGAAAAGGAGAGCCAGATAACGATTTCCAAAAGAAAATGAATGAGCCCTTTCCACAAAGTGTTGTGAAAAGCAGAAATTAGTAGGCAGGATATGAGAGACTTGCAGAGAATAACTAAAGAAAAAGATGTGTTGGCTGTATGTGTGTGCGCGCATATGCACACACTCTCTCTTGCATGTTCTTCAATTTTTCCTTTCTTAAAACTGCTTATTAACATTCAGTCTCTGTTTGTCATAAACAGGCAGGCACTTGCCTTTAATCTACCAGCATTTTTTTCTCTGTCTTTGATACTCCTTTCAAAAGGAAGGAGTAGCATGCCTCAGCTGGATCAGTCCATGAAAAGAGGGCTTTGTTTCACTTGTCAAGATGTATTTTAGCAACTTGTTGGGTATTTATTTTTTTTGGACCACGAAATCAACAGCACATCCAACTTCTTCCATGGGTAGATTTGAGGCCAGAAAAGCCAACGTGTGTTCATTGCATCCTTTTCTTTTGCAAAGTCTAACAGCCAGATTTCTCTGTTCTCCTTGAACAGTTTGCTTGCTTTTTATTTTCCCTACTGTGGAGAAAATCTGGAGCATGGAAATCTGTTGATCACAGATGCATGTCTGACTGCAAGGGTGTGGACTCTGGGGCTGTATTTATTTCACTCTTTATGGAGTTATCAGCCTTTCATCTCAAATACACGCAGATGATGGATGAAGGGTGACAGTGGATGGTGGAGGGCAATGAATGACCTCATATCAAATGACAGGATTCGTTGTAGCTGTTGGCTCTGCTGTGCAGTCACACATTTTATAAGTAGGGCTAAGATGTTCAGCTTGTGAGATGGGGCATGCCCAGGCAGCTCTTGTACAACAGGGGCTAGAGGTCCTAGCTGTCATAGCACATTTGATCCACACATTCTGGGCAGTCTGGAAATACTTTAGGCCATGCTAGCCACCTGTAAAAGGAAATGCCATCATGCTAGCCACCAGTGACAGCATAAAACTGGTGTTTTTTGGTTATGTGTGAAATTGTGCCATGTTGGACATTTTCCCTGGTTACCCAATGCAGCAATTAAATCATCCAACATTTGTGAATGCCTGGAAAACAAAGAAGAGTGTGCGTGGTAGTTTACAATAAGGCAGACAGAAGACCTCTTTAATGCTTTAGAAGTTGTGAAATGGTAGTTCCCATCATTTTGGCTGAGATGGATGGTAGTTGGTAGTAGCAGCATCAGGAGAGCCAGAGATCCCCAACTCTGTAGTAGCTTGGAAAGTTTCTACCTTCTTGAAGAATATTAAAAAATTATGATCCTGAATGCAAGCAAACTGATACATTGCCTCTTAAGTGATTGCTGCTTCTCCATAAGGAAATCCCACACAACAGTAATAGCATTTAAATTCTGCGGCTACCATCAGCATCAAGTTATTCTTTTGCATATCCAGTGGTAGTAAATACACAATGGCCCCAAAGAGGATAGCTTATCATGGGGAGTGTGCATGGTAGTTTACAATAAGGCAGACAGAAGACCTACTTAATGCTTTAGAAGTTGTGAAATGGTAGTTCCCATAATTACTCACCATCAGCCATCTTAGCTGAGATGGATGGTTGTTGGTGGTAGCAGCATCTGGAGAGCCAGAGATCCCCAACTCTGTAGTAACTTGGAAAGTTTCTACCTTCTTGAAGAATATTAAAAAAATATGATCCTGAATGCAAGCAAACTGATACATTACCTCTTAAGTGATTGCTGCTTCTCCATAGGGAAATTCCACACCTCAGTAATAGCATTTAAATTCTGTGACCACCATGAGCATCAGAAGGTCCTGGAGAGAAATGGGATTTGTTTTATTTTCTCCATTGCCACATGAGTTAGATGCTATCACGATGCTTATGGAGAAGTAGCAACCACTTCATATAGGCAACACTGGAATTTGGAGTTGCACATAATGACACTATCTGGGATTATTACTCTGGGGCAAGGAGGCAGCAATATTAATATTAATCAATCATTCTTTTGTTATCCTTTTGTTTAGAGTTTAGTGGTTGACTTTTCTTTCTTTGTGTGTCCTTTTGGATGAATTGAGACCTTTTAAACATTTTTGAAATGGCATGGGATTTTTTTTTTTTAAATACTGTGTTCACAACACATTTCTAAAAAGTGAAATAACAGAGTACAGGACTCTTTGCCTTGCAAGTAATGTGAACAAAACAACTTTAAAAATAACACTGACTTCCTGGTTTTTAAAAGTGATATTCCATGTTTTGGACAACATATACTTATTTGTATCTTATCTTTTTTTTTAAAAGAGACAGGTTGCCTGACATGGTTCTCTAATTGTCTTCCATTCAGTCACGGATGAGGTCTACTCCTATTTAACAAGTTTCAACAATATTACGAAACAACCTGTTTGGTTTGGGGAGCAAGAAAATGAGGAGGTGTAACCCAAGGCAAACCTCATGCTTTAGGGTAGTGGTTCCCAACCTATGGTCCGTGGACCACCAGTGGTCCACAAAAACTAAAATACAGTCCATGGCCTCACTGTTACTACACCATTGCAACGAGAGCGACTGGTCTCGCGAAACCCTCTTATAGTGTTGAGACTTATTAAATATGGTTTTCTGTGGGCAAGCAGATGGAGACTACTGGATGGCATGTGTTCTGTATCAGAAACTAGAGCTGATGTGGTCTATCCAATGCAGTTTTCTGAACCGGCACCTGAAACAACCAAACCAAATCTAAAGTTGACCAAAAACTGATTCGTAATCCTTTTGGTACTAATGTTGGAGAGTGGTCCATGGTCAAAGTGGTCCCTGGTCAAATAGCCTCTGGTAAAAAAAAAAAGGTTGGAAACCACTGCTTTAAGGTAACCATTAAACGGAGTTGATTTGAAAGCACACAATAACAACAAAGATTGACCAAGACTTCTACTCTGAGTCTTCAAGAAATAAATACATTTTCAATTTTTCTTAAAATTATTAGTGAAATATAAATTCCATCCACTTTTCTGAATGTAGAAAGCACATATCCCATAGTCCAGTGAAATACGTATACCCTGGATCCAGGTCCGTAGCCAGGATTTTGATTTGGGGGAGGGGGGGGGGTGAGTCTGAGTGAGAGAGGAGCTACCCTATCAAACCTTTTGTATCATTATCCCAATACCCTCATGCATATGGGATATATTGAGCATGGTGATCAGATCATGATATGAATAAACATAACAGTTTAAATAATGTACCAGTAAGGCCTTCTCGCAGACCACCCTGGGAATTTCAGGCAAGGGGGGGCTGAAGCCTCTCAAGCGCTCCCCCTCCCCCCGGCTACATGCCTGCCTGGGTCACAGTTTGGTAATCTGAGAAAAATGTGGAAGGATTGAGGAGATTGCCTTAGAGTGGCCAGAGAGACATTAGATCACTGGCTTCACTGACTTCCATCATCCTCTCTCTTGTGAATCCTGGCCACTGGCCATTGTTTTCCTGTGAGAACCTTCAATAAAAATCTGTTAGGAAAATGAAACAAAACCCTCTGCCTCAAGGCACCTGAGAGCATTTCTGAATTACTGATTAATATTTTCTTTTATCTCCTTTTTCTGTATCAAATCAACTCCAGACTTGGCTTCATTGAATAACCATAGATTTCCTTATCAGCTGCACAGAGATAATTACTCCCCTTGAGGCTTTTGAAGTCCTCTAACTGTTTCTCCTGAGTTTTTCCATTAAAGCTGGTGGACTACTTGAGAATAAATGCATTGAGAATTGAACGAGGGAGTGTTTCTCTCAGCAAGTCTATGCCTGGATTCCTGAAAGCCTGGGATTGTCCTTTGTTAGAGTTCTCTTTTTGTTTCCACTTTGCTTTTGGACTACGTATTTCAATTAATTGAGTGTGGAGAAGTGGTCCTGCATCAGAAACTGACACTGAAAATCCATCAAGTCTCAATGGGTACCATTGAGCATGGGGGTTAGCTGAAAGCCTACTTCCTGAACTTGAAAGTTCAGCCTTTGATCCCACACAGCTGGTGAAATAGCAGCCAGGAGTTGAAATTATTACATACAGTACAGATGAGTCCAGAGCTTGAAAAGATTACTCGTTGGACCTCCTCAAGAATTGAGATTCTGGGAATTGTCCAAAAAAGTAACTTTTCCAAGATCTTGGTGAGGAAGTTTGTTCTTGTGAAAAGTGGGACATATTCCCACTACAATCTTAATGTGTTCATTTTATCTTGGTTTACCCAAAGGACGAATGAGCAAATCAAACTTCAGATCTGACTAAAAGGTAAGTATGGCTGAAGTGAGATTCTTGAACTTTGAACACATTGTGAGCTGGTGTAACCCACTGGAAAATATAATAAAACTCTGTAAAGTGGAAGGGCGGAGAAATAGAGGAAGACTACATTATAAGTGAGTTGATTCAATCAAAGTCGCAGCCTTGAGTTTTCAGGGTCTTTCATGATAGAAGCTCTTGAAGGACTCTCATCCACTGGGTGCCAAAAGGTCAGAGTCAACTGAACAGTAGAGAACAACAAACAAACAAAAACCTTTGAAGTCTTTCTCCAAATAAACTTTGGAATTGCAGCTTGCTGAAAGTTCAAAGACTTTTCTTTTATATAATCTTCATGCAAGAAGTCCTTAGGGCTTGTTCTAAGACGAGGAAGCAAGTCCTAAAACCATTTAGATTTGTAGAAAAAGATATTGCTAGGGAGGGAGAATCCAGACCAGACTTGACTAACTTTTCTAGATATGTTGGACTATATCTCCTATCATCATGTGTAATCCATAACATCCCGAGTGCTTCAGGTTAAGCAAGGCTGACCCAAGCAAAACACCTGCAGCTTTTGTATCGTCATGAACATAATTTGTACTTGACTATCAGATATTTTTCTTCAACTTGCTGTTCAGTGATGGAAAGTGAATTTCAAGTCATCTCCAGTCCCAAGTCATCATCATCACCACCACCATTTTAGCAGCAGAGGAAAGGGAGAAAGGTGAGGTGTTGTCTGCCCTTTGTAAATTTGTTTTCAAATTGTGATGCCTCATTATCCACATAATCTACAGAAGCCACGTGCAAACACATTGTCTACTACTCATATCAAGCACAGTCCCTTCCAAGACAGAAGCACCTGCTGCTACACCTCCTCCCCTTGCCCATCCCATTTTGTCGCAGATCTTCAGCTTACCATATAGGAAAATAAGGGGTTAATGGGACCATGTTTGGGAAAGAAAAAGTCTGGAGTAGAAGAATAGTACAGTAAGATCTCCAGGGGTCAGGGGTTCAGAACCACTGTGAAAGTGAGGAAACTGTGGGGGGGGGGGACCCTGGTTTCTTTTAACCTGAAATAACACCTCTCTCTGAATCTTTAAGTACTTTAGGCCACAGAAATGATGTGGAGGACTTAAAAATGTCCAGAAAAATATTCTCATTGGGATTTTCTAGTTCTTCCACCATAACTTTATGGTCTGCTTCTGCTGAAAGCTAACCAAAGAATTTCATGGAAGACATACAAATGCCTAGGTAAGTGTTTTCTCTAGAAATCTATAGGTCCTACAGCAGACATGGACAAACTTTGGCTCTCCATGTCACTTGGATTTCAACTCTCACAATTCCTAACAGCGAGTAAATTGGCTGGGATTTGAAGTCCAAATCTCCTGGAGGGCCAAATTTTGCCCATGCCAGTCCTACAGCACGACTCTGTAATCATCCTTTGACAGAAGTTGACAACAGAATCACCCTGGAGGATCGAGACATTCTCAGAGAGAGCATATTATCAAAATATGTGAATAATCAAATCTGTAAACTTAAACCTGCAATTATGGAGGGGCAACTGTAATTACTCTTTCATTTCTTCCAAGAAATTCTCAGGGGAATTTATTTCATCCATCAGTTACAGCTCCTGTATGATGTAGTAGTTAGCTTAAAAGGGACATGGGATATCCAAGTTGTAGTCCCCACTCAGAAGCTGGAGCTGGTAGGTGGCTTTTGGCTGATCATTCTCTCTATCAGGCTGGCCTATCTCACAGGGTTTATGCCAGGAAAGAGGAGAACCAGGTATCAATTGGAGGAAGACTTCAATATAAATGAAACCACTAAATAAATAAAGGCCTACACAAACAGTGTAAATTAGGATTGTCATGTAAGGCTCATTTCAGTACCTATGGTTTCCAGGCTAAAAACATAAGATGTAGGAACAGCCGTTGGTGATGTCATTAAACAATATGCTTCAAGCAGCAAATGACCCTTGCACTTCCAAGAATTTTGCATCTGATAATGAAGTTCAAAGTTCTCACTCCCAGATATACAGCTCCTGTTGCTTGCTGTTTTACAAAAAACCACTTGAGACACAATATGTACAGTAAGCCTTGTTTTGCTTCTAAAGATGCCCAGTTCATAATTTGGCTCTCCAACTGGCTGATCCACTTCTTTTTCATCAGCAATACAGTTGGCTCTCCACATCTGTAGGTTTGACTTTTATTTATTTAATTATCATTGATGTGATTACAATGTTTTCTCTGGGAATCTTTGGGACCTCCAGTCTGACTCTATGGTCTACTTCTACAGTACATTTGTCATAGAGTCATGATGGGAGACCTTGAGATTCCTAGAGAGAACACTTCTCTAGAAATCTGTAGAACCACCAGTGCAATTCTATAGTCAAGAAGACCTACAAGCCACTCTAAAAACCTTCACAGAAGCATACGAGAAGCTTGGATTTTCATTGAACACTGAGAAAACCAAAGTGCTCTTCCAGCAGGCACTAGGCAATCCCTCTGCAATGCCAGAAATATGGCTGAATGGTGTAACATTAGAAAATCTTGACCATTTCCGCTATCTTGGCAGCCATCTCACCCCAAAAATCAACACTGACACTGCCTGAGGTCTGCAAGTGCAGCATTTTTCTGAATGAAGCACAGAGTGTTTGAGGACTGGGAGATCCGTAGGGATACCAAGGTGCTTGTTTATAAAACTATTGTCCTCCCAACCCTGCTATATGCCTGCAAAACGTGGATTATCTACAGACGTCACATGCAACTTCTGGAACGATTCCATCAGTGTTGCCTCCAAAAAATCCTGCAAATCTCTTGGGAAGACAGGCAGACAAATGTCAACATGCTGGAAGAAGCAAAAACCACCAGCATTGAAGTGATGCTCCTCCACCATCAACTCTGCTGGACTGGCCACGTTGTCCGGATGCCCGACCACCGTCTCCCAAAGCAGTTGCTCTACTCCGAACTCAAGAATGGAAAACGGAATGTTGGTGGACAGGAAAATAGATTTGAAGATGGGCTCAAAGCCAACCTTAAAAACTCTAGCACAGACACTGAGAACTGGAAAGCCCTGGCCCTTGAACGCTCCAGCTGGAGGTCAGCTGTGACCAGCAGTGCTGTAGAATTTGAAGAAGCATGAATGGAGGGCAAAAGAGAGAAACATGCCAAGAGGCAGGCGCATCAAGCCAACCCTGACCAAGACCACCTTCCACATGGAAACCGATGCCCTTACTCTGGGAGAACATGCGGGTCAAGAATAGAGTTCCACAGTCACCTACGTACCCATCGCCAGGACACCACACTTGGAGGACAATCTTACTTTGGCAATGAGGGATTGTCTAAGTAAGTATCCAATGGAAGCTCACCATAGTGTTGTGTTGGAGAACCTAGACATTCCTAGGGTAGTGTTCTCTCAGTTTAAAATATAACAATGTATTATTTGTGCTTTTTCACTTTTGTGAGGGGGCCCCTGCCCCTAACTCCAGTGAATGTAGAAGGCTAACTTAACAATATTTGTGCATGTTGTACATATAGCTGCAAATCTAGCAACAGACTATAAACACACACACTCCCTCTGGCCTGTTACAGCCTATGGGCATCATTTACTGGTTACACATATACCATTAGGAAAATTCTAAACTGTGCATTATATTTTTAAAGTGCCCATTTAATTCCTAACCTTTAATTTAATGCCAGGATAGGCAGCCTTGAGGGCAGGTGTCAATAGCATCCTCTCCTTGTTATTCCACTCCTCTGCCTTTAAACCGTTTGGGCTAAATTTTATGAACTATTGGGATGCAAAGGCACGTTTTTATTGTTAGCTATGGAGTGAAGAAGAAAAATAATCATATTAATCTCATACTTTTATTATAAGATCACTTAAAATGTGAAATCTCTGGATTTCTTTGTTATGGAAGACGTTACCGAAAAAAGGATGGGAGAGCTGATATTTTTGAAATTCTGAGCTCTGTTCGGGCATTTGATTGACCAGATGCAGGACTAAACTCAATGCAGAAGTGTGGATGTCAGGCAAATAGTACCTTACAACATCCCAAGCACATCAGTGTTACAAAGGAAGCCATCCTTCTCGCCATCCCGCCACCTTCACAGACACAGTTGGTGGGAATACAGAAGAAGACTTTAGAATCCATGTTTTAAAACATGTCATCCGTTTGTATCTATTCCATAATTTTAGCAACGCATGTCACACAAAGTTATACTGTATATACTCGAGTATAAGCCTAGTTTTTCAGCCGTTTTTATAGGCTGAAAAGTTCCTCTCGGCTTATACTTGGGTCAACGTTATTTAATATTTTACTCTATTATTATTACTTTTATTACATGTATTATTTTACTCTATTTATTATTATTGTTGCATTTATTATTTTACTCATTATTATTACATTATTATTTTACTTTATTATTGTTATTACATGTATTATTTGACTCTATTATTATTATTACATTTATTATTTTACTATATTATTGTTATTACATTTATTATTTTACTCTATTATTATTATTATTACATTATGTTATTCTCTTTATTCTTATTGGAAGGATACATAAGCACATTTACTTTGAAGAAGGTTAGAATCAGAGTCTTATCTTAAATTACAGTGTTATGTAATATTCAAAAACATTTAACCTTCTGATGCCTCAATTAATGTAATTTTATTGGTATCTGTTTTTATTTTGAAACTGACCAGTAGCTGCTGTATTTCCCAACCTAGGCTTATACTTGAGTCAATACATTTTCCTAGTTTTTGTGGAAAAATTAGATGCCTCGGTATATATTCGGCTTATACTTGAGTATATATGGTAATTAAAATCTACATTCACTTTAGCCTTTCCATACCATAATTATCTATGTCACTGAAAACCTCAAGTAATGTCCTTCCAAGTCCAATAATTGATTACTAGCCAACACAATCCAGTCTTCCAACCAAACTGAATAGTATACAGAAAATATTCAAATCTAGTAATTTCAATCCTCCTCTTTACGATATTATATTTAACTCCTGGTTCAGCAACAACATATTTTCAAATGCCCTTGGGCAAACAATAGCAGTATGTGACTAAGATGGCAACAATTATCAAGGTGGAGGCTCACATGAGTTGTGGTGATTGCTTTGTTTTACCCCCACAATTTCATAGAAGAGGCCGTGGAAGTTTGTTTTTTTCCAAAGGTGTATTGGGAAGGGCAAGACTCATCTCTGTGCTGCTGATTTGACTGCAGAACGCTTTTGCAATCTGGACTCAGTTTGAAACAATCGAATTCAGCTGAAGACAAAGGTAGAAAGTGGGTGGAGGAGAAAGAAACCAGGACATTCCAAAAGGATCTGGAAAAAGTATGAGGACAGAAGACTGTTCCTGCCAAATTAAATTCCAAAAGATCTCGGTAGACAGAATGTATGCAGTAGAGTCACTGGAATGTTTGCTCTGGATTAAACTGCAATGACAAAAGGAAACCACTTTAGCACAGAGGGAGGAGAAAAACTCATTTTTTTTCTTTTTGATTGAGTGGGAGAAACAAGTAACATCTTCACTTTCCCACTTGGCAACACCAGGCTACTTAAAACAGTCTTACAAACTGCTGGCCCATTTCCTCAGGACAAGCTGTTAATGACCCCCCCCCCTCCCCGGTTTCCAATTGTTTTTCTGGCAAAATTGACCCTTTGGGCAGTAAACTGGGTTTGAAATGACCTCATCAGCTTCTGGAGATAGGTCGTTCACTGGAGTTAGTTGACGTAATTAGTTTCAGTGATGTAGAATTCCAAAGAACTCTGGGCGTTTCATCTGGAGGTTCAAGACTTGAAGGATGCTAATATAATATAATGGACCAAACTATATTGGGTGAATTCCTGCTTGACAAAAGAGAAGGAGGAAATGGCATGGGATCAGTTCCTGCTTAGCATATATTTCACCTAAAGGTGGTTTCTGTGGAAAGGAGAGGATCCATAGCAGCATAGCTCGAGGGAACAACAAACACTGCAGTTTCTGATTCAGTTTTTTGCATATCATTGCCTTGAAAATTTCAAGTCCATTGCTTCTGGAACAGTTCCTTCTCCAGCTGTCTTCTTTGTACTTGCTCTTGACAACAGTGCTCAGCTTTTTAATACAGCTTTCATCTCAGCATCGAAAAGCAGTTCTACATTGGCATTTAAACCGAGTCATAATGTGGATTAAAGTGAGCTAGTTTGCAGTGGAGTGTTTACACAGGCATCACAGGAACTGGTTGGAGGACGGGATGGTGGCCACAAAGATCTGCTGCTTGCAGATCGATCTTGTTGGGGAATCTGAGCTGTTAGGGTCAAAATAACCTGGTGAAAGTATGATAGCTGGGACCCAGTGCTGGTAGCACTACACTGGTTGCGTAACATGGCTCAGAATTAGAGAAGGGAACACGTGAGCCAGACACAGCACCACGTGCACAAGAGACTGCTCAGTGAGAGACGCAGCTACGACAGAGTCGAAAAGGTGGTTCGGAAGAGGGGGGCGGCAGTCAAGCATACCGATGTAGGTTATCTGGAGATGCTATCCAAAGTAGTTCGGCAGAAAGGAGGAGGGGAAACAGCCAAGCATATTGATGTAGGCTATCCGGAGATATTCAAAAACGTTGTTGCATTGGAAGGAAGGATAAAAAGGAGAGGAGAAATAGAAGTAGTAGTGAAAAATGAATCCAATCCAGTCACTCTTACATTACTTCAGTGTTATCCTGTCCCACCTGCGTTATATTACTTCACTGGTATCCTGCCACAGCTGCGTCTCACACTCGGTTAGCTGCCTCGCACATGTGTTCCCTTCTCTAATTCAGAGCTGTGTTGCACAACCAGCATAGCGCTACCAGCACTGGGTCCCCACTATCATACTTTAAACAAAAAACCCTCAATTGGGGTGATTCCACCATAAATATAGCAGAGTACCAGAAGTAAACTTCATAACCAGCAGAAACATACATGTGGTGAAACTGGGATAGGCTTCTATTCTTAAGATGCCACAGGATTGCAGAGTCAGAACTTTAGTTTCAAACAAATTTATTTAAATAAAAGAAATACATTCTAGATAGCAAAGGTCTTGGAGAGAACTAGCTTACTAAATCTTATGTTCTAATAAAGTAAAAGGTTAAAAAGTCAAAAATCCATGCAGCTACATTTTGCCTAAAGAGAGGCAAAATGTGCATCCCCACTAGAAGGAAGGAAAGGCAGAAGAGAATAGAAAATGGCGAATGGCCACAAGGTGCAGCCCAGAGCAATAAAAATATATTTTAAAAGGAAGTTCCCTCACAGAGATTCCATTGCTACATCTTCAAAGGGGGGAGGAGACAGTGGCCAGGAGGAGGAGGAAAGACAAAGCCTCTTTTGGTAAATATGCATAGGAATGTGAGGAAGAAATCCCTCAGCCTAATCCTATCTCTAGTCTAGCTACTCATTGAGGACTGGATACTTGATGACACAAGAGATTTGTGCAGTCCAGGGATGAAATCCAACAGATTTGAACCCATAAATATTTTTTCTAACTTTGTCCCTATCAGATGTGCTGATAGGGAGCAGCACTAGAGGAAGGCAGAGCACAGCAACAAATGGCAGAAAATAAGTCTTCCCATGCGAATATGGTGGTTTCCTCTTGAGGAAGGGATTCATTTGCCTTCTGTCAAGCTGTGTTTCCACCCCTAACCCTCAATGCTTCAGTGCTAGCCCTGTCCTCACTCAACATTTTCCTGTCTCAAGTCCCACTCTGCATCAACTCTATACTGAACAGCTGCAGTGGATTTCATACATTATTCTGGAATTTCCAGTGAGTTGTCTTAAATACACTGTTTCTAGCTGCATGTCAGCTACAGCATGCATTGGGGGTGTATGTTTTCTGGACACCCCAATTTTCACATGGCTTCAAGCTGCATTATATTGCCTATGCAGAACTGTCCTTAGAAACAGTACTTGGAAATATTAAAATGCTGGATATGTTGGCTGTCTGAGGAATTTAGAGAGCCGTAGTTGAAGAAAGTAATTTTTCCAAGCTCTATATAGAAGTTATATTGTTTACAAAGATGCTGCCATATTTCACTTCAGACAGTGATTTGAAGCCTCGTCTTTTATAAACTGAAGTCAGAGCTCTTGTAATCACTAGAGACTGAATCAGGGTCACCTCTCTGTATATCTTATCTCTCACTGTGTTTTATTCAATAAATTGTGTTTTCAAGTCACTTGTTGATTTATGGTGATCTTATGAATTCCATAGGGTTTTAGTCAAGGAATACTCATAGTTAGTTTTGTCCATTCCTTCCTCTGAAATATAGTCCACAGTACTAACATCAGTTGGTGGTCTCCCATTCAGGGCTCACTTTGCTTAGCTTCCAAAATCAAATGGGATTTGGTGCCTTGGTGTATTTAGGCTTAGCAAACCCATTTTCTCACCCCTGTCTTTTGTGATTTAACTAAACACCTTCCTTCTTTTGTTTGTAACTATAGCAATCCTCTTAACATTTCTTCCATAGACTAGATTTTACTTTGCAGTAGCCTATCTATTTTTTTAAAATAACCATCTATTTCAGAAATGCTCTGCAATCGAGCACAATACTTTTGTGATCTGAAATCAAAGTTGCATCCATCAAGAAAGTATCAGCCCGAAACTTGACTTGAAATGAGTTCAGCTTTAGATTATGTGTTTGTTTAACCTGAAACCTTGGCTACCTGAATAAACTCATTGCCCTGAATACTCACTTCGCTACTGGCAAAACTGGTATTTCATTAAAATTCACAAGGCTGAGACAAAGCTCTCCCTTAAAAATGGAACCAAATCAAAATTGTTTTGTTTGTATTGTTGACTTTCTATCAGCAGTGTGAATTCCGTGACCCTCTAGATCAGTGGTTCTCAACCTGTGGGTCCCCAGATGTTTTGGCTTTCAACTCGCAGAAATCCTAACAGCTGGTAAACTGGCTGGGATTTCTGGGAGTTGAAGGCCAAAACACCTGGAGACCCTCAGGTTGAGAACCAATGCTTTTGATGTTATTAAGCCACAATCAATGAGATTTACCAATGTGTTGACTCACTGTGCAAGATTTAAATCAATAGGTCTACATTAGGTAGAACTAACCAATATGGATTAAACCTTAGTCTTCTACTCTGTAGACCAGGGGTCCTCAAACTAAGGCCCGAGGGCCGGATGCGGCCCTCCAAGGTTATTTACCCGGCCCTCACTCAGGGTCAACCTAAGTCTGAAACGACCTGAAAGCACACAATAACAACAGCAACAACTACAACAATCCTATCTCATCAGCCAAAAGCAGGCCCACACTTCCCATTGAAATACTCATAAGTTTATATTTGTTAAAATTGTTATTCATTTTAATTATTGTATTGTTTTTAAGTGGGGTTTTTTTGCACTACAAATAAGATATTTGCAGTGTGCATAGGAATTCATTCATGTTTTTTTTTTCAAATTCTAATCTGGCCCTTCAATAGTTTGAGGGTCTGTGACCCGGCCCTCTGTTTAAAAAGTTTGAGGACCTCTGCTGTAGACCTTTATTTGTAGAGGTGTTCTGAGGTATTCTGGTCTCAGAATTTTACCAAAAAAAAATGATAGAAAGGGAAGAGAAACCAGGGGCCTTGGAATTCCCCATCGGCAGTGACACATAGGTATTAGACTGTCTGAAGAAATTAGTATTCATTGCTATTAAAATAGTATAATCTTGCTGTCTAATGAGTTCATCAGACACAGTCTTCTCTGCGTGTTTCCCCCATTTCTCTATGCTGCCAAAGCAGAGTCCCATAGAGCCCACCACATGATGTAGGGCAACTTCTGGTGAAACTCTGTGTGGATCTGTTTTGGCAATGTAGAGAAATAGAGCCCTAAGTGCCTTTGGCAGAGTTGAGTGTTACTGGACTCCTAATGGCACAAAGCAGGGGAATGCCAGGAGAAAGATAGACCTGAAGGGGGAGAGGGCATGGGATGGCAGAAGATAGACCTCAATGGGAAGGAACAGAGTAAGATGCTTCCCTCCACTGTCCCATGCTTCACTCTGCTTTCCCCTCTTTCTCACTGCTCCTCTGATGAGATCCTAAATTAAAATAAATAATCAGAGTTTTGTTTGGGATTTATGTCTTTTTAAATAGGTTTATACCTACAGGAGTGAGAATTGGACAGTTCCACAATAAAGGGCAGCTGTTGCATTACATGGAAGAACCAGCAAAGTGACCAATGTACATTGAAAGTGATGCAATTGGGCAATAGTACCTATTACAACTGAAGCACATCAATCTGTTATGCATTGGGACATTAGCTAGAGAGTGCTGATATGCACTGAGATACTTGCTGGTGTTCTGTTTTCTGCCTTCGTAATTCACTAACAGGGTTTCTGCTATGTAGCTAAGTACACATAAAGTTATTTAATGGAAACCATGATGGAGGATTCCAGACAGTGTTTATAAGTTTCAATCTAAACATATGAATAATCAGAAATGAATAACTAAAAGAGAAGGAGCAAGAGAGGAAATGAATGAAGGGGAGTCAGATATACATACATTTGTATAGATCAGTGGTACCCTGATGGCGCAATGGGTTAAACCCTCATGCCGACAGGACTGAAGACCAATAGGTCGAAGGTTCAAATCCAGAGAGAACACAGATGAGCTCCCTCTGTCAGCTTCATCTCCCCATGCAAGGACATGAGAGAAGACTACCACACAAATGGTAAAACATCAAACATCCAGGTGTCCTCTGGGCAACATCCTTGTAGAAAGCCAATTCTCTCACACCAGAAGTGACTTGCAGTTTCTCAAGTCGCTCCTAACATGAAAAAAAGTGGTACTCAACCTTTTAACCTCCAGGAATTTGAGATTTTAACTCCCAGAATACCCAGCTAGCTTGTCCAACTGTCAGGAAATCTGGGAAATGGAGTCCAAACCACTAAGAGGAGCAAAGGTTGGGAACCACTGATCTATATGAATATATGCCAATCTCCTTGCCCTTTATTCATTCTCCCCTTCGCCCTCTCCCTTTCAGTGATGTGCTTCTACACTGTTGTTCCACCCTGATTGTGTCCAATATAGGGCTAGCTGGAAAAAGTCCAAATGATGCTTTTCTTCCTCTGTATGTTCTTCTAGTGACCAAAACAAATATTAATGTAGGACAAGTAGCACAGCTAGCTCAGGAATTTTGGAAGCACTCTAATAACAGTATGTGACATGATCTTTGTTTCTGGGTTATGAATGTCATTTCCTAATTGGTTCTATAATAAAAACACGGAAAAAGTTTATTAAACTGCAAAAATTTTGTTTTTGCAGGACGTCCTGCAGGACATTTTGCTATAGTTTTTCAATGAATATCTCACAGAGTCTCATCCAATTTTCTCAAATAGAACAACTAAGTAATCACCACACAATCCAACAGGAAATAACACTTTCAAACGAGGAATGGATTTTTTTTCCAAATTGTGTTACATAGTGTAATGAAACTATTGGATTCTACCAAATTTAATCTAATTATCTAATCCAATGATTTAATAAGCCATCTAATGATCGATCTAATAATAATACAGTTAGATTTGATCCATGTGTCAGAGTGAAATGGTTAAAGGGGGAAATTTAGTGCTGACAGAAAGACACAGTTGGGTGTATGCTATGCTGTAAAGTGCAGAAAAAGTATAATACAGCCATTAGGATTGTGTGCAGAACCATTTTCATCATTTCATCTGTTCTTTTGTTACTTTCAGGTACACATAACGGGAAGGCCCCTCCTGGTACAAAAATCAGCTCAACATGAAAGCAAGCTAGAGCCGATCCTGGAACCTTGCCTGCTTTTCGTGAGCAGCCTCCTTGCTTTGGAAAGAGTGCCTGCCTCCTCTGGAATAAGAGAACTTGCCCCCTTGCCTTGGAAAGCATGTGTGGCATGCAGGCCCAGAAAGCACATGCACCTGCCTGCAGCCGAGCACCTCCTCTGGAGTAAACTTGCCTCCAATTCTTGGAAAGTGCGTGTGATGTGCAGGTCCAGAAAGCACACACACCTGCCTAAAGTTGAGTGTCTCCACTGGAATAAACTTGCCTTCTTGCCTTGGAAAGTGCATGTAGTGTGCAGGTCCAGAAAGCATACACACCTGCCTACAGTCGAGTGCCTCCTCTGGAGTAAACTTGCCTCTTGCCTTGAAAAGTGTGTGCAGTGTGCAGGTCCAGAAAGCATACATGCCTGCCTGCAGTCGAGTGCCTCCTCTGGAGTAAACTTGCCTCCTTGTCTTGGAAAGTGCATGTGGTGTGCAGGTTCAGAAAGCACACATGCCTGCCTACAGTCGAGTGACTCCTCTGGAGTAAACTTGCCTTCTTGCCTTTGAAAGTGCATGTGGTGTGCAGATCCAGAAAGAACATATGCCTGCCTGAAGTGGAGCGCCTCCTCTGGAGTAAACTTGCCTCCTTGCTCTGGAAAGTGCATGTGGCATGCAGGCCCAGAAAGCATGTGTGCCTGCCTACAGCCAAGCACCTTCTCTGGAGTAAACTTACCTCCTTGCCTTGGAAAGTATGTGTGGCATGCAGGCCCAGAAAGCATGCATGCTTGCCTGCAGCTGAGCACCTCCTCTGGAGTAAGAAATGGGTAAGAAGCTTCTGTAAAGTGTGCACCTGCCTGCAGCTGAGTGCCTCTCCTCTAGAGTAGAGCTTAAATGCCTAAAATGACGGGAAGGGGAACCTGGAAATCCTCTCCGCCACCGCCCATAATGGTCCAATATAAAGCAGATATTTCGGAACCCCGGAGTGAAAACAGATCTCTGCCCTCCCAATTTCAGGAGGCTCCCGAAAGCTGGGACACAAAACAGCCAGGCATGTAGCTGGGGGGGGCTTGGGGGCTTCAGCCCCCCCCCCCAAATTCTGATGGTGGTCCGCGAAAAGGCCTTACTGGTGCATTATTTAAACTGTTATGTTTATTCATATCATGATCTGATCACCATACTCAATATATCCCATATGCATGGGTGTATTGGGGTAACGATACAAAAGGTTTGCTAGGGTAGACCCTCTTTCACTCAGACTCAGCCCCCCCCCCCCCGAACCAAACTCAGTCCCCCCGAACCAAACTCAGCCCCCCCCCCCGAAACAAAATCCTGGCTACGGGCCTGCTAACAGCCATTCTGAAATCCTCAGAATTAGGTTGCTACCCTCCCTGTTCTTTCATCCAAAATGTTCTTTTTCTTAAGGAAAATTTCATCCCCTTCTAACAAGGTTCCCTTTGACTTCCTTCCATCTGCCAGCACTGGCCAGTATCCAAGTCTGACATTGAACTCACAAAAGTGGCTTCTGTGAATGCAAGCAAGGAGAGAACAGTCTTGCATTTTTTTCCCCTTGCAACTGTCCATATACCTCTTTCTCAACCCACAGTAACTGCTACAGAGATCTGGCAATATCTGCAGAGCAGGTTTAAGGGTACCTGATAGGTCTGCATGTTAGAGGGGAGAGGGTCCAAAAACCCTGACACTACCATGAGCTTTTCATTGGATTGGAGCCCACGGCCTCACAGGAATGTCAGTGAAGCCTGCCAATTTCACTGTCCTTGTACATTTCCCAAATCCAGGAAGCACGTCCCCTCAATCAAAAACAAAATTCAACTTCTCTCTATGCTTCGGTTTTTGCTCCTGTACTTTGGAAGCTGAATTTTAAAAACAGGACTGTTTAGGACAGGAAAGAAATTGCTTGTGATACACTCTACCTCTCCAGGGTTGCAGGAGCACTCAGTGAACCCTTGGAAAGAAATAATTACATGGGACGCCAAGACAGCATTGTTATACTTCTCTCCTACCTCCACAGGGGAAAGTGATGTTTACTATCTGCAGCGAGACATACTCTCTATCTTCATCCCAGGAGGACTGAATGTAATGCCTTTTTAATTGACAAGGCTCTTACAGAAAGGTTAAACAATGAAGGAGGGAAGTTTCTGAAATATGTTTTGCAAGATATATGAAACCTTTAAGGAATGTTTAAAAATCAGCCCATTTGATACATATTTTCCCCCTATAGTCAAACATATGGCACAAGGATCTTCATTATAATTATTCCTGATGATAGTAAACTATATTGCATTATGTTGATCATTTGGGTATTCATTGATGTTAATTGCCATTCACTAGGAGCCATGGTGGCACAATGGGGTAAAACTTTGTGCCGGCTGAACTGCTGACCTCAAGGGGTGAGCTCTCATCTGTCAGCTCTAGCTTCCCATGCAGGGACATGAGAGAAGCCTCCCACAGGATGGTAAAAAATCCGGGCATCCTCTGGGCAACGTCCCTGAAGACGGCCAATTCTTTCACACCAGAAATGACTTGCAGTTTCTCAAGTCACTCCTGACATGATAAAAACATTGCCATTCACCTTGCTTTACAGATGATCCTATGAATGAGAGATCTCTAGGTCAACCTGTTTTTAACAGCTCTGTTCAGATCTTACAAACTCAGGGCCATGGCTTCTTTGATATTGTTTAACCTTCTGTAATATAGTCCTCATTTTTTCCTACTGCTTTCTCCTATATCAAACATATATTGCCTTTTCCAATGGGTCGTGTCTTTTCGTAATATGTCCAACGTATGACAGCCTCAGTTTAGTCATGTTATTTTCTATGGAGTTTTCATTAGTGTTATTTATATTCGACACAGGGAAAGATGGATCATGCTAATGTTGCCACTGCTTCCAGTAGGCCACACAGCTCTGGCTGAGCTCCTGGCTGTTGCAGATGCCCCATTCAGACATTAAAAAAAGCACCCACACAGACAGGAAGAAAGTGGGGAGATTGCCCTTCTCCTTCTTTTTGGTTGTGCTGGCACCAGAATGGGGTCCAGTGATGACTGAGCTTGCAGCTTCTAGTGTCCAACTAGGAGTGATAGCAGCAACATGGAAAGTGAAGTGGGGCTCATGCAGTCTCAGCCTGGCTGGACAATGTAGAAAGCAATGCATCACCAGAGAAGGTCCGGCCAGGTGTCTGACTGCTTCCAGGGCAGGGCCAGACAGATTTCGCAGCTAATGTAGACTTGCCCTTTATTGATATAATGCTATTCTCTTGCTATAGAAGGCGTCCCCTTCCCTTTTGATTCCAGACTCTTATTGCTGAATTCGGAGGTATACAATTCTCACTCCCACTTTTTTTTTTTTACTAAAATGTTCCCAGTCTTCTTTTGTATTCAGTTGTGGTCTACCTGCAATGAAACGTATTTATGAAATTTATATCCTATCTCTTAAGGCGTGTAACAACTGTTCACAATACAATTAAATAAACTAATGGCTCAATCAGAGATTGCAACTACTGAAATTAAATTGGCCTGTACTTATTCCAAGCAATGAAATGTTCGTCTGGCTCAGACAACAGATAATTTGAGTGGTCAGGCTGGTTGCAATCCTCCTCCATTCAGAACCACAACAGATCTGGCACTCTGTCTTAATGCTTACGCAATACTTACTTAAAGTTGCATCTGAAGAAGTAGAGTTAGTCTACTAAAGTTTATGCTACCAACTTGATTCTCTCAGTTATTCTCTAATACTCATTTGCATACATATTCCAGACTCACGTGGTAGTTTTTAAATTACTGTGACCTTGAGACCCAACATGGTATAGTGGTTTGTGTACTGGACCACAACTTTGGAGACCAGGGTTTGATTCCCCCCTTGGCAATGACCATCCACTGGGTAATCCTCGACAAGTCACAGTCTCAGCCCAAGAGGAGGGCAATGGCATATCCCTTCTCAACAAATCTTGCTGACAAAACCCTGTGATATGTTCTCCAAAATGGCTTGAAATCATGCAGCAACAAAAACCAATCCCATGCTGTTTAACTTTTAATAGCTTTTCAAAACCAGAAGTACACTATCAGCCACTTCATTGGTTTTTGTTGTTGTTGTTGTTGATTGGTACTTTTGGCAGAATTTGTGGCCTTGGAAGATCCTGCAACAGAAAATTGCCCCCGGGATACACCAAAAAGGCCCTGTGAAAACAACTGGCCTATAACTAACTGTGAGAGCTGTTCAGCAGTGGAACTCTCTGTCCCGGAGTGTGGTGGAGGGTCATTCTTTGGAGACTTTTAAGCAGAGGCTGGATGGCCATCTGTCAGGGGTGCTTTGAATGCTATTTTCCTGCTTCTTGGCAGGGGGCTGGACTGGATGGCCCATGAGGCCTCTTCCAACTCTATGATTCTGTGATTCTATAATCTTATATTTCAGTGGATTTACTCTAAGTATGACCATGTCTGCTTTCAATTCAATGATGAAAATATAGCAGGTTGGACGGTGGTGGCTGTGATGATTTTAGTCATTTATACTGTTTTATTCCATCCAGCCCCATTTATATTGTATAATCATCAGCAACACAGCACGCCACTAAAAGCCAGTCACTTTCTAAAAATCTGAAGAAGAACATGAAGGAAGCTTTTCTAGCTTTCCTAAGGAAGGAATTCAAAAGTCTGGCTACCAAGAAGGTCCTCTCTTTAGTTCTCACCAAATGAACCAGAGGAAGTAGTGGGCCAGAGCAAGGAGCCTTTCCTGAAGATCTTAGAGGTCTAACTGAATCCCATAGAGAAACATAGTCCTTTAACTTCCAGCATGCCTTTTCCCCAGCATGTGTTAAAACTAAAGGACAAGCAGAAACCCAGTAGGTTGGTATTTGCTCCAGCATTTGAAGATGGAAGCAGTACCCATTTAGGTTCTGACTATCATTATTTGATACGACTTCCATCATCTTGTGCTGATAAAATTTAATTAGCACCCTACCCATTTCTGCCTGTTGTCTGTTTGAAGTACTGGGCCCTCAGACCCTTTATGTCAGTGGTTCAAAACCTGTGATCCATGGACCACCAGTGGTCCACAAGAATTAAAATATGGTCCATGGCCTCACCGTTACTACACTGTTATTCCAGTATGTATAGAGTAATTAGGTTTTAGGAGAACCGTACATTTAAGACTCTGTTTTTTTCTTTCTATGGGTTTCTAATATATCTCCTGCATGATCCAGTTTGTCCTGCTGTTCAGAAATCAGAAGACAGCTTGTGTTAGCAGCTACTTGTGGTGCTAAAGAAGCGAGATTGCTAAAACACGTATTTTCCCCAACAAAGAGCTAATTGCTTGAAAAAAGTCTTAATTTCTAGATCTACTTCCTGATCCTACAGATAACATTTACAGTCAGCTCTCTATTTTAAATGGGGTTAGGGGCTCCGCAAGAGTAGGAAAATCATGAACAAAAACCCTACTTTTAAACTGAGAGAACACCCTCCAGGATTCTCTAGGTCTTCTAGCAAGATGCTATAGCCAATCTCTGGTAGAAGGAGAACATAGAATAAAATCAGACTGAAGGACTTACAAATGCCTGGAGAAGAGTTCTCTCTTCTCCAGAGTAACTCTCATGATCAAGTTTCAGCAAAAGTTGACTATAGAGTCATGCTGGAAATTCATAGAGAATACATATGAATCAAATGCCGTTAATAATCCAACCCACAAGGTAAAACGATGATGCATGAAACATACATATGTAAGTACACCAAAGCACTTGAGGTATTTCCAGATGAAGAAGTCGTGGTGCAAGCAGCCTGCTTTGCTCTGGGAACTTTATGGGAGGATTTAGATGTCATTGCCTTCTATCTATAATACCACTGACCAGCTTCTTCCATTCTCATTGTTGTTGTTTGTTGACATCAAGTCTACTTCCACTTGTGTTGATTCTATGAATGTAAACCCACATAATTCAGTTCCAAACTGCATTATATGGCAGTGTAGATCCAGACTGTTTTATTCATATATATACTAAGCATGATTTCCAACCCAGCCTCCCATTCAACAAAATATACTCCATACATAGTCTAAATCCTTGTGTTCCCATGTTCTTGAAAACTAACCTTGGTCGCCCACGGATTCATGTCCTAGTAATCAAGTTATGGAATCTGGCACCTTGGATTTGAAATTGATGTTTCACAGGATTGTCTCATTTTTATAGATGGAATCTACTCCACTGAAGTTGATTTTTTATCAACTCCACTGTTTCTAAAGAAAACAATCACTATCCCACATTTCTGTAGGTAATTCTGCATTGAAACTATCATGGTGCAGTGGTTTGAATATTGGACTAAGACTCCAGGAAACTAGGGTTTGAAACACTGCACAGCCATGGAAACCCTCTGGGCGACTCTAGGGATGTCACACTCTCTTGGCTTCAGAGGACAATGGCAGTTTCTGAACAAATCTCATCTCAAAATCCCATAAATCAGAAATGCCCTGAAGATACATAACAAACTTCATACATATATACAATGATACTATAATCCAGTGTTGCTGATGCTTTTTCAAACTATTGGTCAAAACTGTGAATGCTCACCATATGACAATAATAAATGACATCCTTTGCTGTGATTTTACTCTCGTATAGAAGAAATGAAATATGTTGATCAACTACAGTTTCCACCATCCCTTGCCACAGTTCATGTTGGGATGGGATTATTGGGAGTTGGAATTCACCTGGAAGCTATTAGTTCCTTATCTCTGCTGGATAAAAGAGGCCAGAGAAAGTGTGAATGTCCATAATGGGAGAGGAGGGAAGAAAAGAGGCAAGAAGGGAGAGAATTTGATTGGAAGCCAGATATACTTGCTTACGATAAAGTTAAAGTAAATCTGATGCAACCATAGAGGTGCTAATGTCAGCATCCTGTGTCTGTAGCATCAGCAGACATATCACTTAGTGGGGATTTTTGTCTCGTTTTAGAGTTCAATCAATGACCTCTGAGGTCTGAGGTGTGTAAGCTGTGCAGGTTCTTCCACTTAATTTACTTCTACATTCAGGGCATTAGGAACACAAGTGGTGTCTTTCCTCTGGGGAACATGACTCATGCATGATTGTACCTCAAATGGATGCTTTTGCCTCTGTAATTTTGACCATGTTAATTTCAGAAGATCTAGAAGGGGTGGGGTGTTTCCAGGCAGAATTCCAGCTGTAGCTTTCCCCCTCCTTTTCCTTCAGCTAATTCAGCTATAGGAAATGCAGAAAGTGTGGTTGAAAACTAGTTTAAGCCTTCCCTGACATATTTGTGTCATTTTACAGTTTTGGAATATACCTCTTGCTCATTTAATGAGCTTTCCCAGCTGTAGATAAGTATTTGGGAATCATAGGATGGAATTATGTTCTCTTCCTGCCTGAGTAGTGTCAGGGATGGAGTCAAGATGGTCCTGTTGCACCAAAATGAATTCTGTCTGTCTGGACTGTTACCCTTACCTGTTCTGTCATCCCAATTGCTGTGGCTGATAGTCGAAGAGCTGGGCACCTTTGCTGAAATCGGACAGAGGTTCCCACATGATCAGGGAGAAGGAGAGGCCGTTCTTTGCTCTCTGGAGCTCACCGGCTGTAGTGCTGGAGCCAACATGTCCCCAATCCACACCCTTTTCCCTGCACTGCTGATGGTGTCATTGGCCATGTGGAAAAAAGACTGGTTTACTTTGCAGCCAGGCTACTGTCCACTTTGTGACTATAGTACTTTGGAGTTACAGTAAAACTCCAGAGCGTTTCCCAACTATACTAAACATGGAGCCAAAACAACATGTCCTGGCTTACCTTGTGTTAAGGACTATAAGTTCTTAGATGTCAGCTAGGCATCAGGTTCATTTTCTGCTAACTTTAAGGTAAAGGGCTGGTGTAGACAAGCCTACAACTCTCGTCTGAATTTCTGCTTAGGCATGAAAACCCATTGAGTGACCTTAGGCAAGTCATGCTCTTAAAGCCTTGGAAAAAAGGCAAGGGCAAAAACCCTCTGAGTTGATCTTGTCTGGAAAACCCATGATAGGTTTATTTCAGGGTCACCTTGGAGGCACACAACAGGAAGACTAGCTTTGCTGTCCATAACCATGTCTACATGGCCAAAATAAAGTGGACTCAGACCTCAGCTGCTTCAGGGAATCCAGGTGCTGAGAGACTGGATTTGAAGCAGACATGCTCCAGAGTAATACTGGGTTTTGGAGTGTGGACAGTTGGATTGTGCCAGATCCAGCCTGATCCAGCTACCCACACTCTGTGATTCTACACTTTGCACTGTCCACATGTCCAACAGACTACTGCGGCATCACCGGCAACAAGCAACTTCTTACCAGAGCCTTGCTGTTGACGTTCTTCCTGATGATGTCATATCAGTGTGCCCAGCCATGTGATCAGATGTGCAATGTCACCAGCAAGCCTCTGGCAGGGAGTTGGTGATGTTGTGGTGATGTTCTTTTGAAAAGACCCAGTTTTGACCTCTTTCCACTCCCTCCTCCTTTATTCTCATCTTATTTCAATTGCTGTAAATAGAGTTCAAAAGAAAAATGTTGTTTATACACAATTAACTCAGCAAAGAGGAGAGGAGAGAAGGGATGCCAACTTGCCTTTTCCTAGATATGTAGGCAGTCTCTCTTAACTAGGATGTGCACCCTCATTAATAGCTTTTGCTATCTTGACCACACACTGATGTTGCATGGGCAGATATATTAGAGCATTCATCAGTGAAATGTTGGGGAGTATATGCTGTGGGGCATAGCTGGGCTGGCTGAAAGCACTGATAATATGCTTTTGAGACAATAGTCACACCACAGAGTAAATTGATGCTGCATGAAAATGAACTGCACCCTCTTTTGGGGTGCTTTCAGGCAAGGGACTCTATACACAGTCAAAAGACAAAAGTAGTTTGTACTCTATGAACTCAGTAGAGAAGATAGGAATGAGTGGAATTTTATCTTTCCAGTAGAATCAGGCAAAACTAAACCAAATTCTGACTTGCATTTTCTTCCTCATTAAAAACATTTTATATCTTGGGTACACTCTGATGCAACTTGGCCATATATGTCCAAGTTTTTACCTATGAAATTGAGGTTGAGATTTAGAAATCCAAGGACCGCTGGTACCAAGATACCTTGCCCGGTGAGCCCTGGTAATTGCCAACATTCCTGGGTGAAATAAGACTTAACAGTACTGAAGACAAGGACAGAGGCTATAACCACGAATAAGAAGAAAGTCAGCCAGTCATCCATTTCCCACCAAACATGCCAAAGATCTGCTTGAGTTTTTTTTAAGGGGAGTATTTGTCTCCCAGAAATGGAACCAGTCTAAACTCCTTTGGCAAAGAAGTCACACTGCCCATGAGCAACAACAGTGAAGGCCTTCTCTTCTGTCCCCATGTCTTTGGAAAGGAACTTGTGTGCAAATGCAGTCAGAGATGCATAGGAGTAGAAATGTCAGCATTCCCTTCAAGTGCTTATTAATGAATTTATGGACAATGGTTTCCTGCAAAGCTGGGAGTGATCAAATCAATTGTGAGTCAGAACACAAATGAGCTCTTTTTGCTGTGTCGAGCAGCTCCAGCTAGTCTAGTGGGGAAAAATCTGTTTGGCTACTATGGATACCTGTTTTGGTGCTGCAGTTATGTGAAGACTGGAAGGAGATCTCAGCAGCCCAAAGCACTTTCTTGGCTTCTTCTTTTTTTTATGAGGAGAGATTGCCAGCCACTGGAGTGTTTCAGGTGTGGCCAACTGCATACCATGTTTGCGTAGCCCCCATCGGAAATCAAGCATTTGGTAAGGAGTTTCATACATGTGTGTATTTGTGTGTATGTAAATTTTTCCTAACTGTATGTTTTATTTCCAAATTGGAGAATTGCATATTAATCCTTATTTTATTTAACCAGGATGGCTAATGCCATCCCAAGCTATTTTGAAGCTCAAGGCAAAACAACCAATGGCACCCCCTTCCTCTTCCCAAATCAAGACACACAGCCACCTGTTATTTTGGCACCAGAGGCAAAAATACACCAGAGACAAGCATTTTTTCTGCATTCCTGGTAGTTAAAATACTTATTTACCATTATAAATAACAATTACTGAAATATTTGAGGCAAATCCATTCTTTATGCAGGTTTTTTTTACAATGTCCTGGTCTAGGTTCACTATGCTCTCCATATCCTTGGAACAAGTATCCACAATTACATTTCCTTTAGGTACTTTAGTGAAATTCTATAGTATTCTAGTGAGATTTTATAGTATTGGAATGGGCCCAGGGACTGCATCAAATAATCCCCAGGCTCAATCCACACTGCCATTTTGGTTTTTTGGGTTCCATGAGCCCCAAAAAACTAAGAAAGCATCCACCTTTAAAAGTTTAAAAATGTACCCAGCTGCCATTATGGTCCTCCTCGGACCCTCCTGGCATGAGGAAATGACACTCCAGGAGATATGGGGGGGGGGCGTCATTTCCTTGTGTCAATAGGGCCCGAGGTGAACCATAATGGTGACTGGGTAAGTTTTCAAACTTTTACGGGTTCTTTTGTGGCTTCAGTGTGGCTGCATACCATCTCAATTGGTATTGGGTGGGAGTGGGGACAGAAATGCACACCAAAGCAGGTTTTAAAAACCTGCTTTGGCGTGCATTTCTCAGATGTTTGGAAGCACCCAGAGGTGAACAGAAGACAAAAAACGACTTTATAAAATATTGATTTATGTCAGTTTTTGTGGGTTTTTTCGGGCTATATGGCCATGTTCTAGAGCAGGGGTCCTCAAACTAAGGCCCGGGGGTCGAATGCGGCCCTCCAAGGTCATTTACTCGGCCCTCACTTAGGGTCAACCTAAGTTTGTAATGACTTGAAAGCACAGAACAACAACAACAATCCTATCTCATCAGCCAAAAGCAGGCCCACACTTCCCATTGAAATACTAATAAATTTATATTTGTAAAAATTGTTCATTTTAATTATTGTTTTGTTTTAAGTGGTTTTTGCACTACAAATAAGATACGTGCAGTGTGCATAGGAATTCATTCATGTTTTTTTCAAATTATAATCCGGCCCTCCAACAGTTTGAGAGGCTGTGACCTGGCCCTCTGTTTAAAAAGTTTGTGGACCCCTGTTCTAGAGGCATTTCTCCTGACGTTTCGCCTGCATCTATGGCAAGCATCCTCAGAGGTGAGGTTTGCTGGGACTGGGAAAAAAGGGGTTTATATATCTGTGTATATATAAACCCCTTTATAAACAGATATATAAACCCCTTTTTTCCCAGTCCCAGCAAACCTCACCTCTGAGGATGCTTGCAAACCTCACCTCTGAGGATGCTTGCCATAGATGCAGGCGAAATGTCAGGAGAAATGCCTCTAGAACATGGCCATATAGCCCGAAAAACCCCACAAAAACTGAGTGATTCCAGCCATGAAAGCCTTCGACAATATATTGATTTATGTGTTGTCTATCCAACTAAAATTAATTATTTTATTAGGCATATTTCATCATCCTCTAAAAATAATGACTTTTGTGTTTCATCTTTGTGATTTATCACCATTCCTACTATTTTTTATGGAGCTGGACAACATGTGCAGCAAAATGTATAAATACATTTGAGAAAGATTTGTCAGAAGACTGGCTGTATGAAATCCTTCATCTTAAAAGTATTCCCATGACAGTTTTTGGCACTGAAAGATTTCTGCATGCAATTTACGGGGGGAGGGGAGGGATGGTATATTTGCCAATATCTGCCTTGCCATTAAACTGTTTTGTACTGTTCCAGTTACTGTTTCTTCAGCTGAAAGATCGTTCAGCAGACTGTCAAATTAATTGGAAACATGGCAAAAAAGCACTACTAGTCAAGAAAGACTTAATCATCTAGCAATGTGGTGCATCAAAAATGATTTAGCAAAGCAAGTTGATTTGATGGAAGTTACTGAAAACTTTGCAATGACAAAAGCTAGAAAATATATGGAGGGTTCTTTTTTGATATTATTCTAAGTTTTATTTTGTAAAGCCATATAGTTTTAAAAAATAAATATTAATATTATTATTGTGTCATCATTTAAACCAACTTATTTTGTCCTAAATCTTGGAGAGTCCTGGTTCCCAATGTCGGGCACTCGTCCCATTGGAGGATTATTTGATTTTTAAGGGGGCTATTTGATTTATGAACAGTGAATTGTTAACATGTTATGGTTCTAGGGACCTCATATGCAGAGTATAAATATATATTGTGACATATACATTTTAAAAATTAAAATCAGAATGTACACAGTGGTCAGCTGGTGACAATGGAGAGGGGGAAAGCCAGCAAATAGAGAGAAGCAGTGAGAGCAAAGTTAACTAGAGAATGTAAGAGCACAGAAATGTGAGGCCATGTTATCAGTGTTCTTTAAACATTACAAAACACATAAAACATTCTTCCATTCTCTATTATATGCTTTGAAGCTTTATTGCTATTTTTTCATATCACTTCATATCACTTCATATGATTATTTTTAAATATTTCTTACTGAGTTCTTCCTCAGTACTTCAATTGTCCTTTTGTTCTTTTTTTTCTCTTTCATGGATGCCATGTTTTTAGAAGGTATTGAAGACTAAAGATCTTGTCACATTAAGTGGCCTAATGTGGGTGACAGTGGGGGGATTCGCTGGGCATTGTGGCAAATCCATGGGGCCGCAGGGGAATCGTCACCTCACATGCAGTGTTTTCTTCCTTATTACACAGGGGAAAGTGTTACTGCCTGGTTTTCTCCATGCTGTCCCTGTTGCTGGCAATAAGAATATGGGAACAAGCCTTCCATGTTCTCTTTGCTCCGTTGTAGGACACTTTCAACACAGTTTAGGGACAGAGCCCCACCAAAAGTATGTGTGCATTGTTTGCTGGGATCCATCAGGTACCATCCCTGAACCTTGTTGGAAGTGTCCTAGGACAGGTAAGAAAGCCTGTGTGATGAAGTGGTAAGTTCATGGACTTTTAGGTTTCTTCCATGTGATAATTATATGTCACAGAGGGAGGGGGGAAAGCATCAGGATTTTAGAGATGCTGAGGTAGAGAATGGCCAAAAAAAGGTTGTGAATTTATTTATTTATTTATTTATTTCCTATATTTATACCCCGCCCTTCTCACCACCACCCCGGGGGGGACGGACTCAGGGTGGCTTCACAAAGCACTATACGGTGTTGTCATCATATAACAATCAACAGAACATTAAAAATATTAAAAATATTAAAAAACAATTAATTGACACACGTCTATTAAAAATTGGAATCCAAAATCCAGCCTGGGTCAAATCATTGCCATAAGTGTTAAAATCTTCTTTTACTTGCTGCTCACTGATCGAACGCTTGGTCCTATAGCCAGGTCTTGATTTTCTTTCTAAAAGACAGGAGGGAGGTAGCCACTCTGATGTCTCTGGGGAGAGCATTCCACAGGCAGGGGATCACTGATGAGAAGGCCCTGTCCCTCATCCCCACCAGCCATGTTTGCAATGTCGGTGGGATCAAGAGTAGGGCCACCCCAGATGATCTTAAGTTTCGTGATGGTTCATAGCAGGAGATATGCTCAGACAGGTCATCTGGGCGAGAACCGTTTAGGGCTTTAAAGGTTAAAACCAGGACTTTGAATTGTGCTCGGAAGCTGATTGGCGCCCAGTGGAGCTGGTGTAACAGAATCACTACTGTAGAGCATCATGCAGGGAGACCATCAAAGATCCTGGCCTGGGGAACCACTTCAGAAAGTGGGAGCCATGAGATGCACAGGTAGCCCAAAGTTAGTCCAAAGTTAGCTTGCTTATATGTTATTACCATTAGCAAGCATTGTGCTTATAGTACTCCATCTAACACCATGAAGTGAGGCACATATAAGTAACTGCTTATCGCTCTGCTTTCATTAGAACATGGCCTGGATACAATGACTTAAATTTTTAAAATCATTTTTTCTTTCCTCCATCATCATTTCCCAGTCTGATGTTTGCAACCACTTCCTTCGTAAAGAGATTTGGAGGTCCTAAAGCTTTCCACACAATTTTGTGACTGAATAAAGGTGTGACTAAAACCAATTTTGGATTTAGTTTTCTGGCCACTCCTGCAGCTTGTAAGCTTTCGGCTATATCCTCTTTGAGCTTATTATTGGCCACCACAGGGAAATATGTAGTCTGTATCATCTCCTAACATAATGAGAAGCTGTTTGTGTAAAGCAGCTTGCTTAGGAGATGTTAACCACACTCTGAAAACCCCACTCTTTGTAAATCAGCTTTGCAAATGTGGTTAAAAATGGTCAGTGACAGTCTTCACATAGGGGTACTTGGGTAGTTTTGCCTACTTAACGGTGAATCTCCTGGTTATGAGAATGACGTGAATATAGTACTTTGGCAATTATGAGGTCTATCTTAATGACCCAGTTCCTTGAAATTACTCCTGCCAAGCCAGCTACAACTGTCATCTTCAATCTCAGTGGTGGGGTGAAGCAATCCTGGGATTGAGGTGGGATATTAAAGGAGCTGTGCATCTACACTGTAGAACTAATGCAGTTTTGAACTGCCATGGTGGCCTAATGCTATGGAATCCTGGTGAGGCACCGGCACTTTTGGGCAGAGAAGGATAAATACTGTGCAGATTTACAGCTCCTATGATTCCATAGCATTGAGCCATGGCAGCCAAAGTGATTTTAAATGGTAGTAGATCTGTAGTGTAATTATACACCCTAAGGCACTCAACCAAATTTGGGATGGAGTTCATCATTCTGGACAGCGCCACTAAAACTTAGTGAAGCTTCCCAGTACTGCTGACATGGGAGCCATGTGCTGCTCCTCGGCCAAATATTCTTCCTTTTTTAATTTCAGGGTTTGCAAAAGTGATGAGCTAAGGAGGTGAGGAGAGAGCAGGAGAAGTGGTGAAGTTCACTCCTGCTTTTGCTACAGAGAGTTTAACTACCTGCTGATTCCACACTATTTGCATCCACCGTTAGGCTGGCCAGAGGCAAAGGATGACAGGGCCTCCTCTAGTCTAGAAATTCATGTGGAATAAAAAAAATACCATGACTGAAGCTTTTCTCATCCTTGTATGACAAGTTAGACCTTTCGCTACACAATTTAAATCTGGGGAAGATAGTAAATCAAGATGCAGGTCTGTCACTTTTACATTCAGTTTGGACTACAGAGGCTTATGTGTTTCTCCTTTGATTTCCTGTTCAGTGCTTGTTGTTTATCATATACATAAATGTATGAGGGCAAATTTTGGGGCCAAAATTCTGGTTTTTGATGTGATCTGAAGATAAACTGAGAGTCATTCTGTAGAGAAGGAATAGTGCCAGTAATGCCTTGGGGGCCAGCTGCTTGGCTCAGGCATTCAAAAAGTCCAGAAGTGGGAACACGGAAGAGAAAGAGAGAGGAGGGGAAGGAACTGGTCCTTCATTTAGTTCTTCTGGAATGGACGAAGCTGTTGCATTTTGCCATGCTATTCAGAGAAGGTATGGTTCCTTTTATCAAAACAACAACAACAACAAAAGAGAGAGAGAGAAGAATGAAGGCATAGTATTTGACCCATAAATAAGTCAATCTAGGTTTTTTGGTCCATTGAAAAAATAAATTTTGTATATTTATGCATGATCATATGCATATATGCTGGTGGCGCAGCGGGTTAAACTGCTGAGCTGCTGAATTTGTTGATGAAAGGTTGGTGGTTCGAATCCAAGGAGTGGGGTGAGCTCCCGCTGTTAGCCCCAGTTCCTCCCAACCTAGCATTTAGGAAACATGCAAATGTGAGTAGATCAATAGGTATCGTTCCGGTGAATTGGGTACCTACCGAGCCCAATTCAAGGTGAAGGTGCTTACCTACAAAGCCCTAAACAGTTTGGGACCTGCCTACCTGCGTGACCGCATCTCCATGTATGAACCCACGCGATCCCTTTGTTCATCCGGAGAGGCCCTACTTACGATCCCACCGGCGTCACAGGCGTGTTTGGTGGGGACAAGGGACAGGGCCTTCTCTGTGGTTGCCCCCCGACTCTGGAACACCCTCCCCAAAGATATTAGACTAGCACCCACGTTGGCAGTCTTCAGAAAGAATCTGAAGACCTGGCTATTCCGATGTGCCTTTCCGGAATAGGATAATCTCCAGCACTACGTCCCAGAAGCACTTTATTAGAGTTTAAGACTCTCTGCACATTGCACTTGCCCGGAAATCCAAAATACCACCTGCCACACCCAGCACTTTTTAACCTGTACCCATCACTGGCCCGGCCCTGGTTTTTATTGCGTAATTGATGTATTGTTTTTTATTGCTTATGTTTTAATTTGCTTTAAATTGTACTGTTATTGTTTTGCTGTTGTTGTGTTGAAGCCTTGGCCTTTGTAAGCTGCATCGAGTCCTGCGGGAGATGCTAGCGGGGTACAAATAAAGTTTAATAATAATAATAATTAATAACGCTGCTCCATGCAGTCATGCCAGCCACATGACCTTGTCTACAACAGCAGCTCTTTGGCTTGGAAATGTAGGTGATTACCACCCCGCAGGAGCCCCCGGCGGCGCAGTGGGTTAAACTCCTGTGCCGGCAGGACTGAAGACCGACAGGTCACAGGTTCGAATCCGGGGATGAGCTCCCTCTATCAACTCCAGCTCCACATGCAGGGACATGAGAGAAGCCTTCCACAAGGATGATAAAAACATCAAATCATCTGGGCATCCCCTGGGCGATATCATTGCAGACGGCCAATTCTCTCACACCAGAAGTGACTTGCAGTTTCTCAAGTTGCTCTTGACACGACAAAAAAACCCCAACAAAAAACAAAAAAACCACCCCGCAAAGCTGGACACGACTAGACTTACTATCAAGGGGAAACCTTTACCTTACTTCTTCTGCAAGAGTATATTCAGTAATTTCCTGCAACTTGAACATTAGGTACTGTGCTGGCAATTGTGCTAGGTCAGATTTTTTAAAAAGCAAACTATTTGGATTTTTATTGCTTTATGCTTTATATTTCTGTTTGCACGATGCCTAGAGCATCTGTTCAGCAAGAGTGATCATGTATCAAAATGATAAATAATTATGTTCCAGCAAGGAAGGCCACGGTAAACTAAAAGACAGGAAATTCTCTCAGGCACAAATCTGGATTTAAATCTCATCTTATGTGTTCTCCTTTTTATGATGAAATCACTAGAATGAAATTCTTCTCCTTAGAATGGAATCCAGGAGCAGCTATAGTCCCGAGTCTTCAAACTCACATGAGAGATTGTGGGAGCTGGCAACCGTGATGTTCTCTTAAATGTCTGTTGGCAATCTGTCATTTTAAGTCTGCTCTGTCTTTTCTGATTTGAAAGCCACATGGGGATCCCAGAGTGTTTTATGTGTAGGTTCTTCTGGGAATGATAGGGTTGTGGGATTTGATTGCTTTAGATAGGTGTGGGTTTCCCTTGAGAATAAATGGAAGATGGTTATCAGTAATTTATAAAAAGCGAAAAGTTGGCATGCTGTACATATTCCCATGTGGAATAAAGACAGGGGAAAAAACTGAAGAAAGAAAATGGAAAACTTGGCCATTGCAGGCCTGATACACACAGCAGGGAGCAAAAAAACGTTGAGTAGCAGATGGCTGTTTATGAAAGGATATTGCAGAACCTTATTATGATAGTGCATGGTTGTGGCAACCTGCTTTATTTAAAGTTATATAATACTAATGCACATAGCTTGGGAAAACATCCTTCAACCAGCATCACTCCTGATCTTGCTAGTAAAAGGATCTGGAAGTTGTTGCCCCCCTCCCGCTGCAAAGTAATGCCTTAGAACCCAGTTTATCTGGTTACACTTGTAGACAAAGTTGGCACACATATGGGTCTGGATCCAGGCATTGATCTACCTGATTGATGAGACCAAAGCTCTGGGTTGATACTGGAGTTGCTGGAATGACATAGAATCATAGAATCATAGTGTTGGAAGAGACCTCGTGGGCCATTCAGTCCAGCCCGCTGCCAAGAAGCAGGAAAATTGCATTCAAAGCACCCCCGACAGATGGCCATCCAGTCTCTGTTTAAAAGCCTCCAAAGAAGGAACCTCCAGCACACTCCGGGGCAGAGAGTTCCACTGCTTAACTGCTCTCACGGTCAGGAAGTTCTTCCTCATGTTCAGGTGGAATCTCCTTTCCTGTAGTTTGAAGCCATCGTTCTGTGTCCTAGTCTCCATGCCAGCAGAAAACCAGCTTGCACCTCCCCCCTATGACTTCCCTTCACATATTTGTACATGGCCATCATGTCTCCTCTCAGCCTTCTCTTCTGCAGGCTAAACATACCCAGCCCTTTAAGCCGCTTTTCATAGGACATGTGTGGGTTCAGTTGGGCAGATGCTCAATGAGGTCTTGCAGTCACCAATGGCTATAGTAGGTTTGCCTCCAACTTGATGAGACCACTTAATTTCACACCGAGTCCCCAGAGAAAATGCCCCATGTGCTATTGATACTTATGAGACTAGTGCATGACCCATGCCAACCACTCCCAAGAAAGTTGTGACAAATTGATTAAGGTATGCAGGAGATATAATGATATTTAGGGAGAGTGGGTGGGAGTGAAGGATGAAGCAAACTACCTGAATGTGTGGGCCCCCCTCTCTCTATCCAACTGAAGTAAAAACCTCAATCTGGGTGTGTGTGGCCTGCCATCTAGCGAAACAATTAAAACCATAGTTTGAATCCATTGGCTGGTACGTCTTACCAAACCCGAGACATTTTAGTCAGACTCCAGAAGGGTCCAGAAAGAAGGCACCTCCTTGACACAAGATTGGTCTCCACAGTTTTAGGGGAACCCATTTTTCTTTTCAGTATTACACAAGATGGTGTTCACCATGCTATACTCCTGCCCCACAGCCACAGCCATTCACAGCATCATATTCCTGAGTTATGTCTAAACAATATGCAGAGTACATATTGGCATAGCAATCCAATGCGCCTGCCAACTCTTCTGCTCTCTTGGTCCATGAGAAAGGGTTGGCATTTCGAAACTATACAATTCACACGATAAATTTCATTGATTTACTCTTGGCACTCTGCTCAGGTGTACCCAACCTAGACCTGTCTGCCTCTTCCATTTCTCCTTGGCCTGACCTCTTGGTTTACCAGGACAGTGGCAATGCTGGCAAGTTCATTAAATTGTTATCTAATAATAAGTATCACAGCACAAAGAAAGAAACATGAAGCACACAGTTTCCACTGAAGAGAAAATGGGCAAGGAGAGGGGTCCTTGGCTGCAAAGGGTGGATTAGTCAAATGGGTGTGTCGTTGCCATGGCACATGCTGTTGAGATAATGAGGTAACTGGAGCCAAGGTACACAAGGGAAATGGTGGTTTAGCTCTCTCTGCCAGGACCACACAGTGCAAAGTCTGGGGCATTGCCCTCAAGTGAGTTTCCTTTTCAAGCTTCCTGCAATTTGGCATGGGCCTGAACTACTAACCTCAGTACATCTAGGCTCCCTTTTCACTTCCCTTCTTTGTGTCTCTGATTACATGGGGCCCACACATTCTTGAGGTGTGCCAACTCCAATAGTAGGGCTGGCACAAGCCATGGTTCATAAACAACATCTTAAAGAAAGCAAATATGCTTACGAATGGGCCTTCTCTTTTATTTTTTCATTTATTACATTGATATATTGCTCTTCCTTCAGGGAAGTGTATGTGACTCCCCTTTTCCTTCCCTGTGTGTCCTCACAACTACTCTGCAAGTAGGATAAGCAGAGGGAGAGAGCAAGAATAATATGCTACACTGGTTCTTCTTAGAATTATGTTATATTGAAGCGACAGTCACCACCCAAAATTGCATTTTTAATTTCCTCCTTTCCATAATGTATAGGATATGTGTTCTGTTATTAAGTCTTCACTATATTGGCTTCACTATATTGGCTGCAACAGCACAATGAGATAAGAATGAAGAACGTCACCATCGATATTTATTATTTATTTATCTTCTCAGTCCTCAGTCCTCAGGCAACTCAAGGTGGTTTACAGAGGCAACAATTCAATGCCCAACATCACCATAAAACATTTAAAAACATTAAACATACAATATAAAACCATAAAAAAGCAATAAAAACATAAATCATTTGTGTCTCCTGATTAAAAACATTGTCCAATTTTGATATTGAGAAATCAAACTGACAAATTATGAAATATATAAAATTATATGAAATTGAAGCCGCAGCTCCAAAAAAACTTAGTGAACCATGCCTTTTGTCTTACACTGACCTTTTGTATAAATTGTTCCTGGAATGTTGTCAGGTCGCGCCCAAGATCCCTGCCTTTAATTTCCATAAATGCCTCACAATGGACTGGGAGACAGGGGGAAATTACTCAATGAATGTACATCAGGGTGTTTCCTGCTCCCATTGGTAAGATCGGGACTATCTCGGAGAAGGATCCATGCCTCAAGCCAGTTTCACCTATTTAGATGGACATCGTCTTATGTTTACCAGAGCTAGACTATTAACACTATTACATATTACCACATCACATTCCTTTTGATTGCATGTCTCTCAAAGGCAGACCATTAAACTGTCTTGACACTGACAATTTACTGAATTTTCTGCCACCACAGTGAAAACATCTGAGGGAATCCTGAGCCACTTAGGACATGGATCCTAGCTGGACTGTTCTCTAACCAATCAGGAGCCGGTGCAGGTTTTTTGAATAGCTATCAAATGAAATTTAAATGCTCTGTATCTACAATTGGGGTGACAGCACTTTCTCTGCTGACATCTTCTTTGACCATTGAGAATAAACCTGTGGTTTTCCCTTCCAACCTGACTGATTTGGCTTTCTGGATTAGCTAGATATGCCGAGCTTCCAAACCCACAATTTAGTAGTGCTGAAATCACTCAACACAATGACAGTACAAAAGTTGTCTGAAAGATTATTGCATAGTTCTAGTTTTAGTGATTTAATACAATAAGTAGGAGGCTTCAGATAAGGTAGCTCATTTTTCAAAAAACAAAACAAAAACAGAATTTTAGTGCAACCCATGTATATTTTTGTCCAGATCTTGAGGGATTGTTAGGGCCAAACAGAAGCTGTATTGATGCACTCTCAAGAAAACAGCCTGACCTTCTAGACCTCCTTTCCAGTTCCAGCCTGAGGCTGTTTTCTATAATAGAGTGAACATACTCATGTAGTTAAACTGAGGCTGAAAGACCAGAGTGGTTTGTTTTGCTTTATCTGACATGGTTAATCACGTCAAGAACTACAAGTGGTAGAGTTCCTTGAACAAGGACAGGAATGTTGGAAGGCAAACAAAAACATCATAATACGATGGGAGTGGCTAACGATAGGTTTTGCAGGTCTCTGAAAAAGTGCCAAATTCACTCATTCACAATTTTGACGCAATTTAGGGCAACGTTGTCTGTACATCACAGCACACACCCAAATTAATCGACAACATTTTGCTTAGTCCTGAACCTGAGGGGCTAAAAGATGTTTTTAAAAGTCTACTTCACAAGAATCTCACCAATCTTTCTGAACATGTTGTTTGAAAACAGTATAAACAACATCTACCTATATTAATATTAATACTTATATACATAAATGAAATTGATAATAACTTCAACTAATTGTATGATGAGGCACATAAGCTGTAGGGATTTTTTTTGGCATACTGTCTACCATTGACTATAGCAGAAACTGAAAGAAATCTCAACAAGGCAGCAATCATCAAACACCGCAGTTATTCTACAATGGGGAAATTATGGTTAAGCCACCTAGCCATCTGGTCTATTGAGAAGGAATTTGCAAGAGAAATTATCTTTAGGGGGCTAGTTCATGATTTTGTAATAAAAAAAGACTGGAAGCATGAGGCTTTGAAGAGAATGACCTAATGTTTGCAATTATATTATATTATATTATATTATATTATATTATATTATATTATATTATATTATTTATTTATTTCCTATATTTTTACTCCGCTCTTCTCACCACCGAGGGGGGAATTAGGGCAGCCTCACAAAAGCATCATAGGATGCCGACATCATAGTCTATGCTTAAGAGAAGTTTAGAGCCACTAAAACGAGCTCTCCTCCGCATATAATCTGTCCTTGTTTATCTCGTGTTTATCTCGCCTGAGTTTTTAATCTGTTTCTACCCAATTTTCTTTTATCCATTACATGTAGCTCGCCCATATTACCGTGATTGTGTTTATTGTGTTTATTGTAATTTTATATTGCTATGTTGTCTTTTGTTTTATGTAATTGCGTTATTATTGTTTATTATTTGCGTTTTCGATTTTGTTTTATTTCATGTAATTATTGTTTTGGGCTTGGCCTCATGTAAACCGCACCGAGTCCCCATTGGGGAGATGGAGCGGTGTACAAATAAAGATGATGATGAAGATGATGATGATGATGATTATTATTATTATAGAGGTTTTTTTTATCATGTCAGAAGTGACTTCAGAAACTGCAAGCTGCTTCTGGTATGAGAGAATTGGAGGTCTGCAGAAACAATGCCCAGGGGACACCCAGATGTGTTACCATACTGTGGGAGGCTTCTCTCATGTACCCACATAGGAAGCTGGAGCTGACAGATGGGAGCTCACTCCATCTTACAGATTCAAACCACCGGCCTTCAGATCAGAAGTTCAGCCAGCTCAAGGGTTTAACCCATTGAGCCACCACAGCTTTGTAACATAATTGTGGAGTTGTGACAGTGACAAGAATCATGAAAAAATGTGAGAGGCTGTGCCTTTTGAAACTCTGTCTTTGGCAAAATATTAAATACCTAGAAGTCTTTATCTGTCTTTGACACTAGCACCTCAGTTCTTGGATATCTTTCCCCCCTTTATTAGTATCCATTAAATGGACAATTATCTCCCTTTTAATTAAAATCTTGTAACTGCTTAAATTACTTATGTTACCAAAACTGCAGTGTAGATGTTGTTTGAAGAAACCACGCAATATAAAAAACAGAAGTCCCTGCTCATTGTTAGAAGAGAAAATGCTCTTGTGTTTCTCATTCACTATTGGAGAAACTCAGCAAGTGGACCAAAATATTCCTAGCGAATAAAAGTGTTAACTGACAATCAAAAGGTTTAACATTTGTCCTTTTAACGTTTGTCCAAATGTATCTTCCCTATGAACCATCTTGGAGATTAAGATTGTCTAGAGAAGCCCTACTCTCGGTCCCACCTCCTTTGCAGGCGCAATTGGTGGGGAACAAGAGACAGGGCCTTCTCACTGGTGGCCCCTCGGCTGTGGAACTCCCTCCCCAGCGATATTCGATCAGCCTCTTCTCTCCTGACCTTCAGAAAGAGAGTGAAAATGTGGCTTTGGGATCAATCCTTTGGAGAATAATACAATGATATAAATGGATTTAGAATTATGTTGGACTAGATGGCCTTTAGAGGTCCCTTCCAACTCTAGGATTCTATTAAAGCAGTTTTAGTCAACCACGAGCCAGTCACCAGCCAAAAGTGTGATGCTGCAGCTGAAAAGACCAATGCCATTCTAGGCTGCGTCAATGGGAGATGCCTGAGAAAAGGCAAAAGGGAACTGGTATGACACTTTTTACCACGGCTGGTTTTTAAATTGCTTTTAAAGATAATTATTTAATGCAACTGCTTGCTTTAACTTATTGTACAATGCTTAGTATTGTCTTTTGTTTTAAAAATTATGTTTTGTTTTTGTTTATATAGGTATTGAATGTTTGCCTGTTACTAGGTAGGAAGTTGCACTGCGTCCCCATTATTATAAAGTTATTGTGGATACCATATTGTTTATATTAACCCCCCTTTTCCACTTACAGAGCGGGTTTACTGTTTTGCTTTGAAATATGGTAAATATTTTTTAAAAAACCATTTAACCTACTGATGCCTCAATTAATGTAATTTTATTGGTATCTATTGTTATTTTTATTTTTGAAATTTACCAGTAGCTGCTGCATTTCCCACCCTAGGTTTATACTCAAGTCAATAAGTTTTCCCAGTTTTTTTGTGTCAAAATTAGGTACCTCGGCTTATATTCGGGTTGGCTTATACTCGAGTATATATGGTAATCAGCAAAAAATTTGGATCTGATTAAGCTTCAGCATTTTGAAAGTTCTACACAAAGACTCTGGAGTATTGTAATTAGTAATATATTCTGGGGAAACCCACAACTGGGCTTGGAGAACCACTCCCCAACCGTGCAAGTGTTTTTAATTTATTCTTATCTCAACATGGAGCTAGATGTCCCCACACCCTTCATTTCGTAACCAAGAACGTGACAGGCCAGTCATGTCCAACCTCTGCAAATATTCGGATTGCTTTCTGGCCCAGATATACAATGGTTGTAAGGAAAGTCTCCATGGCATTTCTTTCCCAGTCTTCTCTCTGTGGCTTAGCACATTACTATGGCTGCAAGCCAAGTTTCAGGAGTGCGGCAAAATGTGGTTTTTCCCAATACTGCTACCCAATGGCATTTGAGGCAAATGAGTGGGCAGGAAAGAAAAATTCTCCTCTAGTTGAGATTTAATCTTAGCTAAAGAAAAACCTTAGGAGCGGTGATATTTTGCTTCATATTCATGTTCCCTAGTCAGGAAATACAAAATGTCAGAACAACTTTATATAAGAATTCTACAATCAGTCTTTTTAATTGGTGTGTTGTCGTCAGGCAGATTCATAATCCACCCTGCTGTTAGGCCCAGCTTCTGCCAACCTAGTTCAAAAACATGCAAACATGAGAAGATCAATAGGTACCGCTTCTGCAGGAAGGTAACAGTGTTCCATGCAGTCATGCCGGCCACATGACCTTGGAGGTGTCTACAGACAATGCTGGTTCTTTGGCTTAGAAATGGAGATGAGCACCACTGCCCTTTGTTGGCCAAGGTGGGAATGATCATGTCTTTCTTCACTCTAGGAGTGCATCTATATTGAAGAATCAGTGCAGTTTGATGCCACTTTAACTGCCATGGCTCAGTGCTACAGAATTCTAGGAGTTGTAGTTTTACAAGGACTTTAGACTTCCCTCTCAAATTATGCTGTTGCCTCACCAAACTTCAAATTCCATGATTCCATAGCACTGAGCCATGGCAGTTAAAGTGGCATCAAACTGCATTTGGGGTTATTTACAGTGCACCCAAAGACTTTCCACCCTTTCAAAAGGGAATTTGAATAAATGGTGTAACACAGTCAAGCAGCCATTTCTCACTATACAATTATAGCAAGAGGAGGATAATCTATATCTATATCTATCTATCTATCTATCTATCTATCTATCTATCTATCTATCTATCTATATATGGTCTGTGTATAATGAGTAACTTAAAAACAAAAGAAACAATGAACAAAATCCCAGCAAATTTGGCAACAAAATGTCTCACAACACAAGGAGTGACCATCACTCAAAAATTGTGATTTTGTCATTTGGGAGTTGTAGTTGCTGGGATTTATAGTTCACCTATAATCAAAGAGCATTCTGAACTCCACCAACAATGGAATTGAACCAAACTTGGCACACAGGACTCCCCTGACCAACAGAAAACACTAGAAGGGTTTGGTGGGCATTGACCTTGAGTTTGGGAGTTGCAGTTCACCTACATCCAGAGAGCACTGTGGACTCAAACAATGATGGATCTGGACCAAACTTGGCACGAATACTCAATATGCCCAAATATGAACACAGATGGAGTTTGGGGGAAATAGACCTTGACATTTGGGAGTTGTAGTTACTGAGATTTATAGTTCACCTACAATCAAAGAGCATTCTGAACCCCACAGAATTGGGGCAAACCTCCCACACTGAACCCCCATGAGCAACAGAAAATACTTAAGGCCATCCAGTCCAACTCCCTTCACCAGGGCAAGAAAAATAATCAAAGCCCTCCTGACAAAGAGCCATCCAGCCATAGATATAGATAGATAGATAGATAGATAGATAGATATGATTCACACAGAGAGAGATATAGTATCATAGACTTGAAAGGGACCCCTAAAGAAGGATAATTATATGTTGCATGTTCCAGAGTAGGCAAACCAGACACTCTCCACATCAACACTGACAAAGAAACAGCAAACAATACTGTTTACCCACAAGCAGAAAGAAATTACAGATATTAGAAACCAACACTTTCGCATTACTTTATTTTCCAGATCACCAGACTGGGCCACAGCAACACGTGGCAGGGGACAGCTAGTGATTTTATGAAATGATGTCTTGTTTTTCCCTAATAACTAGTTTTGAGATAGCTTACTAATGATTAAGAACAGTACAAATTAAAACCTACAAAATATTATTTATATGTGACCATGCATGCACATACACACAATTCATTTTAAAGCAGGATCTGTAGAGTTAAATCAATTTAAAATTCATTGGAAGATGCAATGTAAATAATACCCAAAGCAGCACACCATTAAAAGCTGATCTTTGACTGCCATGACATCAGCCTATGGCATCTTGTGGCTTGCAGTGTAGCAAGAGTGCCATGAATGTGATTTTCCTGTTTCTCGGCAAGGGTTGGACTGGATGGCCCATGAGTCTCTTCCAACTCTATGATTCTATGAAAGGGCTACTTAGAATCCTCAGCCAGAGTGCCTATGAGCAAACTACAAATCTCAGGATACTGTAGGACACAGCCTTGGCAACTGAAGTGGAATCATAGTGCTATAATTGTGGGTTATGAAAGGGCCCAAGGTCAGAGCTTAGAAAATAACCTTTAAAAAGACTCATTAGTTACAGCCGTAACAATTTGTATCTAAGCCTGACATTTCCATGAATGGATGTAGAACTTCAAACCGACTTTCTTGCCCAGTTTCTTACTTTTCTTGCTTTGCCGCAGACCAGCATTAAGCATTCTCATTGTTACTTGCCGCCAGGGCTGCTTTGTGCATTTAACTGCAGGCTAAACCTTGAACAGCTTACTTTGGGGAGGTCACTATAGCTGACTTTGTCAGGAGTTTTACCTGAGTTATACTTTTTTTTGCAAAGGAAATGAATGAAGAAGGAAAATATTCAGATTTTCCTTTTCTGAAAGTCATTTGTGATTTCTAAGACTTTCCTTTCATGAAGTGCAAGTGTTATTGGCTGGTAGAGTCAGGGTAGAGCTGAGAGGATGGGGGTTATTTTTTAAAAGTCTCTCCCTCCCTATACTTGCATGCCCCCAACAAAATTCACAGCTCACTGTATCAATTCAACAGGATTACATATTTAGCCTCACCTAGAGGGAAGAAGATTAGCTTTCAACTTTCAACTTATGAAAGTATTCTGCAATACGGTGCCCCTCACCTGCAATTTAAACCGGTAACATCTGTCCAATGGTAGGTGGAGGCTCCCATGTTAGTGTGGATGACGAATTTGTTTCAGGTTTTGGTCCAGTTTGTAAAGGAGCTAACCAAGGTGCTGAATGATACCACCAAATAGGTTCAGCTTGTTGGATAGCTCCTTTAAAGTTCAGAGGACAACACAGAGAGGATTTACAACCAGCCTCCATATTTGTGGGTTTGTAGATTTGATTATTGAAATAGATAAGAAGTTGAACTGGAAGACACTGATTATTATAGTTTTAATGGTTTTTATATGGATTTTGTTATGTGATTTAAATGTTTTTAATTGATGTTCAGTATGTTGTGGCATCTCATTATTGCCAATTTGTACACCGCCCTGAGTTGCCTTTGAGCTGAAAAGAATGGGATAAAAATGCTGTAAATAAATAAATAAATAAATAAATAAATAAATAAATAAATTTGATTATATTTTTGTTGAAAGTTGACCATAAAGTCACACTGGAGGACGGGTAAATTTGTAGAAGAAACATCCCTCTATTATTATCTTAAACTGGGACTCCGAAAAGTGGAGGTTCAGGTAAATATTTATTTATCATGTCAGGAGCAACCAGACATTTGTATTACATTTTTAACAAAACAAACAAAGAAACAGACAAAACCCACAGTTTGCAAGCTTGGTAGTTGATTAAATGTCCTTTGACCAGTATCTGGCCACTTGGAGTGCCTCTGGTGTTGCCGCAAGGAGGTCCTCCATTGTGCATGTAGCGGGGCTCAGGTTGCATTGCAGCAGGTGGCCAGTGGTTTGTTCTTCTCCACACTCGCATGTCGTGGATTCCACTTTGTAGCCCCATTTCTTGAGATTGGCTCTGCATCTCGTGGTGCCAGAGTGCAGTCTGTTCAGCGCCTTCCAAGTTGCCCAGTTTTCTGTGTGCCCAGCGGGGAGTCTCTCATTTGGTATCAGCCATTGGTTGAGGTTCTGGGTTTGAGCCTGCCACTTTTGGACTCTTGCTTGCTGAGGTGTTCCAGCGAGTGTCTCTGTAGATCTTAGAAAACTATTTCTTGGTTTAAGGTAAATGACCTTTAGTTACTCTGCTTGGCTTCGGAAGCAGGAAAACAGTCCCACCGAGTAGCGCTGCCAAATTTTCACTTCCACATAATGGGCTCAAGATGCTAGAATTTTCTTTTCAGCCTAACCAAAGCATACTAATCCCACATAAACACAAATTTTCTATATGATCACCTGAACAAGGAAAATACCTTCTTCAACATCAGTTTGAAACTGCATAAAATTGCCAGAGTATGAGACTTGCGCACAGAATTCGTTTCTTCTGTTTCCTCTGTTTTCTTTGGTACCTTTAGGATCCTGTAACGGCAAGGACCCTCTTGGTATGAAAACCCACCCAACATGAAAGTAAGCGGGAGCCGATCTTGGCTCCTCCTCTGCTTTTTGGCATTGCAGTTTAATCTTTTTATGAATCCCCCAGCAAACAAAAAGAAAACCCTCATTCCCAGTGAAAACCACTACCCTTCTAGGAAAGACTGCGTGACCGCTGGCATGGTCCAGGCCCAGGAGAGAAAGTGTTTGTGCGCCTGCCTGTAACACCTCTTGGCTATAAGAACAAGAAGCCTCCTTAAAGCATGTGTGCCTGCCTGCAGCTGAGAGCTTCTCCTCTAGAGTAAGAAACAGCTTTAAGAACTTGCCTCCTTTAAATGCATTGGAAAGAGTGCTGCAGCCCAGCACCTCTCCTCTAGAGTAAGAAACAGCCTAAATGCCTAAAATGATGAGAAGGAGAGCTTGGGAAACTTGGGTACCAAAACGGATCTTTCAGCACCCCAAAACTAAAACAGATATGTGCCCTCTCGATTTTGGGAGGATCCCAAAAAACAGATCGGGGGCCCCACCAAAAGCCAGAACACAAAATGGTTCAGCATTTACCCGGATTGCACAGAGTAGATGGGGCCCTTGAGATTTCTAGAAAGGTGTTCTTTATAAACTTTGATTTTCCTATGCCCTTAACCACAAGTGAATGTGGAGGGATGGCTGTACTGCCCACAGACATAGGAACTTCATTGTCAGCCCACAAGCCTTTTCTTTTCTTATTAATAATATTTTTTATTAAAGGAAAGAGACATAATAAACCACACAAGCAGGTATTTCAGATATATAAAACTACCAAAACTGCATGACTGTGTATACTGTACACTGCAGATAAACTACAATTACACTTTTTTAAAAAAAACTACTAACTTCCTAGGCTCTATCTGATGACTGCAATTTTGGGTGATGTAGCTTATTACTCTAATCCCTTTAAATGATAATGTAATCACATTTCCAAGTGACACAATTAGATAAACCGCCATGGCTGCAGTTTATCTAATTAGAATTCCTATCCACAGAGCTGCAGGACTTCAAACTACAAACCCCAGGGTTCCATAGGACAAAGCCATAGCCATCCAAGGAGTGCTATAATTCTGTACCGTGAACAAGCCCCAGATCTTCATTGTATCCAAATTTCAGGATACAATAGAATAAGTCAAGATTTAGGTATATGGATATGCCACTGCTATTATTGTCCTGATTCAAAGTAAAGGAGGGGGGAAAACATCACCTAAATTGCACAAACAACAACAACACCCCCCTTAAAACCCTGTGTTTATAACAGATAACAGCTGTAGAAAATTAATTAAACAACAAGGGGGAAAAACAGCCTAGTAGAATGGCACCATAAATTCTCCAGAGCAATGCAAATGAATGAATCACCTTTCCTCCTGGCACTAATGGTATTTTACTCTCATTAGGAAAAAAAAGGAGACAGGAAATACAACATGCATGCTGAACTAGCCCTGCATGATAATCTGACATTAATAAAGCAGCACTTCATTCATCAGGATTAGTAAGGAATGTCATAGTCTGCAAAACTGTGCTGTAAAGTGAATCTTAGAGAATTAATGACTAAACTTTACTTATGGGATATTTAGGGCTGCAGTGCTGTTCTTACACACCTTTAAGTAAGCCCAACTGACCTTGATGGGTAGACTATTGTGCTCCCAGGCATTTTGTTCACAGAGCATTCTGGGTGGTGTAGCTAGCTAATACTTTAGCTCACTATGGCAATGATTTTTCCTGGGATATTCAATGTCTAAGGACCCTTACAGACAGGCCCTATATCCCAGGAACTCATCCCAAAGTTTTCTGTTTATCCCAGACTATCTGGCAGTGTGGAGTCATATAACCCAGTTTAAAGCAGAAAATCTGGGATCAGATCTTGGGATATAGAGCCTGTCTGGAAGCGCCATAAGAGATGGGGACTGGAAATGGGAAGATGTCACAGCTGTACCCACTTCTGTCTGCACATTTTGGCTAGACTTTCAACATAAAGCAGTGATCAACATAAAGCAGTGGGATGGTGAGATTGCTATAGATTTTGGTCTTGCCTCAAGTAAGGTGTTCAAGGTGATGGATTCTTGCTTTAAACCAGAGGTCCTCAAACTTTTTAAACAGAGGGCCAGGTCATGGTATCTCAAAGTGTTGGAGGGCCGGATTATAATTTGAAAAAAACAACCATGAATGAATTCCTATGCACACTGCACATATCTTATTTGTAGTGAAAAAACACTTAAAAGCAATACAAGAATTAAAATGAAGAACAATTTTAACAAATATAAACTTATTAGTATTTCAATGAGAAGTGTGGGCCTGCTTTTTTGGCTGATGAGATAGGATTGTTGTTGTTGTTGTTGTTGTTGTTGTGTGCTTCCAAGTCATTTCAGACATAGGTTGACCCTGAGCGAGGGCTGGATAAATGACCTTGGAGGGCTGTATCCGACCCCCGGGCCATACTTTGGGGACCCCTGCTCTAAACCATCAAGAGATATGTATGTTGAGGGATAGTGGTTGGCAATGAGTGGATCTACATTTATACTTCTCTCCAGAATTAAGATTTATGTTGACTGCTCAAAGGAAACTACAGATATAATAAAACTATACTGAATGTAGTGCTTCATTTTAAAAGAAAATCAGGAACATGGCTGTTCATATTGGAACTGAGTTGAAAGGCTTCAGTCATCTTCAAAGACATCAAAATCAATAAAACTGACATACAAATTGCATGTAAAACATTAAAATCAAGCTGGCAATTGTATGGTCTCCCTCTCCTCTCCAGAACTAGGAAAAGTAAATATTGGTGCTGAACCACACCAGCTATGGGATTTTTTGAATTCTATTTCCAAAAGAGAACTTTTTGAAACATTATTCTGCCCTAAATAAAGCTTCTGTTTAGGCAAAACTCAGATGAAGTTTTAAAAAAGAGATCACAATGAAACTAAACTTCCCATCCGTGGGAACCTTACAGATCTATGTATACTGTTTCTCTCTCCAAATCCACCTCTCAGGTGGCAGGACAAAGTTATGAAAGTTTGTGGGTTTTGTTTTTTTAGTCAAAGCAGGTCCAAAGTTCAATGCCTGCCATTTCCCAAATGTTTGACATGATGTAATATATTTGACTCAGAGTTTCATACCGTAGAAGGGAATAAGGAGAAAGGAGAGAGTTTAAAATAGCAATCCAACAAGAAGGAAAATAAAATAAACCTTGAGTGTTTTTAATTTTCTTTTTCATTTTTTGCCTCTGTGGATTGTTATCCACCATCTCCTTGTATTTAAAATATACAAGGAGTGGGTGAGATGAAATGTTGGCATCCTGTTACATTAATATCTCAACTATTGTCCAGAGAGCACAAGGCAAAACACATCATTCTCTCCCATTCCAACCTTCCCAACAAGGTTGTGGTTGTTTGCCTTCCCTAAGGTCAGCTAGTAAGATTTATATTCAGGTCAGGATCCAAATTGGGATCTTGCAACTCCAAGTCCCCAAGAACCAGTGAAAAATGTTCTTTTAAAGTAAAATAGGCTATTCTGAATCCTTGCTTCTTCTGCCTATGATAGCCTCATTTTTCCCATTTCACGGCTGCATTCCTCACATGACAAACATATATACAAAAATGTATTGATACCCTGTAGTGTTTTATAAGATGAGGAATCAATTTGGTATACATTCCTCCTGTACCTTTTTGTTATTCATGTAAGAGTTATTAAAAATAACTAACCAACCAGAATAATATTTATTTTTTGCTTTAGAAACAATCTGATAACACCTTCACATCAAATAAATGTTTACATTTCAGTTGAAGTTTAAATTACACACGACGTCCTTTCTTTAATCCCAAAGCAAACCCTTGGGGACGATGACAGGGGAAGAAGGATGAATAGGGGAGAGGTTGCTTAGCACTTTTCCCTCCGGTTGTTTTTCAGCTCAAAATCACCCTCATTGACCTGTTTTTTTTTTTCCATCCAGGAGGAAGGAAGAGACATGAACCTCACCTCCCTGCTCCCCACCCTGGTGAAAAAGCAGGTTCAACAAGGGTGATTTCCAGTTTTAAATTATTGGAATGAGGGGAAAAGACCAAATGCCTTCTGTCCACATCCCTATCATCTTCTTTGACTAACGGCCTTCAGAGACAGAAATCCCAGAGTTCCATGTAAAAATAATTTGTTACTGGTGGTTTCCATTGCCATATCTATATGGACTCACCTTTAAGCAACTGCCTGGAGTCCATAAGATGTACAGCTAGACTCACAGCAAAAGCTTTGCAGCCAACCATTAATATGGTGCAGTGAGAAACTCTGGGCCTTGCTAGAAGCTCTGGAGTGATCCAATGTTTTGGAGGTATGGACAATTGGAATGGATTGCATTTCACACATACAACCAATTTGCAACTGTATTGCTGGCCACAAGCAGCTCCCCACCACAGCCTTGTTGATGCCGTGCCATTGTTCCCTGAAAGGTCACAACAGGGTGCCCAGCTATGTGACCAGGAATAGTGACATTGGCAGCAAGTCCCTGTGAGGGAATTGTATTTGACTGGCCCAGCCTGCTGTCTGGACAACAAAAAGGCTCCAAGTATGCTCCCAAGCTGCACCAGGGGCAATTCCAAAGCAGTTTACCCCAGCATATCTGGGCAAGTGTAAACTTGGCCTAGATCAGTGGTTCTTAACCGGTAGGTCGTGGACCACCACTGTGCTGTGAGGATGAAAACCTTTTTCGTGAGCCTCCTTCCTTTTTATTTTAATTTATCTACGCTCCCGAGCTGCATAAGGGGCAATTCCGAAGCAGTTTACCCCAGCATATCTGGGTAAGTGTAAACTTGGCCTAGATCAGTACTTCTTAACCTCTAGGCCGTGGACCACCAGTGGGCTGTGAGGATGAAAACCTTGTCTGCGAGCCTCCTTCCTCTTTATTTATTTTATTTTCTTTATTTCCGCTCATTTCATGCTATTTGCCACTTCTTCCCTATCGCTGACCATGGCATATGTTCTGTATCAGAAACTAGAGTTGCAATTTTCTGAATCAACAACCCAAATCTAATCTAAAGTTGGTCAAAAACTGATTCATAACCCTTTGGTACTAATGTTGAAGAGTGGTCCCTGGTCAAGTGGTCCCTGGTCAAAAATGGTTGGGAACCACTGGCCTAGATGATTGGGGTAATGACCTATATCCATGGTGCTGAACCTGTTTTAGTTGGACTAATGCATGAAGCCTATTCATCACCAAAGAAGCCAGCAGCTGCCTTCGTATATCATGCAACTAAACCTCAGCGAAGGATAAATCTTATTGGGTGTTACTAATAGTTCTGATGTTTCATCTCATCCATAGTTTGGATGAGGGAAAGTGATGTAGGGAACTGATCCCTTGGTCCAATGCTATTAGAGTTACAGTAGTACCAACGTGTTAGAGCAGTGGTTTTCAACTTGTGGGTCCCCAGGTGTTTTGGCCTACAACTCCCAGAAATCCCAGCCAGTTTACCAGCTGTTAGGATCTCTGGAACTTGAAGGCCAAAACATCTGGGGACTCACAGGTTGAGAACCACTATGTTAGAGAATCAGTGTGGCTAGTGTGTTGGGATCACTAGCTGATTGTTGCCAGAATAAAGTAAAGAGCAGTAAAGCAACATTTGCCACCTTGAGCTCATAGGAAGAAAAGCAAAAAATAAATAGCTACCTAAATACCTAACCAATCTTGAGAAGTACAGATTGCACTTGGTACAGAGCTTCCTGTGAAAACAGCAGCCCCATGTTAAATGTTCCTTTTCCTGATAACATGCAACCTGTGTTATAATGTCTTTTTTTCACCTTGAGCCATTTTGCAAAGCCAGGAAGACATACAACACAGGGGATGTTACATTTTCAATAGGAATGGACATGAACTTGATATATGGATGCTATTTTCAGGATAAGACCTGTGCTGAAACAAATGTAGTATTTATTTATCCCTTTTAATCTCAACCATTATATGCTACAGGTCTTTATCTGAACATTTCCAAATCCAACTGTAGCACCAAACAGGAAGTGGGGAAATACAGTTGAGGAAGAAAAAGGTTGAAGGTGTCACTGGAACAACAAATGATGCTTTAGGGTAAGCCAAGAGTTCGGGAGAGTGTTGTTTTTCTTGTCAATCTTACAGTGACCCCCGCTCCCTGCTATTCCTGTAGGTCAGAAAAAGCAAGCCTATAGGCATTCTTGCTCAAGTCACTTGCTGTCAGGAAACTGATCTGGGGGTTCATTTGACAAAACAAAACAGCCAGATGGGAAACACCATTTCCAGACTATTTTGTTTAGGTTACAGAAGGAAGTAATAATTAGTACATAGTATAGGTCGAACCAGATTAGCTTGAAAACTTGACTAGGCCTCGGGAAAAAATGATTTGGAGATTATCCTTACTCAGTTAAATGTAGGGTGAGGCATTTCATTGATCTTGGAAGTAAGCAAGATGAGGCCTGGTTTTTTTTTTTTTGGCCGGGGGGGGGGGGGGGGGGTTAAGGAATCTCAGGTACTGTAGGCTATATCTCAGAGGTGACCAATGGCAAAAACAGCCTCTGAAGATTCCTTGCACAAGAAAAACCCTATGAACTTCATGGGGTCACCATAAATAAACAGCTTAAAAGCACATGTTTGTACAATATAAACAGAGTATTATATCTCTGGGCAGAGAACAGTAGTAAAGTGAAAGGATGAAATTTTGGGTCATAGTTGGGGTCAAAATTGTCTGAGGAATTATCTAATCAAAAGAACAGTGGAGCATCCACATCTTTAGATCTTTGCAGAAGATGGAGAGGAAGGGCATTAGCCTAATTTCCCTGGAAAGGGAGTTCCAGAGCTGGGGGAGCCA
>NW_026844366.1:214918421-214928453 GCF_025583915.1 Anolis sagrei ordinatus
TCTTAATACCTTCTAACCTGAGCGGGAATGTGCTTTGATGAAATGATGGGGCTATTAGGGAGTGTTTAGACATGTTGGAACGTTGTGCTTTGCAATGAAAAGTGCCTAAGGAAGGACAAGCATCCCTTGGATAATATAAGTTATAATGATTTTTATCTTTCTAAGATCCCTTGTAAGGCCCACAGTATTGGAGTGCCTTGTAAAATGATTTCCCTGCTCATTCTCACAGCACCCTTTTGTATGGTAAGGAAGTGATGTCAATCTCTCCATGCCCCTTGCCCCTAGTGCCAATACTACACATATGATGCTGGGCCAAAAACCTGAGATCGCACACCCAAAACCACAGAAAGAGAGTGGCACAGAAGGAAATTTGAAGCAAAGTTCCCTCGCCTATATTGTTTTCTGCTCCAAACTTCCTTTAGCTGAATTTACTTAGTGTAATTCACCCTAAAACCATTGTCTTCTTCATTTTCTTTATTCATAGAAAGATTGTATCTTTCACTGGGGAGGAGAGAGGTAAAAACGGGGCAAGAAAAAGCAGATTGCTTTGTGCGTCATAATTTCAACTGGTGAGCTGACTTACATTTGTAATTTCCCATCCCTCCTATTATTTCACACAGTAATCTTTACTAATCATAGCCCATCGTTGCAAGTAATGAGGCTAAAGCATGGGAAGGTCATCGCATAGGTCACTAGATAGCCAAACGGGGACTTTATTCACACAGTCATTCCTTACTATGGTATTTGATGGCAAATTATGGATGTCTAAGTCCTGTTTTTAATTTATCATTTTTTCCCACCTACCTGGGTACTGTTATTGTTTTAGGCATGCTTGTTCTAAACCAGTGGTTCCCAACCAGTGGTCCACAAGAACTAAAATATGGTCCATGGACTCACCATTACTACACCATTGCAACAAGAGCAACTGGTCTTGCAAAACCCTCTTATAGTGCTGAGGCTTATTAAATATGGTTTTCTGTGGGTGAGCAGATGATAACTACTGGATGGCATATGTTCTGTATTAGAAACTATTGCTGATGTGGTCTACCCAATGCAATTTTTTTGAATCAGCACCCCAAATAACCAAACCAAATCTGATTTGTAACCCTTTTGTGCTAATGTTGGAGAGTGGTCCCTGGTCAACGTGGTCCCTGGTCAAAAAAACGTTGGAAACCACTGCCCTACATGATACTTTGCAAGTAAAAGAAGAAGAAAACAGTCCCTTGCCTTCAGGTTTACAATCTAATTAAGACAAGATAGAAAAGGAAAAATGAATGTCCGTGTGGGATACTGCCTCATCTTCTCTACCTCTGAGGCCAGGACAGTGGCAGCTGGGATGGAGAGATGACTTTTTATCTACTTCCAAGCTCAGGTCTGATGGAACTGTGCCTGCCTCTTCTTCTCTCTCTTCAAGGCCAGGGCATTTGAGATGGAGGGTATGCCTTTCACCTGTTATTGGTCCTAAATATTATACTGTAACATTTCTATGTATGGTTATGAAAGCTTCATAATGAAGAAAGATGATAAGAGGGAGATCATTTGAAATGTAGTGGTGAAGAAGAGTTTTACAGGTACTGTGTGGACTGCTAAAAAGACAACTCAATGGGCCCTGGATCAAGAGTGTATCTTCACTACATAATGTGTGCAGATTGACACCATTTTAACTACTACGGCTCAAAGATCTGGAATCATGGAAGTTGTAGTTTCATAAGGTCTTCTTTAGCTTCTGTCCACAAGTGCTGGTGCCACACCAAACTATCATTCCCACAATTCCATAGCACTGAGCCACGGCCATTAAAGGAGTCTCAAACTACATTCATTCCACAGTCTTAGTAAAGATAAAGGTTGTCCTCTGACATTAAGTCCCCTTTGTGTTTGACTCTGGGTGTTGGTGCAAATCTCCATTTCTAAGCTGAAGAGCTGGCATTGTCTGTAGACACTTCCAAGGTCATGTGGCCAGCATGACTGCATGGAGCACCATTACCTTCCCGCCGGAGCAGTACCTATTGATCTACTCACATTTGCATGTTTTCGAACTGCTAGGTTGGCAGAAGCTGGGGCTGAGAGCAGAAGCTCATGCCACTCCCCGGATTCGAACCTGTGACCTTTCAGTCAACAAGCTCAGCAGCTCAGTGGTTTAACCCACTGTGTCATTGGGGGCTCAATGCACCCAAATCAAGCCCAAATTCTCAATTGAAGCCAAAATGACTAAACTGTGGAGAGTTGCTTTGGTGAGGATGTTCATCCCAGTAAGTTGCTGTTATTCCTGGTTGGCACAATGGATATTATTAAAACTTTAGTACAATGACCCCCGATGGGCTGGGGACCTGTCACACTCCACAATTATGTCACTATGATTACATTTCAACTGCCATAGCAACATCCTGTGGAAACCTGAGACCTTCAGTTTAAAGAAGGATGCTTAGACTTCTCATCTGGTGAATTCCAAACTAAACTTCCCAAGATTCCATAGTACGAGTTATAGTACTTACAAGTGGAATCCTAATGCTGGTTATAGTGTTAGTTACAAGTGGGATCCTAGTTGCTATAATTATGTAGTGTGAAAGAGCCCATTGTAAATAACTTTGAAACGATTGTTGAATCTAATTTGTAATTCAGTTAATATAGAGAATGTTTGCTCCCAAAACTTCCCCGTGTCTACCAGTCAGTCTGGGGTCCTTTTGGTTGGGATAAGTCTACTCTGGTCAGGGATTTGCTACTGGTGGCTGATTAAGTAACCAAAGTAACCAAAGAAGGTGTTTTTTTTCATTTCATCATGGGTATTACATTATTATTGTTGTTCATTCGTTCAGTTGTTTCCAACTCTTCGTGACCTCATGGAGTAGCCCATGCCAGAGCTCCCTGTTGGCCGTCACCACCCCCAGCTCCTTCAAGGATGCCACATATTAATATAATACAATATATTAATGCATCAGAAGAACTGACTCAAGTGGTGGACCATAGCAGTAGCTCTCTAGCTGGGGAGCCATGTAGGATGGTATTTCTTAGTCAATGGCTGTGGTGGGACAGGGAGAAAACAGACAGTGATTAAGAACTTCCTGGCTGATTGGAAGACGCAGATTGCTCACATTACAGATCTGAAGACTTCACGGCCACATGGTTGTGACACAAATTACTGTTCTCATTCAAGCAGACCCAGACGTGGATGGATGCTGTTGAAGCTGATGACTCTACAAACATAAAGGTTTGTTTTTCAGTGACTGATCTTTTCAGACCTCGTCTGCTCTTAATCATCACTCAGTATGCCCAATGGACTTGTTCAGTATCTTCAGTCAGAAATGGCCTGAGTGATTACTCTCAGGAATTTCCTGCTTCCCGTTAAGGAATATCCTGATAGAATAGAGAGTCTGAAAACTCTCCCCAAGTCATAGCACAATCTTCTCAGCCTATTTACAAGTAATTTTATTTGGTACATTGTATGGCAAACTGGCCTGAATGAGTTCATGGTGGCTCCTCTGTTCTGTTTCTGAGAACAACACCATTGACTCAGAATCACCTGGCTTCAAAGGCTTAGATAATTGAAAGCATGGTGATGGTGGGATTAAAGTAAAGGTAGGGAAAATACAGAAAATGCATGACTTCTTGTGCCCCGCAGGCTCACCCCACCCCAACAGAATCTTGAATTCTCTCAAAACAATTGCTTCCCAGTCACTAAAGCTAAAACCACTGAATCCAAAGAGCAGCTCCTCCTGCTGTTCTTTGGATTCCAACATTTCCCAGGTCTCAAAACAAATACAAAGTGGAAATAAATTCTGGTCTTTTCTCAGCTGGATTTTTCCATCGCTTCTAAATGCTGTATTGTGGCATGGGTCTATTCCAGTTCAAAATGGAATAGCCTTTAAAGACCTAAATGGTTTTGGTCCAGTTTACCTGTCTGAATGCATCTCTTCCTATGAACCATTTAGGTGTTTAAGATCGTCTGGAGAGGCCCTGCTCTCAGTCCCGTCTTTTTCGCAGATCCGATTGGCAGGAACAAGAGACAGGGCTTTCTCAGTGATGGCCCCCTGGCTATGGAATGCCCTCCCTAGGGATATTAGATTGGCCCCCTCCCTCCTAACATTTTGAAAGAGAGTTAAAACCTGGCTATTTGAGCAGGCATTTGCAGACGCAGTATAACTGATTAATTGAGACTCATGGAACGACAGGACGATGTGGAAAATTATTTTAATGATGAGACGCTGAGGACTTGTACTTTATGGTTTTAATTGTTTATTGTTTTTATATGGTTTATAATATATGTAATTGTTTTTGACTGTATTTTATCTTGTGGGGCATTGATTGCCAAATGTAAACCAACTCGAGTCGCCTCCGGGCTGAGAGGGCCGGTATACAAATATAGCAAATAAATAAATAAGAAAGAAAACTGATCTCTGCACCCATTGCAACTGCATAACTTTGATTTAAAGTTAAAATGCATCCTAAACACACCATTATAAATGTATACTCCTGTCTGCAAATGTTAGGCAGCAGAGATACTGGGATTAATTTTACCAAATGTGACACCAGGGTATCAGTATTTCCTGTTTTGGACAACAGTCCCTATGGCATGCTGACTGCAGGATACTGGGAGTTGTAATCTAAGGCTGACTCTACACTGTAGAATGAATGCAGTTTGGCACCACTTTAACTACCATGGCTCAATGCTGTGGAAACCTGGGATTTGTAGTTTGGTGAGGCAGCAGCACTCTTTGGCGGAGACAGCTAAAGACCATGATGACATAGCATTGAGCCATGGTTGTTCCAGTGGCATCAAACTGCATTACTTTAGCGTTGATGCATCCTTAGTTAAATCAAATGTGGGATCAGAGCTTGCAAGGTTTTTTTCCCCCCTTTTGGGCTGCATCCATGGCTGAAAGATTCTTTGGAGTCATCTCCAAAATAACATTTTCAAGCTCTCTTTTGAACTTGTGGTATGAGACCTTAGCCTGAAGTTTTCAAAGCATTTTCTTTTGCAAGAGAAGTAAAGACAAAGGTTTAATGAGGTTATGAAAGTCTAAAAGGCTTTGAAATGTCTGATAGGTCCTTTCACGCATATCATCCTTACCTTCACACCATGAACCACTGCCTGACTTCCTCTTGTCCTTCACCCTTAAATATTACTTGGAGGCTTTTCTGTGTCCACTGCATATGTCATGGCATCTTCATTTACTCCGTACAAATTCATCTTTCCTGACTTCTAAGTCAAGTGGTATTAATAAACCAAGCAGAACAATTCCAGTTACTGTCGAAGGCTTTCGTGGCTGGAATCACTAGGTTCTTGTAGGTTTTTTCGGGCTATAGGGCCATGTTCTAGAGGCATTTCTCCTGACGTTTCGCCTGCATCTATGGCAAGCATCCTCAGAGGTAGTGAGGTCTGTTGGAAATAGGAAAATGGGTTTATATATCTGTGGAATGACTGGGGTGGGGCAAAGAGCTCTCTGCTGAAGCTAGGTGTGAATGTTTCAGCTGACCACCTTCATTAGCATTTGAAGGCCTGGCTGAGCCTGGGAAAATGTTCTGTTGAGAGGTGTTAAGATGTGCCTGGTTGTTTCCTCTCTGCTGTTTTGCTGTAGTAATTTTAGAGTTTTTTAATACTGGTAGCCAGATTTTGTCAGCCAGAATCAAGGAACATGAAAGGCACTGCAGACTACTTCAACCAGAGAAGTCAGCCATAGCAGAGCACCTGATGAACCAGCCTGGACACAGCATATTATTCGAGAACACAGAAATGCTGGACCACTCCAACAACCACCATGTCAGACTACACAGAGAAGCCATTGAAATCCACAAGCATGTGGACAATTTCAACAGAAAGGAGGAGACCATGAAAATGAACAAAATCTGGCTACCAGTATTAAAAAACTCTAAAATTACAACAGCAAAACAGCAGAGAGGAAACAACCAGGCACATCTTAACACCTCTCAACAGAAGATTTTCCCAGGCTCAGCCAGGCCTTCAAATGCTAATGAAGGTGGTCAGCTGAAACATTCACACCTAGCTTCAGCAGAGAGCTCTTTGCCCCACCCCAGCCATTCCACAGATATATAAACCCATTTTCCTATTTCCAACAGACCTCACTACCTCTGAGGATGCTTGCCATAGATGCAGGCGAAACGTCAGGAGAAATGCCTCTAGAACATGGCCCTATAGCCCGAAAAAACCCACAAGAACTTTCCGTTCTTGAGTTGTGGAAATATTGTATTCCAAAAATGGGGGGCGGGGGGACCTGAAATAAGGAACACTCTATTCCCTGCCCCCCTCAATAAGGGATGTTTAACCTGTGTCATTGTATACTATTGTATATTGTTGGGCAAGGCTAGAACTGATACTGGCCCATTTTGTGGTAGTCCCTGACCATGGATTTGAATTTCATACAACCAGATCGATCCAGCCTTGAGTTCTTGAACATCCAGTTACCTCTCAGCATGTATGATGTGTGAAAGAAACCTGTTGGTAGTATTTCAGTTTGGAAAAACTTTCCTTGCAATATGCCAATGTCAATTGTATTTTGTATGCCAGGGCTGTCTGCTTCTACCTGCTAAGGAGAATGATGTGATTGAGAAGGCAGAGAGCACTACAAGACATGAGAAGAAAGTTAATGCTGAAAAAAGGCCACAGAGAATATAATCCTCAACGCATGTGATTAATAGGCTAGCTGGGTCTTTCAGCAGTTTCTACATTTATTTTCTATTTTTATGCATTTATTACTAGTTCACTATATACTGCCAAATTAAGATCAGTTGCTACCATAAATGGCTTGAATGAGAAACTTGGGGCTTGCATTTTTTTTTAACCAAATGAATGAATCAACATCCTCTGGGAACTGTAACCCATGTTTTGTTGCAATGTCCTTCACTATTCTGATATTTTTTGTGTGTGTTTGGGGATACCCTTGAAGTTGACATGGGAGTTTCAGCCGATAGCAGGGAATTCCTTACATTTCCATATCCTATGAATTCTGTGTGTTTTCCTTTCCAGCTCAGAAATCAACTTGTCAGATGCCATATTCTTAATTTTACCTGGGGGTAGGGATGTCATTTTGACCCAATCATTGTATTGTATTTCCTGATAGCTATGATATTTGGCTGCTCCCCAAATATAACAAATGACAGCTCCGTGTTCTTTTCCATCACTGAAAGGTGTTTCATATTTCAAAGAAGTCACCTTCTGCATCATTATGTGAATAAACTATTAAGCATGTCATTTAGAAGGACCTGAACTCCCTGATGCATGAGAAGGGACAGAAAAAGAATGTATTTGTTCTGCAAAATTACTGCAAGAGAAGAAGAAAGATGTAAATCTCGCTATCTTGAATTAAGCCTTGAATACAATCTAATTAAATACTTCTGACGGTGAAACTTCTTTTGCAATTATGTCATTATTCACCTTGACTACACAACCACTATGGTCTTATGTCTCTTTACCCAAAAAATGCAACTTCCTTCTTATTATCAATTTCCAGGGAAATACTGGCCAGCCCTATCATTAGGCAGAGTGAGGCAATAGCCCAAAGCAGATGGTGGAGGTGGTAGCAATGTCTCTCCACTAAGTACTACTCCCTGCCGTCTCCAACTGCTTAAGGACAAAGCTACATATCTCACATACAGCTTTTATGGGCCTCTAAACTACTCTCCTCTCCCATTACTATGAAAGATAAATATCTTATAAATTGCTGGTCCAGTTGACAACTTGTAGCAAAATGACTTGGATCATCATCATCATCATCGGTTGGGTTGGACCTGAGGGACAGTGGAGAAATTAATGGCTAACCTAAGAATATTTTCAACTGGACTTGTAGTAAAATTTGTGAGTTCTCAGGCCCAATTCCAGAAATGAATGCATGCCTTTTAAAACTTCTTATAGCATGAAAGCTGAACATTAAACAAAGCTGATAAGCAGAACATGAACTCATTTGAAATGTGATCCTGGAGAAGAGTTCAGAGAATACTGTGGGATGTTAAATCTATATCTATATCTATACATATAATAAAGGTGAAAGTTTGTATGTGGCGGACAAAAGTGTGGCGGTGCGACGGGAGGAGTATGTGCCAGCGTTTTGATTGGCCAGCCTGAAAGTTCCAACATTCGGATTGGCTGCCGCAGTGGTGCTATTTGCATATGGTCTCTGATTGGCCAGCTTCAATAGGAGCCCCTGGTGGAGAAAAGAGTTCATGGCAGAAACGGGGACATGAGAAGGAAATTTGCATATGGTCTCTGATTGGCCAGCCTCAATTCCAAGATTCCGAGATGACAAAGAGAGGAAAGGAAAAGGCCAGAGGGGGCTGAGTCAGACAATTACCAATACAGACCAGACTTGGCACACAAAGCCCCCATGACCCACTCGACATCCTACTGCAGTTTGGAGGAGGATGAACCATGGATGATGGGACTTGCAGTACCATCACTCACATTCTGAGACCGCTGTTAACCTCATCCAATGACTGATCAGGACCAAACTTGGCACATAGACCTCTCATGACCCACTTTACGTCTGGTGTGGTTTGGCCGGGGATGGACCATGGATTATGGGACTTGCAGTACCTTTGCTCAATTCTTGAGACCACTGCAACCCTCATCCAATTACCGATAAAGACCAAACTTGACATACTGAGTCTCCATGACACACTCTACATCCTGGTGCAGTTTGGAGGAGGATGCACCATGGATGGGGACTTGCAATACCTGCACTCCCTTCCTAAGATCATTACAACTGCCAACAATGATGGATCAGGACCACAATTTACACAGAGAGCCCACATGACCCACTCTACATCCTGGTGCGGTTTGGAAGAATTTGACAATGGATGATGGGACTTGCAGTCACTTCACTCACTTCCTGAGACCACTGAGACCCTCGCCAATGACTGATCAAGACCAAACTTGGCACACAGAGTCCCCATGACCCACTCTACATCCTGGTGCACTTTCGAGGAGGACAGACCATGGATGATGGGACTTCAAGTACCTCCACTCCCTTCCCAAGACTGCTGCAACCCTTACTAATGTCCGATCAAGACCAAACTTGGCACACAGAGCCACCTTGACCCACTCTACATCCCGATGCTGTTTGGCGGAGGACGGACAATGGATGATGGGACTTCAAGTTCCTTCACTCATTTCCTGAAAACAATGCAGCCGTTATCCAATAACCAATAAAGACCAAATTTGGCATACAGAACCGCCATTACCCACTTTCTCTAATAACCCGGGCAGCGCCGGGTCCCCAAGCTAGTAAGTAAATAAATAACTTAATATGATGGAGATTTGTAGAATGTTTGCATTATGATGTAATCATGCAGATCTGATCTCCCAACTTGACACTGATATAGGTCAAAAGCAAGAAGAAAGTTTATTATTACACAGGGACTAAAGAAGAAACTTATTTTTCTCATAACACAGGGATCTTTTGTTGCGACAGCACTTCACCATGAGTTATACTAACTAGTTCCACAAAGCAAATAAAGTATTTTATGATGTGGCTTAGTGGTCTCACTTATGCCTCTTCAGGATGTCAAAAAGACCACAATACAAGCTTGAAAAGAATTAGGCTGTTTTTGATTAAAATATATGAACCTTGAAGCCATGACATTTTTTAAAAAAAAATGTTATTGCTTTGTCTTTTAAATTACATTTCAGAGACCTATTTAAAATGAAAAATGTCCAGTGTAGCTAGTGGTACTGAAGAATCTGAAAAAGAACGTTATGTGTTCATGACTAATAAACAGAGAGTATTTTCTTTTTCTAAACATGTTAAGTGCCTTCATGTAATACATACTAAAATTACCCACAAGAAGAAGAAAAGAAAAAAATAATAATTCAAAATAATGTAAGAATCAAAATTACTAGCCATGGTTCCAAGGGGTGATAAATGCGGACTACATAAATGTATGTTTCACCGCACTGTCTGATATCACTTAATGTGTTCTGACATGTTTGCAACTTCCCATGAGTATTTTCCCTAATGTATAAATCCTGTTTAAGGCCAACAATGACCAGCGCTGGATTTTTAATAAAACAATTTAAGAAAAAAA
>NW_026844366.1:214929585-214945704 GCF_025583915.1 Anolis sagrei ordinatus
TTGATAAGGAAGTAGGAAAAGAGAACAATGTGGATATCAAAGAAACTACACTCCAGTATCTGCAGGACCTGAGCAAGGCTGTTGATGGTAGAGTGACTTGGAGGGCTCTCATTCATAGGATCACCATAACTCAAAGTTCATTTGATGGCAGTTAACAACAACATGGCATGAGCCTGACATATCTTAAAGGATGGCACTGCTCCTCTATGCTTGAGCATCCGAGTCAGCTGCTATCATGGTGTGCTGGCTTTCCATAATCTTATTGTGAGTGGTGCAGAGCATCAACAGAAAGTAGATGGTTCTTTCCCTTAGTTGACCTGGGGGAAAGAAGGACCTCCTCAGTGAGGTCAGAAACTGCACTTCTTGACTGTTTGATGGACTGTGGATTGTCTGCTGAGTTTCTTTTTGGTATGGAAAGCTTAGAAGACATGTCATTGAGGACCCTAGAGACCTGATTACCTTGATGAGATCCTGCATGGCGAATTGCCAGCCTCCATGGCGAACTGGTGAGGCAGCGGGCCAATCCCTGTGCCCCATGCCCCGCCTCTCCTGGAGCAATGCTTCATCATGATATTTGGGGAAGTGTCACTATGCAGCTTCCCCTTGCGCTAGCCCTGTTGTTTTCAACATAACACAGGAATCTTGCACCTCAGTTGAGCCACAGAGTCCTGTTGAAAGTGAGCCTGTGTCATGTGATGGGCTTGAGACTTGTGGTTCAACTGGGACGAATCATTACCATGCTTCCAAATACTCATTGATGAAGTCCTAAATCACAACTTGATTCCCCCTCCCCTGCCTAAATTAAACATAGCAAACTGCTAACTCTGAGGTACAATTGTGATTAGTGCCATTTAGTGACTAAAATATACATGGGCATGATCCACCATCTTATAACTTCTGCTTTAATCTCATTTTAGTGCCAAGTCTTTAGTAGCATAGCTAATCTTCCCTTTTCATGGACACCTCTCACTGTAAGAAATTGATTCCAGTCCATGGCCTGTTTCAGAAGGCTTGGGACCAAGATAATGTCCAACAGTTCACAATAAAAAGAAGAAGAAAGATGTTGTATGTTAAAGACTAACATGTTTATTTGGCATAAGTATTTGCCTTCTGCAACAAGCTTCATCTAAAGCACATGGAAGAAATAAAATGTGTTAATCTTTAAGGCGCTGGAAAACTGGACTTATTTACTCTTCTGGAAATTAAATAAATTTAGCAAAACTACTAGCCGTCTCCTACCATGCGTTGCTGTGGCCCTGTCTGTGTACATGTGTTTTGTGTGTGTATATATGTGTGTGTTTGTATGTATGTGTGTGTGTATATATACATACACACATATGCACATGTATGTAGTTTTGCACATACTTGTAATTTTTTTGGTTTTTGGCTCTTCTGCTGTGTTTTTCAGTGTTTTTTATGAGTGATGGTCACTCATTGGCCTGATAGGTGCATTGTATCCAAATTTGGTGTCAATTAGTTCAATGGTTTTTGAGTTATATTAATCCCACAAAGAAACATTACATTTTTATTTATATAGATTTAAACCAATACAAGCTATGAAAACCTCTTCAAGTAGTGATGTCATCAATTATCTTCTCTTAGTGCTTAAAACCTAGACAGTTGCATAACAGAATAGTTTAAACCCTAATTACTCATTGAATTTAACTTTCAGGTAAGATTGTGGTCCAAGTAATCACCTTTGTATGATTAGTATTTCCTGTGAATGCATCATCCTAGAATGACTAAGTCTACACTGTAGATTTAGTGCAGCTTGACATCACTTTAATGGCCACAGTTTAATGCTGTGGAATCCTGGGAGATGTAGGCATCTGCAGACTTTGCCAGAGAAGGCCAAAGTCTTTGTAAAGCTACAACTCCCTGGGATTCATAGGACTGAGCCATGACAGTTAAAGTGGTCTCAAACTGCATTCATTCTACAGTGTAGATGCACCTTACAACTGAACCTACTTATCTTGATCCCAGTTCTGTTGAATCACATGATGTTCCTATCCTTCCAATGTGATGTCCAAGGGCTTACAGGTGATCAATGGAACAACTGCTTTTGGAAATAATCTCCCCCCCCCCCCAAACATATGTGGTTTGGCCCTTGAATTGGGATCATTGTGGAATTGAGAAGTGCAAAATGGGGGAGATTGGGGACAGATTGCTACATGGTCACTTAGATCACCTGATTATTTCCACCACAGAATGGTGGCTTCTTTGTGTGTATTGATAGCTGGAAAATGTAGCCCTGCCTTGGTTTTTGGAATTCCGGATATTGAAATCCAAAATTCCTGGAAGACTAAAGTTTGGGAAACACTGCTTTACATATATACTCACACAAATAAATGAGAGATTATTCTCAAGCAAATGCAAATAGGATTTATTTATTTTATATTTGGGGTTCTTTTACCCCGCCCTTCTCACCCCGAAGGGAACCCAGGGCGGCTTACAACAGCAAGGCACGATTAGATGCCTGCATCACAAAACAATCATCACAAAACTACAACAAATACACAGTTACCAACAATTCATGCATTATCCCAATAAAATCAATAAAAATCAATAAAATCAATACAAACCTAGATTCCTCCCTTACATTGTCAGTGTTTGCTGTCTCATAGATCCGTTTTTTAATACCATTTCGTCCATCCTGCTAGTCTTTAATTGCCTGGTTGCCCAAAGGCCTGGTCCCATAACCAAGTTTTCACCCTCCTCCTGAAGGAGAGGAGGGATGGTGATGCTCTGATTTCCCCGGGGAGTGAGTTCCACAGGTGAGGGGCCACCACTGAGAAAGCCCTGCTCCTCGTCCCCACCAGCCTCACTTGTGAGAGTGGTGGGGTCGAGAGCAGGACCTCCCCAGATGATCTCAAGCTCCGAGGCGGGACGTAGCGGGAGATGCGTTCGGACAGATACAGTGGACCGGAACCGTACAGGGTTTTATAGGTCAAGACCAGCACCTTGAATTGTGCTCGGAACTGAACCGGCAGCCAGTGGAGCTGGCATAGCAGGGGTGGTATGCTCCCTGTATGTCGCCCCGGTGAGTAATCTGGCTGCTGCTCGCTGGACTAGTTGAAGTTTCCGAACAGTCTTCAAGGGCAACCCCACGTAGAGAGCGTTGCAGTAGTCTATTCGGGATGTAACAAGAGCGTGGACCACCGTGGCCAGATCAGACTTCCCAAGGTACGGGCGCAACTGGTGCACAAGTTTTAATTGTGCAAAAGCTCTCCCGGCCACCGCCGAGACCTGGGGTTCCAGGCTCAGCGATGAGTCCAGGATCACTCCCAAGCTGCGAACCTGCGACTTCAGGGGGAGTGTAACCCCGTCCAGCACAGGCTGTAACCCTATACCCTGTTCGGCCTTACGACTGACCAGTAGGACCTCTGTCTTGTCTGGATTCAATTTCAATGTGTTAGCTCTCATCCAGTCCGACACAGCAGCCAAGCACCGGTTCAAGGTCTGGACAGCCTCCTTGGTGACAGGTGGAAAGGAGTGACAGATCTGGACATCATCTGCATAGAGATAACATCGCAGCCCGAAACTCCGAATGATCTCTCCCAACGGCTTCATGTAGATGTTAAACAACATCGGGGACAGAATTGATCCCTGAGGGACTCCACATGACAATGGCTGTGGGGCCGAACAGGTGTCACCCAATAACACCTTCTGGGACCGACCCTCCAGAAAGGACCGGAGCCACTGCAAAGCAGTACCCCCAAGTCCCATATCTGTGAGGCGTCCCAGAAGGATACCGTGATCGACGGTATCGAAGGCCGCTGAGAGGTCCAGCAGAACTAACAGGGACACACTCCCCCTGTCTAGCTCCCTGCGAAGATCATCTACCAAGGCGACCAAGGCTGTTTCCGTTCCATGTCCCGGTCTAAAGCCAGACTGTGCCGGATCAAGATAATCAGTGTCTACCAGAAATCCCTGGAGTTGCGCTGCCACCACACGTTCCATGACTTTGCCCAAATAGGGGAGATTGGAAACTGGCCGATAGTTGTCTAATTGAGTGGGGTCCAGTGATGGTTTCTTCAACAGCGGTTTGATAATAGCTTGTTTTAAGCTCGCTGGAATCTTGCCCTCCTGTAAGGAGGCATTAACCACCACCTTCACCCACTCTGCCAAACCCCCTCTGGCTTCTTTTATCAGCCAGGATGGACAGGGGTCTAGGATGCATGTGGTAGGTCGCACCTCTCCAAGGATCCTGTCCACATCCTCAAGCTGAACTAATTGAAAGGAATCCAATAAGACCTGACAAGCAGATGCTCTCGTTACATCCTCAGAGACTGCAGATAAAGTGGTGTCGAAATCCGACCGGATCCGCCCAATTTTATCTGCGAAAAATCGAGCAAACGCTTCACAGCGAGCTCCCGAGCTGTCAGGGATCTCGCTTTTCGGCGGATTTAACAAACCCCTGACAACTCGAAAGAGCTCAGCTGGACGATTCTTCGCAGATGCAATATTGGCGGCAAAGGATGTTTTTTGCGCTGCCTCTATTGCCACACCGTAGGACCTTAGAAAGGCATTCAGATGTGTTTGGGCTGATTTAGTCGGATTCTTCCGCCACACGCGCTCTAGCCGCCTCTTCTTTCGCTTCATTGCCGCCAGCTCCTCAGTAAACCAAGAGGCTGGGTTGGCTCGGTTACTCGAGAGGGGGCGTTCCGGAGCGATTGTGTCAATTGCCCTAGTCATCTCGGTGTTCCAAAGAGAGACCAAGGCATCGACCGAATCGCCAGCCAGGGAGGTGGGAAATTCCCCAAGAGCCGTCAGGAAACCATTTGGATCCATAAGCCTCCTGGGGCGGACCATTCTAGTGGGTCCACCACCCCTGCGGAGGTTAGGAGGTACAGTAAGTCTAAACCTAATCAGGTAGTGATCGGTCCATGACAATGGAGCGATGGTCAGCTCCTCCGCCCCGACACTGTCACCCCATCCCTGAGAAAAGACCAAATCCAATGTGTGTCCGGCAATATGGGTGGGACCAGATACTAGTTGGGACAGGCCCATGGTTGTCATGGCGGCCATAAAGTCCTGAGCTGCACCTGAAAGAGCGGTCTCGGCATGGATATTGAAATCCCCCAGGACTAAAAGCCGCTGGGAGCTCAACGCCATGTCCGAGACCACTCCTGCTAGCTCAGGTAGGGAGACTGTCGTGCAGCGGGGTGGTCGGTACACTAACAGAATCCCTATCCTGTCCCGGTCACCTAACCTAAAGCCGGCACACTCAAATGACGATGATTGTGGGATGGGGCACCTGATCAGGGGAATGCAAACCTTATAGACGACTGCCACTCCTCCTCCCCGCCCTCCGGGTCTCGGCTGGTGCTGAACGGAGTACCCTGGCGGGCATAGTTGGGAGAGGTTCACCCCTCCCCCCTCGTCCAACCAGGTCTCCGTTATGCATGCCAGGTCGGCTTGTTCCTCCTGAATTAGATCTCGAATGGTGGAGGTTTTTCCATTTACCGACCTGGCATTGAGCAGCACCATCCTTAACCCCAAGGGACCACCATCCTGGCATCTCAGCTGTATCTTGTCAGGAGAGTTTTTTGGAGTTGCCAATATATTCCTACTGTTTTCGGGCCGAATCGTTTGCAAAGTTGTAGTATGGTTAATCTTTGGGATTGCCAATGTTCTATTATACTTTTTGGGCCAGGTTTGTTTTTGTCTTGCATCCTTAAAATATTTTGAATACGCCAAATTATTGTTAAAATTTTTGGGTCGGATTGAGTAATTTGTTCTCCCTTTCCCGTATCTCCCTCTCCCTGTCACCACCTCTATAGCAGCCCCTTCACCCGCAGAACCACCTACCCCGGGGGGAATTCCTCCAAGCTCCTGATTTGTCGTATCAGGTGTTAAAGCATAGTAATAGCAGACATTGTTGTAATTGTATAACTCTGAACCCCTAGAGTCCTCCACCCCCCTGCTTCCTACTCCTTCCCATGTGTTGGAGAACATAAAGTGCATTTGGGTAACACTGGCAGAGAAGGCTGACAGTAATAACAAGATTGACAAAGGTGGTAGCATCAGTCAATTACTAGTAGTTCGTAATGTGGAGCTAGGGTTGGACTAGGGTACAGGGCTGTCTAAAGTGCTATAGTGCCACACCTCACAGCAGCTTATTGGTTTGGGACCAGTTGATAGCTTATAACGACCCAGGCGTTCTAAAGTGCAGGATTAAAGTGCTAGAAATTAAAGTGCTAGATGGTTTTCTATGGCTCAGATTCTAATAGTACCATAAAGTCTCAATGATGGACTAAAGTGCTCAATAGTTCAATAACTCAAAGTCAGTGCCCACAAGAACCCCGGTATCATTCAATTAGGATGGGCAGTTGGAACCATAGGGCCCGGCTTCTAGGGCCCGTGGACAGCAAACCGGCACCCCTCGGTCTGGCCCCTAGTTCTTCTTGACCGTCCCAATGAAAAGCTGATAAAGCTTGATGGGGATTGGTCTTATATATTGCAGGCAGTGACTCTACGGAGACAATTTCTAGCAGCTGTGTGGAGTGATGTCAGTTGCACCTCCAGCCAACGGGGGCGATGTTGCAGGAGGTAACAAAATTTCTGTTGCTATGAGTTCTGGATGGTAGCAGCAAACATTGAGCTTCTAGTGGGTAGGCCTTCCGGATGTTGCTTGGGCCCCCACTGGTGGAGGAGTGGCGATGTTTATTCCGGACGCTAGTGGGCGCGATGAAAAATGTCCCGCGTTGACGATGAGACCCGGATGGCAGGGAAGCAATCAATGATGGAATTCTACTGTTGGTGACACAGCTCAGCCAGCAGAGGCCGCTACTATTGGCAATGGCGGGCCGGGCCGATGCAAACAATGGCCGCGCCGAGCCAACACAGCTCCTGCTCCTACCCTCCAGATGGAAGCGCGGAGGGATCCGAGCGGCGCGTTCTCAGCGGGGACAGAGGAGCGCGCAACGGCGGGCTGGCGAGTCTTCTTCCTTCTCTCCCTCCCCCGGGCCGGCGGGAGGGAGGGGCTCGCGGCTGCGGGCCTAACAGCCCAAAGGAGCGCTGGATGTTAATGCCGCTGGCAGATGTTAGTGCCGCTCGCGGCTGCGGGGCCTAGCAGGCCCGAAGGAGGGCTCGGGGCCTTCTTCCCTCTCTCCCTCCCCCGGACCGGCGGGAGGGAGGGGCTCGCGGATTGCAATTGAAAATCCACGTATTTGTAAACTATAGGAACAACATGAATATACTTAATAATAGTTGGGGTGAAAGGCCGTGAAGGAACAGTAACTATACAAATGGATGAATTCAGCCTGCCAGAGGAGAGAAAGCAGGGCTATTCTGTGAACTGCCCAGGGAATACGATGAAAGGTGGTATAAAAATACTTCCAGGAATGAATTAAAAATTAATGCTCTGCACTTTTCCTGTTGATAAAGAAGACTTAGAAGTCCCAAAGAATAAAGGATGTACAGTTCTCGTTTTATAAAGTCTAAGGTGGCAAGGAAAGCTTGAGACTTTGCTTGCTTGCTTCTTTTTACTGGAGAGATTCTATATCAAGAGTTCTTTTTTCAAATCCTCCATAAGAAGTCTGGCCACCTGGTGGTGCAGTGGGTTGAACCGCTGAGCTGCTGAACTTGCTGACTGAAAGGTTGTTGGTTCAAATATGGGGAGCGGGGTGAGCTCCCGCTGTTAGGCCCAGCTTCTGCCAACCTAGCAGTTCAAAAACATGCAGATGTGAGTAGATCAATAGGTTCCGCTTCTGTGGGAAGGTAACGGTGCTCCAAGCTGTCATGCTGGCCACATGACCTTGGAGGTGTCTATGGACAACGCTGTCTCTTCAACTTAGAAATGGAGATGAGCACCACCATCCAGAGTTGGACACAACTAGACTTAATGTCAGGGGAAACCTTTACCTTTACGTTACTATAAGAAGCCATTAAGAAATGCAATCAGTGCGTGAAAGAGGATAATTGGATTGGGACCATAATGTTGTGACATGTAAGTGGCTACCTTTTCTTTGTGCTATTTTCTCAGGGAAACAGGAGAAAATAGCCACTGCAAGGGTGCAATTTAGATTGGGAAAAGGACAGGGTAGAAAAAAGAATGCATGTATATGCCTGTGAATGCCTTTGGGAGACCTATTAAACCTTACTCCTTTGATACTCCATAAGGATAATTTACCATCAAATTAGCGTGAGGCTCTGGGGTACATGCAAAATAGAATGACTAAATAATGTAATTGTCATTGTAAATATTTGCTGCATATCATTTCCTTCTGACCTCATTGTTTTTAGTCCCAGCTCCAACTGTGCATTTTCTATTTATTACCTGAAATCAAGTACAGTACTTTGTACATCTGATGAAAGGCCTACAATACACAAAGTTTCATGTTACAATAAATGGTTGTTTTTACCATAAGAAATGTTTTTTACCATTTGTTGTCCAATGATCTGAATACTGATGTTTTCAGTTTGGCATGGATGCAGATAATACCTCTGTAATGACAGCTAAGGCTTGATAAGTATATGTGTATACTTTACAATTATTTGACACACTTTCTAGGGCCTAAATACGGCAAAGGCGCCGGATCCCATCTAATCTTGGGAGATAATAATTTTATTTCTTACCCACATCTCCTTGTGGCTTGAGGCAGGTTACGACATAGCTCAAAACACATATTCATCGTAGACATTCCATAAAATGTACATATTAAAATGTGTTTCTATGAAATACATATTAAATAATAATATTAAGCTAAGCCAGATCAGACCCAGTTGATGGAAGACCAACAAACACTAAGTGCTGTGAATTACAATTCAGTGGAAGGACATGGAAAACACAGATATGTTTTCCTTGCCTATAAAAACCTAATGAAATTCAAGGGGTTGGCATAAGTCAAAAGGCAACTTGAAGTGACATATACATGCTTATAGATCAATGGTTCCCAGCTTTTTTTTTTTGACCAGAGACCACTTGACCAGAAACCACTTGACTAGGGACCACTTTGACCAGGAACCACTCTCCAATATTAGTACCAAAAAGGTTACAAATCAGTTTTTGGTCAAGTTTTGATTTGCTTTGGTTATTTGTGGTTCAGAAAATTGCATTGGATAGATCATATCAGCATTAGTTTCTGATACAGAACACATGCCATCCAGTAGTCGCCATCTGCTCGCCCACATAAGACCATATTTAATAAACCTCAGCACCAGAAGAGGGTTTTGCAAAACCTGTCACTCTCATTGCAATGGTGTAGTAATGGAGTATAATTTAGTTCTTGCAGACCACTGGTGGGGTTGGGAACCTGAACCATTGTTATAGATCCTGTTTCATGAGCTTGAGATATATATATATATATATCACCTTAGAAATACCAACATTTCAAAATGTCTTTGTTTTTCCCCCCTGTCAATCCACCTTCATAGTATCATTGGCTTTTGAAGATGTAATACTGCTAACTTTTAAAGTTTTGGGCTTCTGCAATTCAGAGTACTGAGCCTGGGAGGAAAGCCCAGTATCCTCAAAGTGATGTCTAATTAAGATCAGTGCCTTAGGTTTACTCCAGAGTAGTGGATTTTGAGGGGACTGCCAAGTCCTCAAAAGCTTCCCCCCCCCCCCCAATTTTCTCTTTTTAAAAAGAAAAATGGAATAGGCAGGAACTTGTGTGATGAATCTGAAAATCTTCTAGAGGAGAAAATGCCTCTAGAACATGGCCATATAGCCCAGAAAAACCTACAACAACCCAATCTGAAAATGGATGATTTCGGGAGAAAAGGCAAGAAAGAACAACATGTGATGGGATCCAAGAAATTATATTATTTTCTTTTCAATGCAATGACACGTGACACCATGGTAAGATGATGCTCCTAATGTCCCAAGGGTAGATAACGTCCATACTTGCTTTTGGCTGCGTTCCTCTCTCCCCAGTAGTGGTTTCCTGCCTTTCCTACTGTCTGCATGTAGGCCTCTGACAGATCATGTCTAAAGGAATGTGTCCCTTGATCAAAGAACCTAAGTTAATGAAACATATTATAGTGCTATTCTGTAAATGCCTATTCAAAAGTAAGATTCACCAAGGTTCAGTGCAGCTTACTCCCAGAAGAATCCAAATCTCTTTGCAATTGATGGTGCTAGTTTGTCAGGTTTATCCTTTCCTAGTCTCCTGATACCAGAATTCATGGTCAGCCAAACAGGTCACCCACAGAAGAATTTCTGGGGAGAAAACATCCAAGACTTGTTGTGTGGGATCTATCAGCATAAAAGGCAGGCTGTGGAGCTCTTGTTTCAAAGAAGTTACTTTTGATTAGTGATGATATGAAATGGAGTATAATGGAGAAAAATGTCCCATAAATCTCACCTCAAATGTAAAAGGTAAACAGTAAAAACATATATTAAACATTTCTTGACACAGTTGGCCCTCTATATTTGCAGGTTTGAATTTTGTGAATTTGATTATTTAGGAATTTGATTAAAATATTATATCTAGAAATGTCTAAATCTTCCAATGTGGCTCTATGGCCAATATTGGTGGAAGCCAGCCACATAATTATACTAGAAGACTTAGAGATTCCTAAATGGTTCTCCTAGGTAAAGCAAACAGCAGGATTTTTATTTGAGAATATGAAGGGCTGACTGTATATATTAATGAACTATAAGAATCGGGATGAAGCTGGGATTAAAGAACAAAAGTATGTAAGCAGAGCATAGCAGAGAACGGAGTGCAGTGAGACAGTAAAGTGTAAACAGAGAAGTGTAGCACGGTAGCAGAAGTAAGCATGGGTGTTACTCTTCTGAAAACAGAAAGGTTTTAGAATATACCATAGTACATACAATAAAAATAAACAGAGAACAAGCGGGCTTCAGACGCAGCTACTCCACTCTCGATCATATCCATGCAGTCAAATGGCTACTGGAAAAAAACAGAATATCAAGTTCCGGTTTGTCTTGCTTTCGTTGATTACCAAAAGGTCTTTGACTCAGTTGAGATAAATGTTATCCTTAACGCTCTGCACTAAGTCAGTGCAAATCCAGCATATGTGAACATCATAAAAACATCAATACAGGGGGCACAACAGATTTTAAACTGTTGTCAGAATAAACAAAGGAGTGCGTCAAGGAGACACATTATTGCCCAAACTGTTTGTGGCAACATTAGAAAGCCTCTTCTGAAAAATTAAATTTAAAAATGGGATTTCAATGGATGGAAAACAACATTCTCATTTCCTCTTTGCAGAGGATTGTGTCCCTTTTGCCAAAAATCCAGAAGATTTACAATATGATTTCCAACAAGCTAGACTTTCAAAATCAGTAGGACTGGAAATGAAATTGTAGAAAACTAAATAGTTGAAAAATGAGCAGTATGTCCAGGACTGCATCATTATAAACAAAGATTAAATTGAGGAAGTGACTGAATATGTATATCTTGGTCAACGAGTACAGTCAAATAATTTGGCTAATGGTGAATGGGCAAGAAGACACAAGGCTGCTTGGATGGCCTTGAAACGAAACTAGACAGTACTAACAGATGATAAGCTGCCAATAAAGGTCAGAGCAGATATCTTCAACACTACAGTTTTACCCATAATGTTATATGCATCTGAAACATGGGCAACAACAAAGTTAAAGGAGGAAAAACTGGTGGTGGCTCAGAGAGCAATGGAAAGAAGGATGTGTGGCATGACAATAAGAGATAAAGTCAGCAATGGAAAAGAAAAGCCCAGGATTACATATTTTAGCAAATGGTAGATTTGTGTGAAGCCCAAAGGAGTGGATTGGATAGGATAGCACAAACAACAGGGTGAGAAATCAAGAGCAAAGTTTTTATCAGGAGGGCTGCCTGTGGAGAAACTGAGGTTGGATCTATACGGTTATTTAATCCAGATTACCAAAGCAGATGATCCACATTAACTACTTTGAACTGTATTATACGAATCTACAGTGAACTGGATTATATGAGTCTACATTGCCATATGATCCAATTCAAAGCAGATAATCTAGATTTTATATGGCAGTAAAAGCCCTTTTCACACAGCCAGATAATCCAGGTTATCAAAGCAGAGAATGCACATTATCTGCTTTGCACTGGATTATATGACAGTATGGACTCAGATAACCCAGTTCAATCAGATCTTGTGGATTATCTGCCTTGATATTCTGGGTTAGATGGCTGTGTGAAAGGGCCCAGATATTTTGATATTTTGATATGGCCCATAGATAAATCGTGGGTTATTCCATGGAGAGGAGAAAGCACCAATGATGACTCACGACCCTTTCACACAGCCACGGTAGATAATCCACAATATCTGTTTTAAACTGGGTTATCTGAATCCACACTGCCATATAATCCAGTTCAAAGCAGATAATGTGGATTTTATACAGCTATATAGAAGGGGCCATAAATTCAGCCTAAGTTAGGAGATTCTGACATGTATGGAAATAGGAGAACTTGACCATCAAAAATGATACTGAACAACATTTTGATTTTACATCTTCAAGTAGGAAACTGAACATGAGAACTCTCAACAGTGCCACCATCACAGAAGTACTTTGGGACAAGTTTCTCAGTGGTGCCTTTGTCAGTGTGAGTAGCAGGGCTGACTGTAACCACAATTTAGAGTGAAGTAATGCATGCTTTTATCTGATTAGAAGCTCAATTGGAAAGACATTATGACCAGAGAATAAAATTGATCTTTGAAGAGCTTGGCAATTGCTTTTTGAAGAGCCTGGAAATCAAAACAGTTTCCTCCTCCTCCTCTGCCACCACTACCTCTTCCTCCTCCTCTTCCTCCAGTGATGAAAAATTAACCTAGCTCAGGTATTAGTTACCTGGTTATCAACACATACAGAGCAGAGTCCCTGGTCTTGTGGCCCCCTTTGCCCTGTACTTTTCTCATATGGAGACCCATACATCTGAAGAGGATAAGGTTCTTTCACATACAAAGTCTCCATGTGAGAAATAACTGGAGGTTTCCCATTTGTGTCTATGAATTTAAACTGGGGTACTCCTGATTTGGGCTACATACTACACAAAATCTGAGCAACTTTTGTCTTTTAACAAAACACTATCACTTCATATGTTTAGAGCAGGGGTCCTCAAACTAAGGCCCGGGGGCTGGATACGGCCCTCCAAGGTCATTTACCCGGCCCTCACTCAGGGTCAACCTAAGTCTGAAACGACTTGAAAGCACACAACAACAACAACAATCCTATCTCATCAGCCAAAAGCAGGTCCACACTTCTCATTGAAATACTAATAAGTTTATATTTGTTAAAATTGTTCTCATTTTAATTATTGTATTGTTTTAAAGTGTTTTGCACTACAAATAAGATATGTGCAGTGTGCATAGGAATTCATTCATGTTTTTTCAAATTATAATCCGGCCCTCCAACAGTTTGAGGGACTGTGACCTGGCCCTCTGTTTAAAAAGTTTGTGGACCCCTGGTTTAGAGGTTGCGTCTTCATACTGAAAGTCTCTTTGGAAGCTGAGTTCTAGCACCAAAACTAAAATATGGAGTTTTTATGATTGACATAAAACTATAATGGGTGCATTAACACTTGTAAACACTTTGTGAAGTTATAGCGGAACTAACAAAAATAACAATGAATGACTCCAGAGCTATACAAGGATGGTTAAGGATATTCCCTGCTTATAAATATGGAATTATATGATGGAGATTGTGGGAACTGCCTGTATCAAGATGGAGTCACTGAAAAGGACCCATGACGGATGTGAAAGATGTGAAGCTTTATTGTCCTGAATGTGAACATCTGTTCCCAATATCACCCTTGGATGCTATGTAAAGCTGTTAAAAATCTCCCTCTTTTTTTCCTTCACCAGGCAAATCTATGTATATACACGTACACACATTGTAGTCACAAAAGCTCCAGCTCTTTAAAAATATTTTTTTTTGCTAAAATTACATAGCTATCTGCTTACTTCTCAGGAAATCTCCCTTTGTTCTCACAGTGTATAGTGACTACACTTTCACATGTTCTTTCAATTATTCTGCTTAGCTCAGAGTAGAAGTGCATGAATGAGCATGTGAGCTGAAACTTGTGAATATACAATTATGGATTTTGTCCCTCCCATCTGCCATGTTGCCTGCCCCATCTTTGGGGTACCTTGGTCCCAGCAGTTGGTGAGATGTTCCCTCTCTCCTCTATTTCCCATAGCTGTGGCTTCTAAGAGAGAGAAGAGCAGTGGCATCAACTTGATGTTTTCTCTCTCCATCCTCTCTTTCCATTGCCATCACTTTTCACTTGTGTTCCATGTATGTTTAGACTGTAAACTTGTGGGCAACTTGAGCAGAATTGTCAGATTAACAACTTGTTAATGCTCTGGGGACCATTTTGGTCAAAGGGTAGGATATAAATAAACCAGTGGTTCCCAACCTTTTTTTGACCAGGGCCCACTTGACCAGGACCCACTTAGACTAGGACCCACTCGACCAGGGCCCACTTTGACCAGGGAACACTTTGACCAGGGACCACTTAGACCAGGGCCCACTTGACCATGGCCCACTTTGACCAGGGCCCACTTGAACAGGGATCATTTAGACCAGGGACCACTTTGACCAGGACCCACTTGACCAGGGCCCACTTGAACAGGGACCACTTGAACAGGGACCACATTGTCCAGGGACCACTTTGACCAGGGCCCACTTGACCAGGGCCCACTTTGACCAGGGACCGCTTTGAGCAGGGCCCACTTGAACAGGGCCCACTTGAACAGAGTCTGCGTTGGTCAGGGTCCACTTTGATTAGGGCCCATTTGACCAGGGCCCACTTTGACCAGGGTCCACTTTGACTGGGACCACCCTCCAACATTAGTACCAAAAGAGGCGAGGCTGGTCAACTGTGCGGAAAGGAGCAGAAATAAGATAAAATAAAATAATTAATTAAGAGGAAGGAGGTTCATGGACGAAATTTTCATTCTTGTGGCCCACTGCTGGGCTGCAGCCCACAGGTTGAGAACCACTGAAACAAACAAACAAATAATAAGGTGATCTGTTTTGCAAATCAGAAAGGGATGGGTCCCCATCACCAGCAGCAACAGCACCAAATTTGCTACTAGGAAGCATGTTTCCCTTCCCTACATGGAAGAGAGTAGCTGAGTCCCCTCGGGGAGATAGGGCAGAATATAAATAAAGTTTTTTTTATTATTATTATTAGCATCTACTTAAATTCTGGACAGGTAAGGAAATGTTGGCTTGCATGCACTCCTCCTCCTCCTCATTGCTCAGTTTTCCACATTGAGGGTGGCAAAAGGGGGACAGAATGAAATGGCACACCCTTTTCTGTTCTGTGTTCAAAAGCTGAGTGGGCTGGCAGTTGGATTTCTTTCCAACAACGGTGATGGGTGCACGTTGCTTGGGCAACAAACAGAACCTTGCCCCAAGAAGACAAGGGGTATTCAGGGGTTAGACCAATTCATCGTCATAAGTAAATGTACTTCAAATATCCTCCAGTCCCCCTAAGGTCAGGAAATGAGTCCTGTGTGAAAGAGACCACACAAGCTTTCCTGGCATAAACAGTACTGTGTTTATTGTTAGGTACTATAAAGAATCTCCAGAAACAGTTATGAGAAATAATCTAATGAATACTCATTACATTATGAGACTGCATAACAACATGAGAAGATGACAGATTCATGTAATTTTAGAGAGAGAGGGTGCAATTATGTTTGTTGTGATTGTTGTGTGTCTTCGGGTCATTTCCAACTTATGGGGATCCTACAGAAAATCAATCACAGGGGTTTCTGGAACTGAGAGTGTGTGACTCACCCAAGGACAGCCAATGGGTTTCTTAGATATGTTATCATGGGTTTTATGGGCAAGCAGATTATGACAGGTAGATGACATATGTCATGTATCTTAAAAACCAGATCTGATAGAGAAAAACTGGCACCATTTTTGGAATCACAGTCTTCTTTTGACAAAGTTTCAGTTTGAACTCAGTTTGAGCTACTAAACTGTGGATGATGACATTGATTAGAAGCACATCTCCCTTTCCTTCTTGCCATTCATTAGTTTAAAATTCCATTCCTATCACCCTTTTATTCATAGCAAGCATAGGGTTTTGGGCATGAGTAGGCAAGCCCCTTTACTATCAACTCTTGTTTTTGTCTAGGCCTACTAAATAATTTTGTTTTTCTTCAGGTATTGTT